>JAVXUM010000021.1:22096974-22110449 GCA_035590655.1 Pouteria glomerata
AACAAGTATAACCGTGGTTTGACCCAACTGATTGAGGTAGGCCTCAATTGAGACCAAATGACCATTTCATTTAAGACAAATTAGCTTATGTCATTGTTACATGTATAACAATTTATTGACATATTCTGTGATATGCACCTGTAGAAGTGTTGTTTACCTCTTAACGGTTTTGATAACTAATTGAGAAAAATCAGCATTGAAATTTACAATATAGGTGGCGTAATTTGATTATATAAAAAGGCATAATCATGTGTGGCTCTTGTACACTTTATTCATTCAGGTTTCACTCCTCTATATATATTATCTTCTCACAGTGTTCAGGTACACAACAACTATTTTTTTTTTTGAAGGTTAATGGGAGAAAGGGAATATTGGGATTAAACCCGGGATGAGTGGGCGGAGGATGAGTGCTCTGCCACTCGAGCTAACGCCTCGCTCAGGTATACAACAACTATTACCTTACAAAAACTCTGCCAAACTATTCTCTGAATCTCTTATTAACTTAAGCATCGGAGACTCTTTGGCAGGCACCACGCCAGTGTGTTAAGTAATTTTTTGAACTCAGTTTGGATCATCTAAGGAACAAATTTACTGATTTATCAATTGGCACCATCTGTGGGAACTGATTTTTTGTATTTTTTTATGGTCTAAACCAGGTCCGGACAAAACACTCAGCCTAGTCACAACTCGTTGAGACAATGGAGAACCAGAATGACGAGAGAATTAATGCCATGGAGAGGCAGATGACAGAGATGATGACAGTCATGCAGACATTAATGGTCTAGAATCAAACACTACTTCAACGCGTAAATGCAGTCCCTGTTGTTGTTTGCCATCTGATGGTTCCCCCGGTTAATGGAGCACATAATGGATGAATTGTTGAAGTGAACGAAGGAGGAAATAGGGACATATAAGGGGATAATGGAACCGGCGTTGTTGGAGAAAATAAAATCTCCAATAGATAACCAGAGGAATCGAGAAGAAGAGAAAGGACGGTTAAAGTTGAGGTTAGAGCTGGCAGCCATCCCAAGATATCACGAACGGAGGCAAGTGTGAAAGATGCCAGCATCAATCCATGGGAGGAGCAGATAAGAGCCTTGCAAGCTTAAATGTAAGGTGTTTTGGTTACTGTTCGAGCACAAATATGGTGGATGACCGGATCGGTAATGTTGATTTGCTATTTTCTTAGGCGATAATGGCTGGACCTTTTTTCTTTTTTGAAAGGTAAATTGGGAATGGGGAAGCCGCCAGGATCGAACCTGGGACTGTGAGCGGGAGAAAGAAGTGCTCTACCACATTAGCTAAAAGCTGCGCTTGATAATGGTTGGACTGGACCTTTACCACCAAAGTTTAAGATGTACACACTCGACTTATTTGATAGGTCGCAAGACCCATTGGATCATTTGGAGACATTCAAGACCTTGATGCATATACATACATAGGTTGATGAGATCATGTGCTGAGTGTTCTCGGTGATACCCAAGGGACTTGCTTGGCTAAGGTTCGCTAAGATCAAGGTAGGCATGATTTTTAATTTTGCCTAACTCCGTAAACTCTTCCTGAGTCACTTCATTAGCAAGCAGAGACAGAGAAGACCTGTCATTTATCTATTGACAGTCAAACAGAGGAAAGAAGAGATGTTGATGGATTACGTTGGGAGATTTAACAAAGAAATTTTGGAAATGGACAAAGTAGATGACATGGTGGCTATCATGACCTTTATGAATGGGTTATAGACACCCAGATTTATGGCTTTGCTGGAAAAGAAACCCCTAACTGATGGGGCCGAGCTCATGTTTTAAGCTTAGATGTATGTTAATAGTGAAGATGCTATAAAGGCAAAGAGTAAGAACGATAGAGTAGAAAGCTTCAAAATTGATAAGAAAAAGTTGAATAGGTCTGACAAAGCTTGGCACGCCAAGGACTCAAAAAATCAAAGGTACGATGACCGATGTAATCGACGCTCGAGAAGATATGACGATCTTCATCATAATTTCACTACTTTAAACACGAGATTGAAGAATGTTTTTTATGAGATTCAGAATGACCCGGCCTTAAGGTGGCCAGAGAGGTTAAAGACACCAATAGACAAGTGATCCCGAACAAAGTATTACAGATTCCATAGGGATCATGGACATGATATAGATGACTACTTTGATCTAAAGAGGTAGTTCAAAGAATTAATTCATCAAGAAAGGCTTAGTAGATTCATAGCTGGTCGAGATAATAACAAAAGGGCAAGGCAGAGAAGTCCTGAATAAAGAAACCCTAAGAAGAGAAGCTCTGATCGAAGGAGTCTCGATCAAGCTAGGCAAAATTAGTAGTTGATTGATGAAATAAGAGTAATTTTTGGTGGATTTATGATAGGAGGTGAATCTTCTACTATAAGAAAAAAGCATGCTTAGGAAGCGAGCCGAACAAGGGAAGTGTTGATGGTTAGACGACCAATCAAAAGATCTTGATCGGATCAGCAATTCATTACTTTCATGAAGAAAAAAGTGAAATAGGTATGCCAGCCCATGATGACCCCCTTATTATTTTAGTAATAATTACGAACTTCAAAATTTGGAAGATTTTGGTCAATAGTGAGAGTTCGTCAAGTATTTTATACTGGAGGCGTTTGAAAAGATGAAGAATGGTAAAGAAAAATTGTAACCTATTTTTTCTTCCTCAGTCAACTTTATAGGGGATCGAGTAACTCCACTTAGCTCCATAGTGTTATCGGTTACTTTGGGAGAGGAACCATACCACCATAGTGTTACCGGTTACTTTGGGAGATGAACCATACCGGATGAATAGAAAGGTAAACTTCTAGGTAGTAAACTACCTTTCAGCGTAGAATGTCATTCTAGGAAGAACGGCATTGAATCAATTTAGGATAGTAATGTCTACCTATCATCTAAGAGTTAAATTTTCTATTGAGAATGGTGTAGGGTGCGCTAAAGGTAATCAAATGGTTGCTCGAGAATGTTATATGTCTTAATTAAGAGGAGATGTGACCAGGGAAGTTCTAGTAATAGAGGAGCTCAAAGTGAGAGACGATGAAGAAATGAAAAAAAAAAAAAAAAAAAGAAGCCAAAAGGTGAGTTAGAAGATGTATTGATCGACACTACCAAATAATGGAGAACTGTCAAGATAGGCTCGACGAACTCTGACAGTCAGAAAGAAGAGCTAAAGGTTTTTTTAGTAAAAAATGTAGATGTCTTTGCCTTATCCCACGAAAATATGCCAGGTATTCATACTTGAGTGGCAGTTCACCACTTGAACATTTTCCTAAGGTCTAAATCAGTCAAGTAAAAGAGAAGGGTGTTCACCCTCGAGCGAAACAAAACAATTGAAAAGGAGGTTGACAAACTTTTAAAAGCAAAGCTTATTCGAGAAGTTTATTATCCTACCTAACTATCGAATGTAGTCATGATAAAGAAGTTCAATAGAAAATGGTGGATGTGTGTAGATTTCATGAATTTTAACAAAGCATGCCCAAAGAACAACTTTTCTCTACTTTCAATCGATTTGCTGGTTGATTCTACGGCGGGTCACGAGCTTCTATCATTTATAGATGCCTTTTTAGATTACATATAGATTAAAATAGCCAAGCATGATCAAGATCACACCACATTCATTACAGATTGAGGTTTGTATTGCTACAATGTCATATCATTCGGCCTGAAAAATGCTAGGGCGACGTAGTAGAGTTTAATAAACACAATGTTTAATGCCAGATTGGAAGAAACATGGAGGTGTACGTGAACGACATGTTTATAAAAAATAGGAAGGTTGATTCTCATGTAGTGGATTTAGAGGAGACCTTTGACACTTTGAAGAAACACAAAATGAAGTTAAACCCAACCAAGTGTGCGTTTAGGGTAGCATCTGACAACTTTCTCAGATTTGTGATACTTAACCGAGAAATAAAGGCCAATTCAGAAAAAGTCAAGGTGATAATGGAAATGTAATCACTAAGAATAACTAAAGATGTGCGAAAATTAGCGGAAATGGTGGCCGCACTGAATAGATTCATTTCTGATCTATAAACAAATGTCACATTAGCGCAAAATCCTGAAGATTAACACCAAATTGGATCAATTGTGTCAGCTGAGTTTCATCACAATTCTCAATTGGTTGGATCGTCAGAAAAGAAAATTTTCATGGCCTAAAATCATATTTCTTGTTGAGATAAGATTTCACTCTAGGTATGCCTATGGATCTGGAAGCAATATCTGTAACTTTTTCTTTTTTGTTTATTTATCTTATTTTTCTCCAGTTTTAGCCGATAACAATCCGGAACCTGATTTGCTTCAAGAGTTCTACCATTTCCCAACTCTATAAATTCTATCTCGCAACCACAATTCGTTGCCTGCCACGATTATTCAACTGCAGTGATTAAATTATCGCATAAAAGCCTTTTTATTGTTTATAAGTACCATTGTAGAGAGCCTAGTGCAGCTCGCAAACAGCCCCATCCTTAATTGAAGTCTTGGAACTGAAGCCAATGGGAATTTTCTAGAAAATTATTAAATTAAAGAGCAAGTTGATGCTATTTGTAGGTTTCTGCATTTTTCTTGTCCCTTCTAGACTATGGCCTGACTTGGAAATTTGAAAAATTGGTGGATGAAATCAATCTAGCCTTAATGTTTATTTTTGTTTTGTTTTTTGATTATCTTAGTTATGGACACCCACAAAAATTCATCAATCATGAAAATGTCGCATTTAAAAGTTAGGCAAAGAACAAAAACCTCCCGTCAAACAATAATTAAATTCTTCCATCTATTGTCTCTTACAAATCATCGTTTAGATAAGGGTAAAAAGGTCATTTTCCAAGATGGTCTACATGGCAGAGTAATAACATGCCACTTTCAAACAATATAGACACTGTCTGCCACCATATGTCAGACACTCGCTCATCCATCCATGTTAGATGCTCACTCATCCACGTTATTGGTGTTGGTTTATTTCACTTTAAGAAAGAAAATAAAAAATTACAGATGATGCTTATTCTAGGAATCGAAATAAAAAATTATAGATGATGCTTATTTTAGGAATTGAACCAAAACCTTAAGGATAAAAAACTAGCAACTTGACCAACTCACCATGAACTTGGTTTGTATAAAGCTTCTAGATAAAATTTAAATATATTAATAAATTAAAATAAATTCTCCCTCATTATAATATTTATATATATTAAAAAATAAGGAAGAATATATAGTATTTATATAATTTATATTTATATATAATAAAAAATGAGGGAGAATATATAATATTTATATAATATATATTAAAATATATAATATTTATGTAAGGCTCTTAGATAATATTTACATATATTCAAAAGTTGAAGTAGATTCTCTCTATCTTCTGTATAAATATTATATATTTTAATATATATTACATAAATATTATATATTCTTTCTTATTTTTTAATATATATATAAATATATAAATATATATTTATAAATAAATATATGTAAATCTATTCTATATAAATCTATATATAAATATTATAAATATATATAAATGTTATAATGAGGGAGAATCTACTTCGATTTTTTAATAAATTTAAATTTTATCTAGAAACTTTATATAAATCAAGCCTTTGGTGAGTTTGTTTAGTTGTTGTGTCTTTATCCTTAAAGTTCTTGGTTCAATTCCTGGAAGAAGTGTAATTTGTAATTTTTTATTTTCTTTTTTAAAGTGAAGCAAACTAACACTAGTACACATGGATGAGTAAGCATCTGACGCATGACGAACGGTCTTTACGTCATCTGAAGGTGCCACGTCATCACTCTACAACATGGATCATCTTGCAAAATGACATTTTTACCCTCACCTTAACTGTGGTTTGTAGCGGACAATAGATGGAGAGACCTGATTATTACTTGACTAAAAGTGTAGGGATTTGACTATAGCAATTGAAACTATTGGGACCAAAGTAAGACCAAGAGTAAAGTGTAAGGAGGTTTTCGTACTGTACACTAAATTTTGACTTTACATTTATATCATAATTTTCACATTATCACATATTATTCTAAATAGACAATTACTTAGTTATGATCCCACAGTCTCATGCTAAAACCACATTCATCATCTCATTCACGTCATGATATATACATATATATATCAATATCATACTATGGGTCAAGTACTCTACAAGGTTAGTATGTGGCTATAGAACTAAACTCGCCTTAAGTGCACTATCTCACAACAGAATGACAAATGTAGAAAGATAATTTGATCCTTCAACTCAACTCAGCATTCCAAACTTTTGGAGTTGACACATGAATCTTTTTCTTCCATTTAATTCTACCAAGGATCATATTTTCTGCGATGTTATTAGAAATTAAGTTTTTCTTCGCAACATATAGACTCAAGGTCTATCTTTTGTCCTTTCACTTGAATCTAATCACTTATCATTACATGTGCATTTCTAGATCTATATTAGATATAACTATATTATCTTAAAAGATTTTCTCTCAACTTCTCTTCTATCAATGCTATCTCAATTTTTTTTTTCCAAATGTATTCATTTCTTATTCTATTATTTTTTGTAGTATCATCCATCCATCTTAACATCTTCATTTCTACCAATCTCATATTATGAAAGTGTTATTTCTAAATGGCCCAACACTCGATACCATAAATCATAGTTGGCCTTATCGTTGTCTTATAAGTTTTTTTTTTTTGGTAAGCTTATCACTCAAGACACTTCTCTATTTTAACCACTTTGCTCTAATTTATGGGTAACATCCTTTGCAATCCCTTTTATCTGCAAGGATAATTAATCACATGATTCTTAAAGAGTTCAAGTTCTCTTTGGCTGCTGAGTGTCTCGTCTTCCAACTGATGCCCACTTGTTGGCTGCTGCAGTTTGAACCAAAGCAATTTATGAACAAAGCAAAAGCAAGAATAAGAACAAGAACATTAACAAGAAACAAAGCCATCAAAGATCCAGCTACTCATCCAGTCAATTTGTGAGAAAGTAGAGGTTTAAAACAAATTCAAGATCAGGTCGAGTTGTGAGTGTGTTTCATCCCTGCATTTGCCATTTGTTGCAAGCTTAGGTCTGGGTTTGTAGTTCAATAGATTGATTTGAGTTAGGATTCAGGGGATAATAAGGTCGTCATTGAATAAGATTCAAGAAGAAAGAGAGATACCAATAGAAAAATCAGATTGTTATAGAAAATCAAGATCAACTCTCATCGTGCAGCACGGGGTGACTGTTTTTTTTTTTTCTTTTTTCTGTGAGTACTGTCTTTGGATTAATGGAATAAAATATTTAATGTCTTAAAGGCATACTCCTGTATTACAAAAGAATATAAATTATACAAATGTAAGAATCTCTCATTTCTTACAAATTTCGGTATTTACATTAGAAGGTTTAAATTTTACGATCCGAGAACTTTTAATACGGATTTTATATTTTATCTTCTCAAGTATTTTTGTTGTTGAGTTTGTTATCTTCTTAAATACTTTGGAGTTTTTTTTTTTTCTATCTATATATTATAAATCACTGAGATCCATACCCGTTTACGGATAATATTCACGAGGGATGATTGCTGATCCACAGTTTATTCTAGCTTTCGCAAAAGAGCACTTTTGAAGCGAGAACAATTTTAGTAGGTTCCCCAGACCATTCCTCCATTGGTTGATGGTTCAACCGGCCAATCCAATTTTTAATACCTTGCCTTGACAGAATTCTCTATAAAAAAAAAAAAAAAAAAAAAAGGTAATATTTTATGAAGTATACTAACATAGCTAACGGGGTAAAATTTTACACGCAACCTTTACTCCGTCAAAACCCTAAACCAAATCAACCCTTACAGTGAAGAATTCTGGGAATTTTCCTAGTTTTTTTTTTTCTTTTTTTGGTTCATGATCAGTATGCATTTGATTCGAGTAATTCAAGAAAAATGGGCTCTCAGACTCTTGACTAATGAGTAGGGATTTGGTTAAAGGGTAAGTTTGATGGCTTTTCAAACCCTAATCAATCTGCGTGAAGCTAAAAAGTTTTCCTTGTATATCAAGATTAAGTTATTGTTTGCAATTTTTTCTTGATCCAATAAGTGAAGCAAAAATAGTAATTATTCAATTATTTCTTTTTTCACCAGAAGATATATATATATATATATATCAATATATATACAGAAAAAACTTAAAGGAGCTATTGAGGATCTAAAAGAGTCTAAAAATTTTTCCTTGTATTTCAAGATTAAATTATTATTTGCAATTCTTTCTTGGTCCAATAAGTGAAACATAGAAAGCAATAATTAAATTGTTTCTTTCTTCACCAGAAGCTAAATATATATAGAAAAAAAAAATAACCTTAAAGAAAAAAAAAAAAAAAGTAAGTCTAACTATTAAACAAATCTAATGATTAAAAAAATCTCAATTTAATTTCTTAAGCCTCTTTATTATGTATATATAATTGTATTATTTACTATTGCATTAGGAGCTTATTTCTACTTAATTTTGTTCTTATTTTACTTCTCTATAATTACTATAATTAATTTGCATGCTATGTCTTGTGGATATTTGTGTCTATTTTTAATATAAATTAATTACATTATTTATTGACATGTCTAGAGTTTATCCATATTTAATTTCCTTATTAGCTTTCATTTTTTATTACAATTACGTTGATTATTTTTTTTATTAATGATTTAAAGTATCTTATAAAAACCGTTTTATTACTATTTAATTTTTTAGTATTCATCAACATTGAGAGTAGAAATAAAAATTATATCCATAAAATAAATCTAACATATGATTATTATACATTGATACAAAATAAATCTAAATTTATTAATAACAATTGTTTAGTTATAGTTGAACACCTAACAATTTATTTTTGAAAATTCGTTTAGTTCGTTTACACTTTTAAATTTTACAGATTCAAGTTTTTTCTCAAATGATACTATTTTTCAAAAGTATTTCTAATTTAATACTCTCTTAAAAATAATTTTCTATCTAATATTTTTCCTAATAAATCATCTCTTATTTTTATAAAGATATTTAAATTATTAAAAAGTATTCAAAAATTTGAAAAAAGTGAGATACTCCTTTTCATGTAAAATGACTAAAAAAATAACTAAAGTGATGAAAAAAAAGAAATGCTATGTTTATAACAATTTTTTCTAACATTTATTTACAATATTTTTAACATGATGTTGTTTTGGACCAAAAAAGTAAGAAATAAAAAAAATTTCAAATCTGATACACTTTCTGCACTCAAATCTGATACACTTTTGGTCCAAAATACATTTCATAAGGGTGAGATTTGAATGCAGAAAGTGTTTCAAACATGAGATTTTTTTTCTTTATTTTTTGGTCCAAAATGATGTAATCTTTAAATATTGAAAAAAAGTTAGAAAAAAGTGTTATGAACGTAGAATTTTTGGAGAAAAAAATAAGTAATAGCAATTGAACAAATCCAATTATTAAAAACATCCCAAATTTAAATTTAAAATTTTAAGATTACTTATTATATAGATATATATATGTAATTATACTATTTGTTATCGTGTCAGTGCTTTTCCTAACTTAATTTTAATTTTGTTTTTATTTTCTTTGCCCCTTAACGGTTACCATGAATAATTTTGCAATCGTGATTTAAAATATCTTCTAAAAGTTATTTTATTATTATTTAATTTTGTTAATATTCACTAATTTTGATAATAGAAACGAAAATTTAAATCCTTATATTAAATATGGATGTACGATTATTGAATATCAAATCAAAATAAATATACATTTATTACACATTAATTATCTACCTTATATTAAACACTTAACTACTTATTTTTTAATACTTACTTACACTTCTAAATTTTGCATATTAGAATTTTTGCTCAAATAATACTATTTTTCAAAAATATTTCTAATTTAATGCTCTCTTAAAAATAATTTACTTTCTAATATTTTCTCTACTATTTTATCTTTTAGTTTTAGAAAAATATTTAAATTATAAAAAAGAATTTAAAAAATTGAAAAGAGAGAAATATAATTAAAAATATCCCAAATTTAAATTTTAAGCTTCTTGTTAAAGGTTAAAAATATATAGCTTCCCGCGTACGTGTCCACAATTGTAAAAGTGTATAAATTTTAAGTTTTATGTACACTAAAATTTAATTTTAATTTAAATGCTTATTTTTAATTTTTTTTTTTAAAGTAAAGTCTAAATATCACTTTTTTGAAGTAAAAAATCTTGCTTAACTTAAATTAACAAGTATTCATAAAGTGTTATAGTATTTGTTGTTTAAATAGTTAAAATTTTAAAAATATCAATTTACAAATATTGTATTTATTAGAAATATAAATCCATCAAAATAAGAATAAAAATAAATTTTTAATACATAATAATTCATTATTAAAATTAATTACTATTAAAACAACAATTACTATAATTTATTTTATCAAAATATTTTACTAAATTAAATATTAATTTTTACCCTTAATTAATTTACCCTTATTTCAAACACAATTAACTTTTAACCCTTTAAAATTTTTAAATTCTAAACATAATATAATTATTACCAAATAATATTTACTCTCAATCCAAAATAAATACCATAAACTTATTAATCCACAAACTATTATAGATTACAATTATCCACTAATCTTTCAAATTCAAAATTTTTACCCATATGGGACACGCTTGGTAAATTAAGGTTGCCTTGGGACTTAAGCTGGGAGAGACACGCCCTTAAAGAGGATGATAAATACAGAGTAGTATTACATGTCAGCGAGACCCTCCAGATACAACACGCTGGAAGCTCCTAATCCCCACAAAAAAAGGCACACCAACGTAACAATCCCAAATGCGTAATCATATAATAGCTCCCAATTGTTGTCCAATATTCAATTCAAGCAATAGCTATTAACTAGAAAAGTCTGGTTCCAATAATTATTGCAGCACGGGGTTCCAGTGCACTTTCTTGCTAATTGTATTGACCAGGCATTCAAAACCAACACAAGCTATTTAGCCATTGTCAAGAAATATGGAATCAAAGTCAACAGGCACCCTACAGCATTCAATAAAATCTCTGGATACTAAAGAGAAAACTTCTAAAGAGGTTCTTAATATAAATACTCAAAAGGAAGAAAAGTTCCCTCACTTCGGCACCATTCTTTGCCCAGCTTCATCCACATCCATTCAGCGGTACTGTAAACAAAATGGGAGAAAGAGAGCATCAGTAACATGCAACCATTGGCAATCAAAATCAAAAGGAAAACAAAGAAATAAAACAGACCAACAGAATATATGTGATGATACACAACTTTAAGAACTAGGGTTTCTCTCATCTAATTCAATAACCACTATGCACTAATTATCAAATACCGTAAATAGACCAAATATTCCAGTAAAATTTCAAACTTCACAACTTTAGGCTGTAACAAAGGTGTTCAAAATGTCAGCTTGATTATGCACACAATTTGAAGCAGGGATCAAAAGTAGATCTGTTGTAACTTTGTATTGTAAACAAAGACATGGCATTGATAAGTTAAACATGAGACTGAATAGAATCAAGGCAACTGAAGGCATTTCGTTTAAAATACACATGAAAAGCCATTCAGGTACTCGTGTTAGCAACAACACAATACATTTTCATTCTATTTTCCGTTAAGAAGCATGGACACCGACACGACATGGCACATTGGCACACCACAAAAAGAACTTGTCCAAAATATATATTTTTAAAATGTCATAGAAAGTAATACTTTATTAATATATAATACAAACAAATAATGCAATATAATACCAACTAAAATTAAAACCATAAATTTCAAGCTTGGAACTTAACAAAGAAGTCACATAATAATTTCATTCCACCCAAATAATAACCAGATGCCATAGCTTAAAAGTCAACAAAGAAGTAACATAATAATTACATTTCAACCAAAATGATAATTAACAAATCATCTTAACAAAACATTGTTGCATGAATCCATATGCCGAAATGTCATTCCATTCCCTCAAATTATCCAAATATAAAACAACAAACCGTTTTTTATTTTTATTTTTTAACTTTATTTTATAATTTATTTTATTTACAAATCAACCTGACTTGAAACTTCTAAAGAAATATAAAACAAGATCCTGTTGTGTCTGATACGAGGATGTGAACTGTCTAAAACGTCTTAATAAAAACATAGTAATAGTAAAGAAACCAACAAGGACAAGGTGAGTTCAAATGTGCCCAGTGCGAGTTTGGTGTCCCACGTGAGCCCGTGCTTTCTAGATTTTTCACAATGGCTACATACATGGCTTTTTGAATTGGATTAATTAACGAAATAAGATGGCCATGTGCCAAACAGAAGCAGAAGGTAATGTAATGTAATGTAATGAAATGCGGAAAAAATACAAGCCACTCATACTACTACAGGGAACACAGTAGACTCCCCCTAATACAAAACCAAATAATAATAATAACGTGATAAAGGCAGAATTTTCTACTCATCAAAAATAACCTTGATGAAGCCAATTTCCTTGGCATTGCTGCGGAAGCACTGCCTGCAACACATGAGACCATACTTCCGGATCAACCCATGAGGGTTTCCACAGACGCGGCTGACACAAAATAAATTACCATCAGATTATTTCAGGAAAGCCAAAACAAAAATAAACAGAAAACTTACCCCAAAAAAAAAGATCTCCCAACATAATTTCAGCCACAAAACGCATACAAGTACCAACAATCCATCACCAAGAAAAACATATGCATGCCTTAAGTTCGAGTTCTGTTCAAGAAACATATAAAGTTCGGATTTAACGTTTTTATAGTGTAAAGTTCGGATTTAAAGTTTTTATAGTGGTAAGACATGATACCCAAAAAAAAAAAAAAAACCCTACACCTCATACTTAATACAATAGCCATAACATCAAATGATCTACATTTTGCATAGGGGTGGCAAAAACAACCCATACCCATCAACCCGCCCAATTAAACCCGTGATAAATGGATTTGGGTCTTGTTATTTTATTAATTGGGTTGTTATTGAGTGATTTATAAAACACCCATTTATAAATGGGTTTAATTGGGTGATTAACTGAAACCCGTTGGATATTTTAGAAATTTTGAAAAAATTATATTTTCTTATTTTTTTAATTGTAGTGGTTTTAGTTGTTGTTATTATTATTATTATTATTATAAATTTCTTAGGATTAAGACCAAAAAAACTATTATCTTGAATTTTTTTTAAACTTTTTTTTTTTAGGTTGACGGTTCCCCTTGACTAATCTGCTCCCAAATTTCTAATGAACACGTTGTCCACATCAAAACTAAATCTACTCCCAAATTCCCAATGGACATGTCGTCCAAGCCAAAATTAAAGAAAAAATAAACAGTACTGATCTAGTGCATGTAACTAGTGATCATTATCATCTTATATGAAATCATAGCTATTGATTCTTTTACTTTCTGAAAACTATCTCTATGTCTAACCCAAACTCATTCACATTCTAAGGGTGGCAAAGCCAA
>JAVXUM010000021.1:22110549-22126769 GCA_035590655.1 Pouteria glomerata
GATTTAGGCGAATTATTTTTTGATTTCATGTATTTTTTCGAGATCTATGCGACCAAACCAAAAGAAATGGAAAAATCAAACATGAAATTTCGGTAGTGAAATTGTGCACGGCCATACTTTCTGCTCGGCTGTCCGATTGAGGCGAAATGTTTTTTGATTTCGTGTATTTTTTTGAGGTCTATGTCG
Source organism: Pouteria glomerata (assembly GCA_035590655.1). NCBI lineage: Eukaryota > Viridiplantae > Streptophyta > Magnoliopsida > Ericales > Sapotaceae > Pouteria > Pouteria glomerata. The sequence continues at coordinate 22,110,736 of JAVXUM010000021.1, forward strand.
CCAAACAAAAAAAAAAAGGAAAAAACAGAAGAAAAATTCCCTAAATTGGACAAATAGGCAAAAAGTTATGGCCGGGCGAAGTATCGCTGTCGTCATAATGTATTCCACGTTTCTATGATCCGAAAGTATATACTGGACCCTTCTCATGTCGTTAGTTGGGAAAAATTGGACATTAAGGAGGACATGACTATAGAGAATCTGCCAGTTCAGATTGAGGATAGGCGTGAACAGGTTTTGCGTGGCAAGACCATTTCGTTAGTTCATGTGTTATGGAGGCACCGTGGAGTTGAGGAGTCCACATAGAAACATGAGTCGGTGATGAAAGTGAGGCACTCATCTTTGTTTGATGATTGAGGAGTGTATTTTAAATTTCGAGGACGAAATTTTATAAGGGTGGGAGTATGTAACACTCGGTATTTTAATTTGGGATATTTTTGTATTATTTTGGGTAAATTAAATATTTAAATTGAGTTTAAATGGACTATTATATTTTTCCTGGGCTGGGTTGAGCCCGAAGTTGTATTAGGTTGGATAAAGTGTGCCAAGGGCCTGAGCATTTTTCTTTTCTTTCCTTCTTTTTCTTCTCTTTCCTGGTTTTCTTTTCCTTTTGTCTGGAGCCGAACCAGAGAGAGGGAGGAAAGAAAAGAGAGAGAAGAGAGAAGGGAAGAGAGGAGAGAGAGAGAGATTCAAGGCCGAAAGTTGGTTGATCTTGGGAGATCTCGATGCGGTGATCGTCGTAGTGTGCTCCGTTTCACGAGATTCGAAGTGAGAAGGAAGAAATCAGAGTTTGAAGTTCATAGTTGAAATAAGTTTTCTTTGTTTTCCTCTATTTCTCTTTAGATTCAAGGTAGGTGAGACTTAGATTTGAGTTCTAGATATTGTAGGAATCGTTTTGATATATATATATACATGTTTTGATGAGATGTGAATGAAGTGACATATATGTATGTGTATATATATATAGTTCTATGTATATATATGCATAAATGTTGATAGATCTCGCATATTTTTGAATAATTTCTAAAATTGAATTTATAATATTTTGATATGAAAGTATGTGAGTATTTTTGGTTAAGTTTTGGGTTGAATCAGGGGCTTGGATTGAATGGATTGGAGATTGGGTTGAAGTGGAACAGCCCAGCTCGTTTTTTTGGTCTAGGGCATCCCGACGGTCCGATGGAGCGTCCGGACGGCCGAGAGCTATTTTGTGCCATTTTGCTTCTTTTTGCCTTCGGATGCTTGTTTTGGTTTCTGAATCCGATCATTGTTGATTTTAATGTATAAAATGGATTTCAAAACATCCGAGGGATGGATGTGAATATGTTTTTACATTGAGATAAATGTTTAATTCCATGATTGAGCATATCATTTGCATTGGGATTGGGGTGGTTTCATCCGGTGGAAATAATGTGTACAGACTAGCCGAGAGTGCCATAAATTGTGACGTGCCAAGGCATGATTGTTATATATTTCTTTTATAAAATTGAGAAAATGGATTGTGATAACATCGGATGATCTCAGAATTTATAAACGTGGCTAGAGCTTAGTTATATGGAGTTGAGATGTTAATATGGGATTCATGGATTGGATATTTTCCAGGACTGTAGCTGGTTGCCTGCTTGAGATAGCAAATGCCTAACTGAGATAGGTGGATGCCTGACTAGAGGTGTAACTCAGTTCTCTAACAGAAGGGCCAGAGGGTGTAACACGAAGCCCCTGAGTCTTACACCTGTGAGGGTGTAACTCAGTTCCCCACAGGAATATGAGATATATATATGTGTTTGTCGTAGGCGCTGAAACGGTGTGCTTGGTGGCCACGCGTATCTTGGCTAAAAGCCTTGCTAAGTGTCACCCGTCTCAGAATAAGGTTGGGGATAGATGGAGAAACAGAATACATGGCCATGGCATTTCATTTCATTGCATTGCATAAGATATGCATATTTATCTTATCTCATTGTGCATATGTATTATGTGATATGCATGTACACTGGTGCACACTTGCACTGTCCTGCCTACTAGGCTAGTTAGCTTATCCCATCCTCATTGTAGGTGATACCAAGAGGCAAGGCAGTGAGCATCCTGAGTTGAGTTGACTATTGGATTGACCTAGAGGATTATTTTATATTTTATGAGATTATTGTATTCTATTTGTGCGACCTGGGTTATGGGTCCCATTGATTATGAGATTTCAAATTGTATGATGATGTATGTGGTATATTTCTTTATTATGGGAATGAGGGACGAATGTAGTTGCTCTGATGAATTTTATTGTGCTATGACTTGACCTTGGTATAGGTTTTAAATTGTTTTAATTAGTTCCTATATTCTCATGTTGTCCGTCCCGAACAATTTAAGTTAGGGGCGTGACAATATGGTATCAGAGCTCTAGGTTGCGATTATTTGGGTCTTGGGTAGTGTGGCCTAGATGTTTCCTTTGTAATAACTTATTTATGATTATGTTGGAGCTAATGGTGAATGTATTTTTGAAGAATGTCTAGACGTGGACGTGGACGAGAAAGGAGTGGAATACAGAGGGATCAGACCAGTGGTCAAGATCCCTTGGAAGAAGGATAAGGAGGGTACCATGAGGTACTATTGGCGGATGGTGGGGTTCTACAGCCAATATATGAACAAATGATGCAATTTATGGCGGCTCAGTAGGCCCAAATGCAAAGGTTGGATGTGCCGGCTGCAGCACCTGCTCCTGTATACGCAGCTGCTTCTGCACCGGGAGAAACACCCATAATGCGAATCATTAATTAGTTCAAGAAGCATGATCCGCTTAAGTTTAATGGCAAGGGTAAACCTATGGAGCCTGAGAGATGGCTGGAAGAAATCACTTTGATGATGAAGACTCTAGGAGTCAAAGGAAATGGAGTTAAGATCAAGGTGGCAGCACGCCAATTTCAAGGTAGTGCTGTTCACTGGTGCAGGTCGTACTAGGGAATAGTGGAAGTTCAGACGTTGACATGAGAAGAGTTTAAAGTGGCGTTTTTGGAAAGATATTTCCCTTCAGATAGATGAAAGTACAGGAATTTTTGTCACCAGAGCAAGAAGGCATGACAGTGCAATAGTATGAGAGAAAATTTACAGAGTTGTCACGGTTTGCCCCACAGTACTTGCCTGACGATAATGCTAAGGTAAGGAAGTTTGAATGGGGATTGAACATGAATATTAAGAGGCAGATCATTGGAATGAGGCTTCCCACGTATTCTAGTGTTGTTGCGGCAGCTCTCGCGGTGGAGAGAGATGTTATTGATTTTTTATCCAGAGCAAAGACAGGTCAAGGGCAGAGACAAGTCCAAGAATATAGTTCTGGGTCAAGTTCAAAGCAGAGGAAGGGAAAGGAGAAAGCTGGGACTTCTAGGAGGAGGTTTCAGAGGCAATAGAAGTTTCCGTACCAAATGAGCAGTTCTGGTTCAGGTTCAAGCTCGGGATTGTCTAGCGGCTGGGGGCAGCAGTAGTTTCTGCCCCCACTAAGAGGAGGTTATGAAGATCAGTTTGGATAGAGATTGTGTTTCAAGTGTCTGTAACCAGGGTATTTGCAAGTCAACTGTCCATATGGTGAGATATCTCAAGGAAGTGTTAAGCCAGCAGACGCTCAATAGATCGGGTCTTATCAGACGCAACAGTTTCCTATGATTCCTGCACCACCGATGTAGCAGCCCATACCTCAGATTCAACATTTTCAGCAGCCGCGTAGTGGTGGCAGTGGTCAAGAGGAAAAGCTAGAGGACATAGCAGTTCCAGCAGTTAGCGGATTCAGGGATGTGCCTATGCACTTGCGTTGCGGGAGGATGTTCTAGATACTTCTGTGATACGCAGTACTTTTCTTCTGTTTAGCACTAGGGTGCACATTTTATTTGAGACCGACGCATCACATTCCTTCATCTCGCATGCATGTGTTAAGACTTTGGGGTTGACTCCAGAAAGGCTTGAAGAACCAATGTGTGTAGATTCACCGGTGGGTGATAGTTTATCGGTAAAGTGGATTTGTAAAGATTGTGTTCTACAGTTGGGAGATGTTCAGCTGTGGATCGATTTGAGGGTATTGAAGATGAAAGAGTTTGATGTCATTTTGGGGATGGATTAACTGTCCACTTACCGGGTGACGACTGATTGTCATCGTAAGTTGATGACGGCTATCTTTCCAGATGTCACGGTAGTGAAGATTCGGGGAGAAGAAAGAGCAGTGTTGCCTTCTCCATTGCTAGTTACAAGATGCGTAGGAAAGTTTTCAGCATTGCTTGCGAGCTTAAGATTAAATGAGAAAGACTCTAGACACTTTCTCCCAAAAGTTGTCTGTGAGTATGAAGATGTGTTTCTAGATGAATTGTTAGAACTGCCTCCATAGAGGGTAGAATTTTGAATAGAATTGGTACCGGGGGTGGCGCCTATTTCGGTGACACTGTATCGCATGGCACCAGCAAAGTTGAAGGAATTAAAGGTGCAATTAAATGATTTCTATTCTCGAGATTTTATCCGACCTAGTACATTGCTATGGGGAGCATCGGCAATTTTTGCAAAGAAAAATGATAAGATATTGAGATTATGTGTGGATTACCGATTGTTGAATTTGGTAACGATTAAGAATAAATATCCGTTGCCCAGAATAGATGATTTGTTTGATCAGTTGAGGGGTTTAGCTTGTTTCTTCAAGATTGATCTTCGGTCGGGATACCATTAGTTGAGAATTCGGGAGGAGAATATTCCCAAGAATGCATTTCGTACCCGGTATGGTCACTTTGAGTTTGTGGTTATGCCATTTAGGTTGACGAATGCTCCTGCAATGTTTATTAACTTGATGAATAGGGTTTTTCGACCATTTCTGGATTGGTTCATGGTAGTATTTATTGACGATATTTTGATTTATTCTCGTAATGAACACGAACACGAGCAACATCTGAGGGCAGTATTGCAGACACTTCGGGATCACAAGTTGTATGCTAAGGCTAGTAAATGTGAATTCTGGTTATTCGAGGTGAAGTTTTTAAGGCATGTAGTTTCTAAGCAAGGAATTGCAGTGGATCCATCTAAGGTTTCGGCTGTGATGGATTGGGCACGACCGAGGTTTATTTTTGAGATCTATAGTTTCTTGGGATTAGCTAGTTATTACTGCCATTTTATTTAAGATTTCTCTCGTTGGTAGGCCCGTTGACTCAGTTGACTAGAAAATGGGCGAAGTTTGAATGGGATGATGCTTACGAGCATACTTTTAATAAATTGAAGAGGAGGTTGACTGAGGCTCTGGTATTGATAATACGTGAATGTAGAGAGGGCTATTCGATGTATTGTGATGCTTCACGTGTAGGTTTAGGGTACGTATTGATGCAGAATGAGCTGGTGGTAGCGTATGGGTCTAGGCAATTGAAACCGTACAAGAAGAATTACCCTATGCACGATTTGGGGTTGGCCAAGGTGGTTTTTGCTTTGAAGATGTGGCGACATTATCCGTATGGGGATCAGTTTAATGTGTATTCAGATCACAAGAGTTTGAAATATTTGTTCACTAAACGTGATTTGAATATGAGGCAGAGAAGGTGGATAGAATACTTGGAGGATTATGACTTTGGTCTTTATTATCATCTAGGGAAAACTAACGTGATGGCTGATATTTTAAGTAGAAAGTCACAGAATTTGGCGACAGCAATGATTCATTCCCAATGACGTCTTCAAGAAGACGTTGGCGGGTTTGAATTTTGGTGGGAGGATGACGATGTAGATAGCACTACGTACTCTAGTGTGAATTGTTTATAAGTGGTGCCGATGTTATTGACACGAATAATTGAAGCTCAACAGAGGGACCAGTATTGTCAGAACATGAAATATTATCGATCTTCGGGACAGGAAGCAGAAAGTTGGAGTCTATCCACAGACGGACATTTGAAACTGAGAGATAAGATTTTTGTGCCTGATATGGATGGAATTAGAGAAGAAGTACTCTTGGAGTTTCATCATTCTAGATTTGTAGTGCATCCCAGAGGGACTAAAATGTATAAAGACTTGGGATGATAATACTGGTGAGTGGTATGAAGAAGGATGTGGTAGAATTTGTGTCTCGTTACCTGACTTGTCAGCAGGGAAAGGCCGAGCACCAGAGGCTGACTAGATTGTTACAGCCATTGCTCGTGGCACAATGGAAGTAGGACCACGTGACCATGGAGTTTGTGACGGGGTTGCCGAGGACTAGAAGAAGGCATAATGCTATTTGGGTAATTGTGGACCGATTGACAAAGTCGGCTAATTTTTTACCCGTGAGGAATAAAGATTCCATGGAGGAGCGGTTTCAGCTCTATATTCAGGAGATAATTCGGTTGCATAGAGCACCACTATCGATTATGTCAGACCGAGATTCGCTGTTCACAGCTCAATTTTGGCAGAGTTGCAGGAGGCACTAGGGATTCAGCTATGTTTTAGTACGGCGTTTCATCTGTAGACAGATGAGTAATCTAAGTGGACGATTCAGATTTTGGGGGACATGTTGAGATCCCGTGTGCTGACGTTATGAGGGAATTAGGAGAGCCATCTACCATTGGTGAAATTTTTATACAACAATAGTTATCAAGCAAGTATTGGTATGACTCCCTATAAAGTTTTATATGGACGACTTTGCAGATCTCCATTGTGCTGGGCTGAAGCTGGAGAATCTATAACGGTTGGTCCTGACTTGGTGAGACAAGCGTCAGAGAATATTCAAGTCATTCGACAGAGACTTTTGACGGCTCAGAGTAAACAGAAAAGTTATGCTGATAAACGGAGGCGGCCGTTGGAGTTTCAGGTTAGTGATTTTGTATTTTTGAGGATTTCACCAAGGTAAGGTATGGTACGTTTTGGGAAACGTGAAAAGCTATCGCTAAGGTACATTAGACCCTTTGAGATTGTTACTATAATTGACGAGGTGGCGTATCGGTTAGCGCTCCCTCCACAGTCAGCCCGGGTTCATAATGTGTTCCACGTTTCTATGCTCCGGAAGTATATACCAGACCATTCTCATGTCGTTAATTGGAAAGAATTGGATATTGAGGAGGACATGACTATAGAAAATCTGCCAATTCGGATTAAGGATAGGCGTGAACAGGTTTGCATAGCAAAACTATCCCGTTGGTTCGTGTGTTATGGTGACATTGTGGAGTTGAGGAGTCCACTTGGGAACGTGAGTCAGTGATGCGGTTAAGGCACCTATCTTTGTTTGAGGATTGATTAATGTGTTGTAAATTTTGAGGATGAAATTTTTATAAAGGTGGAAGTATGTAATACTCGGTAATTTTAATATGGTTAAATTATATTATTTTGAGTAAATAAAATATTTAAATGGAACGTGTATTGATTATTATATTTTTCTGGGCTGGGTTGAGCCCAAAGTGATATTAGGTTGGACAAAGTGGGCCAAGGGCCCAAGCATCTTTTATTTTCTTTCCTTCTTTTATTTTCTTTCTCCAGTTTTCTTTCCCTTTTGTCTTGAGCTGACCTAGAAGAGAAAAGAGAGAAAAGAGAAAAGAGAGAAAGAAGAGAGAGAGAGTTTCGGGGCAAAAGAATAGGCGATCCGAGAAATTTTTGACGTGGTGATCGTCATAGTGCAACCCGTTTCACGAGATTCTTTGAAGGGAAAATGAAGAAATCAGAGTTTAAAGTTTGGAGTTCAAAGTAATTTTCTTCGATTTTCTCTATTTCTCTTCAGATTTGAGGTATGTAAGACTTATATTCATGTTCTAGACGTCGTAGGGATCGTTTCGGTATATATATGCATATTTTGGTGAAATATGGAGATTTGTATATATATATATATAACTGTGTGTATATATGTGCATAAATGTGTTTGGAAGTAGGATGTTATGGAGTTGAAAATTTGTAATGAGATATATAAATATTGTGGTAAGGATCTGGTAAACCATAGTTGAGTTTTATGGACAAAAATTGAAACCGGGTTGGTTTATTTTCGTCACGGGAGGCCTGAGGAAAACGATGAACAGTGGGTATAACACAGGGGGTTGAATCCTCGCGCTCCCCACGCCTAGGCTGCGACCCCTACTGGAAATAGAAATCTGGGCAAGCGCAAGGGGGCGTGCTCCCTGCGCCTAACTCGCGACCCTCTCTAATTTGATCTGTACAGGTCCGTTTTGGTTCAAATTTCATGGGTTAGTTCCCCCATGGATGTAGTACATGATGATATAAATATTTGGTGAAAAATGTGAGATTTTATTTATGCTTAAGTATAACATATTGTGATGTAATTGGTGATATTTTAAAATCATGATTGGGTATATTATATGCATTGGGATTAGGGTGGTTTCATCCGGTGTGATAAATGTGTATAATTGGCCGAGGATGCCATTGATTTGTATGACATGCCGAGGCATACATGATGCCTATTTATTATAATTGTGATTATAGAGCACTGGATGATCCCCAGTTAATATAGACGTAACTAGAGTTTAGTCATGTGGAGTTGGAACGTTAATAGGAGAGATGGACTTTGAGATTTCCCATACTGCAGCCGATTGCCTGCTTGATATAGCAGATGCCTACCTGAGATAGGTAGATGCCCGACTAGAGGTATAACTCGGTTCTCTAGCGGAAGGGCCAGGGGGTGTAACTCGGAGTCCCTGAGTCTTACATCTGTGGGGGTATAACTCGGTTTCCCACGGGAATATGAGATATATATATATGTATATATATGCGTTTGCCGTGAGCGCTGAAACGGTATATTTGGTGACCGCACGTGTCTTGGTTGATAGCCTTGCTAAGTGTCACCCGTCCCAAAATAAGGTTATGGGTAGATGGAAGATATAAGATGCATGGGTCATTGCATTCCATCATACCCATTACATGAGATTGCATGAGACTGTATGAATGATTGTTACATATCTTGAGAAATGGGTATAGATGTTATGAATAATGTTAATGTTGGATTTATTGTTAATATATGAGATACGTAATCTAGATAATAATTCAGGAACTACGGAGATCTAATTCCCGAGGTGGGATACGTAGGCAGTTTAGGCGTGAGTAGCCTAAGTCTAGTATATACTGTGGATGGTAATAATTGTGGTTGTTATCTTAAATAAGAATTTGTTTATTGGGGTTAAAATTATGTGGCCCCGAGTGAAGGCCCGATATGGTTGTTTATTTTGGTTATGTATATTTTGGTTAATGCCACCAGGGTATGGCTACATTAATGTCTAGGATGTTGTCGTATTAATTTAATATGGGAATGAAAGACAGTTACTAGTTGCACTGATGAATGTTATTGCGTTATGACTTGACCTTGGTGTAGGTTTTTAAATTATTTTATTAGTCCCTATTTTTCCATACCATTCGTTCCAGACAATTTAAGTTAAGGGCGTGACAGCAAAGTTTATTTTATCATGAGTGTGTTATTTTAATTCTTGGTCCTTGAGATTGAAAACAAATTGAGAAAATGCATTTATGATTTGATCACGAAAGTGAGATATTTTTCATTGAATTTTATCCTTAAATATTCCTAGTCGTAAGACAATGATAATCTGGTTAGACAAGTGACTACTCTCAAGTAACTTGTGCAGAGACACACTAAAAAAAAAAAAAAAAGAACAGATACTATACATGCATTATATTGCAAAACCGCTACCTAACCTGGAAACTTCTTATAGGTGACTGTACTTATCCAACTCTGGTGAAGTCTTTTTGACCAAGGCAAGAACTTCTTTGAGTTCTTTTGCATGACTAGTCATTCCACCAGATAAGTATGCTTTGATCATGGTTTTGTATGTAACCTGATTGGGATTGCATCCTTTCTTCTCCATAATCTCAAGTACTCCTTTTATCTCTGAAAAGCAACCCATCATTCCATAGGCATCCACAAGGCAATTGTAAAATACAATATCAAGTGTCACGTCCGAATTCTCAACAAACCGCAAAACGCCATAATTTTTTGGAACTTTCCTAGCTTGCCTATAAGCTCTTACAAGTGAACAAATGGTAACACAGTTTGGTTTTATCTTCTTTGACTGCATCAACCTAAACAAAAATTCCATCTGTTTTAAATTTCTTGCCCTTCCAAATGCATCTATGACTATGTTATACGTTACTAATGTCCAAGAATAATGGTATTTCTGCATGTATTCCATTACAGCACTCATTTTCTGATAATTCCCTGTCTTTCCATAGGAGCCTAGGAGCATATTGAAAGTCTTGATATTGGGTTGAATTCCAGCATGCTGAAACTTCTCATAACATTTTTCCATTATTTCTATCTGGCCACTGCTACCAAATGCTCTCAATGTGGAGTTTATGGTCCAAACATCAGGCTCACATTACCCCTCATGAAGCATTTCCATAAGAGTTGTTTCCATCTTGGTAAACCTTTGGGGAAACAGAAACAATCAATCAATGATAGTTCCAACAACATGATCCATCTAACTACCAATAATTTTAGGAAATAAATCTTTGTTCTAAATTTTATCATGTTATTTCGTTGAGTAATACAAAGTGGTCAAAAAAGAAAAGCAATGGTGGCGAGGATGAAGTTGGTGTAAGCCTGTAAGTAATGGCCATAGAGCTATTTCCCACATCATACTGCTCGTTTAATGAAACAAAAACTACTAGAAAGAGATGAAAACTATCCTATATGACTATCATATGAGAATGACAGTTAGTGTGATTTGACTAATTGTAAATTTTTATCAGGACTTTTCATGAATGTCAAAATAATAGAGAATGTTGCGCCATGTGATGATCATTTGAAATACTTTCTCAATAAGAGGATATTTGTCATGCATGCTGTCTTTTGTTTTCCAACCAAACAGTGAAAGCCTAAACATTTTCTCAGTATCACATCATCCCTGTAATGGCATGAAATTGTAAATTTCAGAAGGGGAAATGTGAGACACTAACTTTTTCGCTTTCCCATAAGCGTCAATAAGGGTATTGTACGTAATCGTGTTAGGCTTGATTCCTCAAGATGCCATGTCAGAAAGCAAACACTCCACTTTGTCAAAGGAAAAAACTTGCAGGTATGATTTAATTGGGATTGAGTATGTGCATACATCAAGCTTGTAATTAGGGCTATTCTTCATCCGTTCAAGGATAAAGAATGCTTGGCCAAAAAGGCCACTCCTACTATAGGCAGATAAAAGAGCTATGTAGGCCTCATGATTCACAGGACAGCCATATTATCACTATTATTAAATCACAATGTATCAAATCAAAACATTCTTTGACTTTATTGTCACTAGAAGAGAACATTTCTCTTGTTTGCTTAGCTCTAAAGCAAACATCACAAGCCTTATTATCACTATTATTAAAACTAACAACTTCAGGAATCAACTCTACCACCTTAGAAAAAGGATGCCCCATCTGCCTATGCCAAAGCTCAAAAGACGCAACACCATCCATCTTGTAAGCATGAATCGAAGCTGCTCCTTTGAGAAAGTAAAGCCCCTCACGCTGTTCACCCGCTCCAATCACCTTCCTCGAATTTCGGTCCTGTATAACACAAATATTGTCAGTGAGTTGAATCACCAAATTTGAATCTCTAAGACGTTGTGATGCAGAAATTAAATTGCATTTTAATTTAGGCACAAAGAGGATATGCTGCAATTTTAATTTTTCTCCTAGAAAAATAGTCCCTTCCTTCAAGGCCATGGTCTCCACCCCATCGGGTAACCCAACTGGACATGGCACGATGTCTCTTACTTCACTCATATATGCATATGTATCAGTCATATGATTGGAAGCTTCTGAGTTAATAATCCAAGGCAAATGACTTTGCTTACCCATCAACCTTTCATTAGTACCAGTTTTATGAGAATTCAACATTTTAAGCAACATGGCCCACTGCTCATCATTTAGACCAACAATTCTTCTTCTATCTACGTCGGTCACTGCACTTCTCCCACCATCGGCTCTAAGTGTTTAAGTTGCATTTGCCCGTGCAGCACCTACCTTATCCTGTCCTCCACCAGTACCACATTTATGCCCTCCACGTCGTCCAAAGTTGACTGTACGTGGTCTATCACCTCATCATTTAGGATAGCCTATTAGTTAGAAATAAGTATTTACATTGTGTTATTCTCATTTACAATTTGTGTAGGTTGTACTCTTATCATTTGCGTCCCTCCCTAAATTTCGCCCTCCTACTTGCATTGCAAAACTCACTGGATTCCTTTTTTCTTCTTCTGTGCGAGTCACGGTCCGCATCTATTCCTGTTGCACAACTATAGCATATACTCGGTTCAAGTTCGGCAAAGGTTCAGTACTCAGGATATTGAAACACACTGTTCTATATCCTTCTTCGTCCAAGCCCATCAGGAATTGATGAACTCTCTCTTATTCACGCTTCTTTTCCAAATTAGCGGTAAGTTTACGTCTACATCCAGTGCAACTACATACCAGTATCTTGTCATAATTGTTCAATTCATCCCAAATCGATTTGAGCAGACCATAATAGGCAACAATGGCCTATCCATTCTGCTTACAATTTGCTAGATCTAATCTCAATTGTTGCAACCTCGGTCTATTCCTAATAGAAAAACGCTCCCTAATATCATCCCACAGATCTTTCACAATCTTCATGTGTGAGATAGTTGAGCGGAGTTTGGGTTCAATGGTATTAAATACCCACGAGACTAGTATAGAATTAACCGTCCACCAGTCTTCAATTTCCGGCGCATCCTCAACTGGTTGTTTGATCGTTCCATCAACAAAGCCTATTTCTTCTTGGCCTGGAATACAGTCTGCATAGCTCGTGCCCATTCATCATAATTTCCTCATCTCAACTGAACTTGGGTAATTATATTAACTGGGTTGTCGTTTGAAGTAAGAGTATAAGGGTTCGATGGTTTCTTGTCTAATCCAGAGTTTTCTCCTTCTTTCGGTGGATCAACCATGGCTCTGATACCATAAACAAAACAAAAAAAAAATAGAGCTGAAAGTTCTACCTCGTTCATTCACTGACATTTGTTTATATACACAAGACTCCTAAATAACGTAAACTCCTAAATAAGGTAAACTCCTAAAAGTGTACAACTGGAAATCTCCTAGAATAGGAAAACTATCAACACTATACAAAAATAAACATATATAGAATAATATGCCTAATAAAAGAAACCATAAACTGGCTCAATAAATTCATATTAATGAGCCAACAACTACACTTAAAAGATCAATTGGTTGGTGAGAAAATGAGATAAGATATCAATAAACAAAGAAAAACAGCATCATGCTTCATCGCGATATAGAATCTAAAAATCGTAGAAAGCTATGATATGTAAGTATCTGAATAATAAGAGAATAAGATAATGAGAAATAGTTGCATAAATTGAAGTAATCACACAAATATGAATCGTCAATGTGGGAGGTCAAGGTTAATTGAGCACGATTTTAAATTCCCAGAAAAGTTATTATAAGCCGAAAGTAAATATATAGTAATGAAAGTAAATATGAATCTCTTTTCCCTCTCTACTACTATAAGTCCCTACCTCCACCATCTCGATCACCCCCTTCCCTATATTACTACAAGTCACCACCACTGCCACCTCCATACTACTACAAGTCACCACTCCTTCCATCATCACCTCCCTATTACTATAAATTCCCACCACCACCCTCATCTTTATCTCCACCTCATATATACTACTACAACTCTCCACCACCTCCAGTTGTTTTCTAAAAAAATCTTACCTATTCATTGATTATGAAAATAATTGATGGTCGTACATGAAAGAAACTTATGCTTTCTTTGAGAAATACTGATGAAGATTTGAGGCCAACAAAATCTGTTGGCATAAGAATAAATAGAGTTCACATTTACGTTGTGCTTTAACTTGTGATTTCTAGCTATCAAAATTTCATTCTATAATCATGTATTTAATATATTATGTATTTGTTTTTCCTAATTATATGTTCAATGAATGTGATTCTATATGTCGGTAAATTTGAAATAAAATCAAAATTATCAACTTCTTTTCTTTATTCTACTCGGTATATTCATCTTTGTCTTTTAGTTCCACACTGGATATGATGAATTTAAGAGCAATTGATTCAAGAAAAGGTTAATTTGGGAGAAAAAGCTTTCAAATTTGGGCAGAAAAAGAAGCATTTCAATTATCTAGTCAAATTCCATTACTTTGTATTAGGTAATCTTTTAAGCATTAAAGAATCACATAATTCATAACACGTGCCACAAAGAAGTTAAAATTTGTGGAAACCAACTGTGTGAAATCGCTGCCTTGCTTTTTTATTATGATGTGCATATTATGAATCTTTAGGTGGCATTTGGCTAAATTGGGAGTTTCTTATTTTCCTATGTAATTTTTTTTGTATTTTCTTTGTGAAAAAAATAATAAACATGTTTGATATGCATATAAATTTTAAAAACTCTATAAACAAAAACCATAACATGTTTATGCAATTTGAATTGACTCTGACATGATTGAGAGTTTTAAAAGCAAATGCTGGCATATGGTTATATTTTAGTTTTTGTTAATTAACGTGTATGTATATATGTAGTACCCACATCTATTTTATACATTTATATAACCTCATGGGAAGCTTACAATATACATTTGAGAAAACATGTATTCAGGAATAAAATAGTCGTTTTCAACCCAAATTTGAATTGAATTGAATTTTGCTTAATTGATGAGATATATATCCAAAAATATTTTTAGAAGCCCGTAATATGATGGGGATCAAAAATAAAGAAGGAGTAAAACAATCATTTGTTGACCTGAACTAAAATCAGTCCAAATTTTATTTAGTTAATAAGAAACATGTTAAATAATATTTCTCAACTTTTTCAAAAGCTCAAAATATAAATATGGACCAAACATAGGCCTATGGTTAAAATATTTATTTGGCGATTCGATTTTGGATAGATCCAAAATTTGCTAAAATTGATAAGAAACTTTGCTACATAAACATAATATAATGTCACACTCTCAGAAGTGTTTAGGAATACTTTGTCAGCATTTTCAATACCTAGAATACGAATATTGCCAAAAATGAATTCAAAGGTGAAATAATCACTTTATAATCTGAGTTTGAATCGATCTAAAATTTGCTAAACTATCTGAAGATAAAACAGTAACTTTTAAGCTTGAATTCAGATTAGACTGAATTCAGATTAAACTTACTAAGGAATATTTTTAAATCTTTTAGGATACCCAAAATATGAATTTAGGCCAAAAATAGGACTTAGAGGTAAAAGTGTCATTTTATAACCTGAGTTCAGGTAAGATCAAAAGATGCAATGCTGATTAAAAATGACTCAAAAAATATTTATTAGTCTTTTTGGAAGATAGAATGTAAATCTAAGCCAAGAATGAGTTCAAAAGTAAAAAAAATAATTTTTGGTCTGAATTTAGATTGGTTCAAAATTTGTCAAGCTAATATGAAACTTGTCAAGGAATATTTTTAAACTTTTAGAAATGCCAAAAAAGCAAATTTAGCTAAATAAAGGGGGGATTAAGAGTAAAATTATCATTTTATGACCCAAGTTTGGGCCAAACCAAAAAGTTAATTCAAGAAATATTTATCAAACTTTTGAAAAACCAAAATGAAATCTAGACCAAAATTGAATTTAGAGATAAAACAATAAATTTTTGCATGGAATAATAGTAGTTTCATAATAAAATATGACAAAAATGAAAAAAAAAAAAAGGTTTCGAAAATAAGTTATTTTTCTATTTTTTTTTATAATTTTTAAAAGATGTTTTAGAAAATATGATAACAAAAATATTACCAAATATGTTTTGATTTTTAATTTTCAAAATTAAAAAAAAAAATCAAAATCGTTATCAAATACGTCTTGGGAGCTCTGATACATCTAATTTTGAATTACTCATGAGCCTAACTCACATTAAAAATCAGATTATTAATAAGATTGCGTAAGATTTTTATATGAAAAATAAAACCACGATGGTCTGTGAAAATTCTCCAAACCAAGAAATCACACAAAGTAGAAAAATAATAATACCAGAGAATTAAAGAGGAAACCCTTTCACAGGGAGAAAAACCTCTATTAACAACAATTCCTACTATCAACGGGTTACAAG
>JAVXUM010000021.1:22126869-22141025 GCA_035590655.1 Pouteria glomerata
CCTGAAATATTAAATCAAGATTAAAAAAATCCTAGCCTAACATGCTTTCAGAATCCATCAAGATTAACTCAAAATAAATAAAACAAGAAGAAAATAAAAAATCTGAGCAAGAATAATATTTATTAAATTAAATGAGTAATGTACCAAACTTCGAAGAAGCGAAATGAAATGAAATCACAGTTGTTAAAGATCCTATGAAAACTTCACAAATCTTCCAAAACATCTTTGACAATAATAGAAAACAACTAAACTAAACCCTAGAAACTATGAAAAACGACTGAGAGAAAGTACAGAATGAATCCCCCGCGGCTCCACAAAATTTTCAATTTATAGCCTACACCAAAACCCTAAAAATAAGAAGCAGAACGCGCTTCAATGCACCGCAGTGGTCCAGATCGGGCTTGGGGTGGTCCGGACCATAGTGACTTGATTTTCAATTTTACGCTACTCCTTTGGCTTGGCTTTTTGTCTCAATCTAGACCGGTTAAGGAGTGGTTCGGACCACAGTACTGGGTGCTAGCTCCGGAGGTTAGCTCGGGTCGTTTTCCTCGTCTTCTTCGCTTCTAATTATAATTATTTCACCATTATTTATTCCTTTTTCCTGCATTACAGAAAATAAATCCAACAAGTAATAATAATTAACAATACTCAGAAATTTATTAAATAATACATGCTTTTAAGTTAATTTGTGAAGTTTGTAATTACACTTTTCAAGTGTAATTAGCTAACATATGTTTGTTATGCCAGTTCAGTAACATTGATTTAGGACTATTGGATTTTAATTTAATAGTTCAGATACAT
Organism: Pouteria glomerata; assembly: GCA_035590655.1. Taxonomy (NCBI): domain Eukaryota; kingdom Viridiplantae; phylum Streptophyta; class Magnoliopsida; order Ericales; family Sapotaceae; genus Pouteria; species Pouteria glomerata. The sequence continues at coordinate 22,127,671 of JAVXUM010000021.1, forward strand.
TCACATATAGGTTAATTTAAAAACATGTTAATATATTTGGACTGATAGATTTTAATCTAATGGTCTTAATTACAAGTCATGGGGCCCAAATCCTTTAAACATAGCTCATTCCTTTATTGTTAATAGGGTAAATTACATCAACAAACCCTTAATATTGAGATAATTAAACTTACCATCCTTTAACTTTTAAAAATTACACTTATTTTTTTTTTTATTTTGAAAGGTTAACATTAACCTCATTCTGTTAAATCAACAATTAAAAGTTAACAGAAAATGTTAAAGTAATTAAAATTTTATTTAATTTTTTATATTTTATCTATCGAGAAATGCTTTACAACAATTTTTTTTAACATTTTTCACAACATTCCAAAATGACGTCATTTTAGACCAAAAAATAAAGAACAAAAAAATCTTAAACCTAATACACTTTTTGTACTTAAATCCCACCCGTCTACTAGTTTATAATATCTTTTATGAGGTGGCTTCCCAAAGGGATTTAAGTACATAAAGTATATCAAATTTGAAGTTTTTTTATTCTTTATTTTTTTGGTCAAAAACAACGTCGTCTTGGAATCTTGTGAAAAATGTTAGAAAAAATTGTTGTAAATGTAACATTTCTCTTAGCTCTCCCTCTCTCACATCTACATTAGTTTTTTTTAACAAAAATTTTCAAAATGTTTTATTTTTCTTCATTTTTTTACTTGTTTTTGGAAATTTTTATAAAAAAAATGACAAAAATGTAAGAGATGAAAGGATAAAGTAAGAAAATAATCTAAAATTTTGATATTTTGTATTTTGTTTTAACAGTTAATTTAGCAAGATGGGATCGATGTTAATAGTATTTTAAAATAAAAAAGGTAAGTGTAATTTTTAAATGTTAAAAAATAATAAATGTAATTACCTAAATATTATGAAAAAAATAAGTACAATTAACTCTAGTTAATACTGAATGTAGAGATAACTCAAACTATTGATCTTGTGTTCGAATAGGATTTAGTGATTCCCAAGACCGTGGAAACTCTTAGGCAAATGAGGTAGAAGTCCCTAATTTTTTAAATATTAAAAACAAAAATATTAAAATGTATTAATTATTACTTTTAATTTTATTTAAAAAATTTTATAGACTTTTGAAGTTGTGATATACAACAAAGAAGGCTTTTAACTTCCTCCAACTCTATTTTTATAATTATATTATTAAATATATTATTATCATTATTTTTTATTTCTATTTGTTAGACACGACGTATCATCATATATCATATATATAATTCAAATTCAATCCTTATCATGATATTTTAATTTTTCTTTAACAAATAGCTGAGCTGAGATAGTTGTCTAAAATAAGGGAGAATAGAAAAAAAAAATAATAAAAATAATACTTGTGTATTTCTTATCTATCAACTATTGTGCCATAACCTTTTTTTTTTTTTTGGCCTTATTTTTAGTTTATTTATAATTTTTTTTATTAGTGTTGGTCACTTAATTTTATTATTTTATTTTTTATTTAAAAATTAAATTTATATTATTAGATAATGCTGTTTTTTATCTTGATTATAAAATTTTAATAAATAATTATGCTGCTTAAAATTAAAAAAAAAATAAAATAAAAAAATACATTAATTAGCTAGGTCTGTCTAAAACTTTCGTGTAAGGGCACTCTGATTGGCTGAACTTCGGGAATCAGTACCTCACCATGTTGGGTGGACATTGTAGAAATATAATAAAAAGGCCATCTGGTGAGGCAATGCTGAGAGATGGCCACTTAGGCGTATCCTATACAGATTGTCTCTCACTTCGTACGGTAATATTTGTTTTTTCTATATATTTTTAAATATTTTTTATAAAAATTTTAAATTAATATTTTTAAAAATATGATAATTTTTGTAATAAATAATAAAATTTTACAAAACTGTTAAATACTCTGTAAATACTTTAATTTCTTTTGATTAATAACATTTATTTTTGCAAGTAATTTTTTTAATTTTTTATTTAAACTCTTTACAAGTAAATTCACATTTACGTGTTTTTAACCACAGACAATTCATAGGAGTGCCTTGTACATGAGGGAGGAGCAGCAAATTCAGTCAGAAAAATCAGTCTCTTTTTTTTTTTTTTTTTCTGTGGCTGCAATCTTAAGGGATGTTAATACTGCACTGAGGGACATTTATACTTTGGCTCAACAATTAATGATTGGCAGATGGGACGATTTTAGTTGGAAGAATTGGTCGTGTGGATGACATCTCTACTTCATTCCTTCCTCTCAGAAATGACTTGATGAAGGACTTTTCCACCGGCACTGATTAACCATTTATACATTAATTTGGAAGTTGGAAATTCAAAAAATTAGAGAGAGAAAAACTCTCATATAGTCACAATTTTTTGAATTCAAAAAATAAAATTATATTTATATTTTTTTATAAACTTTACTCAACACATGACAATGCTTTATCTATAATGTTATCATAAGTGAAATTTTTCGAATCAAACAAATCAAGCAATGTCACACATAGTGAAAAAAGTAATATAAGAGAAATATCAAGGAAACCTTATCATAGGAAAAAAAATTTCAAAAAAAAAAAAAAAATTTATTATATAACTAGATTACAAGACTCTACTCGAACTCACTACTATTCACTCGCACAAATTTTTTTGTCATTTTTACTCAAATTACTCAATTAATTCAGACCAAATGGACTTTTTGAGTTATACATAAATTAAACAAACAAAGAATAAGGAAAGACAAGAGATAGATCGTTAAACTCTGTAACTAAAAATCTTTCTTTTTAAGACTCCGTAATATATTCCCATGTATACGTATTGTTCGTTAAGACTGGGTACATATTTATAAAATTGCAAGATGTTGCCTTAAATTGGTTAAATAGGAAACAAGGTGATCTATAAAATATTTTGCTTGAATCATGGTGCACCCTGGGTCATGCTAGCAAGAATGCCTCAACCTTTCGGGTTGCTTATGCATAGTCTACGGAGTATATTAGAATTTTGCACAAGTATATGAATGCGTTCTAATTTGTGTAGAATTTGTCTTAATTCCAACTGTGACTTGGATTACATATTATCTTTTGACAATTTACATATTCTCTGGACTTTGAATTACCTTTTTTCGTTTTTAACATATAAAATAAATATGTTTGCAATATTTAATTCAAGATTTGTTTGGATTTTTCAATATAAAACCTTACAATAAGAAGATGAAGTGAAAAGATTTAGTAATAGTTTTTTTATTTTTTATTTTTCATGACTATTCTTTATTCATTCTTAATAATACCCACTGTTGGAGTGTTCCGTATCGGTTGTGGAGAGGGTTAGTGGCTTATATATAAGTGTGAGGGAAAATCTCGCATTACAAGCTAGCTTTTAAGGGTGGGAAAGTTCAAGATCACCCAATAATTTGTGTCAAAGCCTAAATCTACTATCAATCTCAACCCATTGAAAAGAATGGGTTATCGCTACCTTCAACCCAATGCCTTATGTATGAAGGTGGAGATTATTCAGGTGTCTCACATCGGAATTAGCTTTTTGTAGTGACATAGGCTCAACATTAACAATAAGAACACTAGCTTTGTTCGGGTGTCTTAGATCGAAATTAACTTTTAAGAATGAGATAGGTCCAACACTTACAATAAAAACACTAGATTTTTAAGGTAAGATAGGACCAATACTTACAACAGAAACATGAAGGCCTATGTAGTTAATTTTTCAAAAATTATTGGTTATGTAACTAATTTTGCTTTAGATTGTTTTATATTTCCTTTAATACCCTCATTTATAATTTAAAAAAAAATGTAATTGTAAAATCAATAATCATATGCATCATATATGCTCCAACATGCAGTAAATTATTTCAAGTGTGATAAAAATCAAAAAGTGATCAAAAAATAAAAGAATAACAATATTAATGTATGTCAACATCTAAGTTCACTTTTTCACCTAATACTGCATTATAATGACTGATATGTTAAGACAATGTTATTGAAAAATTAATCCCAAACTTTAAATAATGTGATGAGTGAGAGACCCTACAAAAAATAAGTAAATCGCCACACTGATCTTGGCCATTTAAAATCCAAAAGAGTATAACCTTGGCCATTTAAATTTGAAATTATTTTTTTATTTCAGTCTAATAGTTGTGTGTAATACACAGTTAATGAAAGAGTCGAATTACTATTTTATCGAAAATATAAGAAATTAATTGTTATAATTGAAAGTGAAGCTAAAGTGACACTAAAAATGAATTATAAGGATGATTTTTTGTATTTTATCATTCATATATATATATATATATTTTTTTTTTTGGGTATGAAAGCAATTTAACTTTTTCAACCAAAACGATGCTTCTTTGGAGGCCTAACAAATAAATGTCTTGGATCAAGCACCGCATGCCGCTTCTATCATGCTTCCAAAATAAGGGAGTTTGATAAGTAGGCTCAGGAAAAAGTTGGGACATTGGGCCTCAGTGGGGGGCCTACGTGTCTGGCCTATTAGGCTTCGGAGATGTGGGTAACAACTATAAACCACTGCTTGCTTGGCTGGGTTCAGACTTGCGTGGGAAACAAATCCTCCAAAACTTGCCCTGGAAGTGCTGGATGCAACTAATTCATACCTTTTCCCAAAAAAGGTGAGGGTGATGTAATTTCAGCCGAGGACACTAGTTTATGAGTTGTTTAATTAAAATTTAATATTATAGATTTATTCATTTACTTTCAAAGACTGATACTATTGTGTCATGTCATTTAAATTATATCAAATTTAGCAATCGTTAAATTAAAATTTAATTATTTATATATTTTTAATTAAAAAATATTTAACCAAATCTAGACTATTAAATTTTAATTTAATAATTTCTGACTTGATATTAAAAACTAACATTAGAAGAAAATGTCAGTGTCTCCTAGACCTCTTTTCCATCCATCAAAATTAGGGGAAGCTTTAGATATTATATAAAAATAAAGAATTAATTAAAAGGATTATATTTCTTCTTCCAAAATTGAACATAGTAGATGATATTTTAATATATATATATATATGCACACATATATTATTGAATTGAAAAACTCAGCACCCGCCATACATGTGATTGTGAGTTTTAGTAGGATAAAAAGTGAATAAAGTATTCCGGCCTTTCATTTAAGTGGGCTTCTCATAAAATTATTTATGAAATAACAACAAAATAATAACTTCAGCAAAGTGATAAGAATTTAAATTAAAATAAGCCCACCTACAGAGAGGGATTGATATTGAAGTGGCAACTAACAATGGTTTGGAAGTGAGTAAATTACATGATCGTGTCAAATCAAGGTTTTTTTTTTTTTTTTTTTTTGGGTACATTTTTATTTTATCTTTTTTTTTTTTTTTTTTTTTTTTCCCTAAAAGAATATGATGCCCAAGCTAGATTTGGAAGGTTGGAAAATTCTGCTCTCAATTACAAGAGGTGTAACGTGTGATCTAAATTATTTTTTTAATGTGCATGTGCTTTATAGGGAATTACATATTTCTAATAATATTTTTATATTTAATAGTGGATTTTCAATAGAATCCAATAACACACAAGTTTGAAATGTGATGTATTAAAGATATATTAAATATTATATGTATAATACTTCAATTAATTCCATCCAGGTAATTTGGGATATAAATACTTCATAATATTTTGGTAGTAGCTCACTTTGTAAACTCATACGCTCACTTATATTACCGTTGGTTTGTAATATATTTCTCCATTTCAAAAACGCTTACTCGTGTGATCCAATATTTTTAGTTGAGCATTAATTTTGATTTTATTTGTGAAGATTCACATTTCACATTATAATATTATCCACTTTAAATTTGATTCAGTGTGGATTGAGAAATTCTTATATAGTCACCAATTCTGGTATTATTTTAACTCAAACAAGCTCAACAGTAAAATTTCAATGAAATTTAGTACTCAAGTGATTTTAATATTTTGAATTAGAAACATAATGGATATCATATTTATGACACTTACTCAACTTTGTCCACTGAAATGAGAGTGTTTCATCATGTTCGATGGTAACTTGCCCAATGCCCTCACACGTCCACCTATATTACAGTTGATTTGTCATGTAGCTGATCCGTACGTTGTCTCCATAATACAAAAATTAAGTTGTGGGAGCAACCTAGTAAGAGTCTGTCGAGGGCCCTTTTGATGTGCCTTGGATATGCCTATGATGAAGAATAGGAAATATTCTTTCGGGGGCGGTTGGGTGGCAGGTTGGATGCGTCTAAGAGTTTGGGTCTCTTAAGGTCCTGAGTTCGACTCCTTTTTAGGGAGTAGGTTACCGCTTTGCGGGTTCCTATTAGCCTCCATTTGATCGAGCCGATCAATCAGGACTTGTCTAGATCGGTTTACCTCTCTGTAATTCTTTGCCGGCTAGGGTTATAGGGGCGAGTTTCACACAGAGCGTACTCTCGAGTAGTGATTGCAGGTTTCCTCCCATAACAGAAGAATAAGAAATAACAAAGAGAGAAAATGATGAAGAAAAAAATGGAGGAATTGAAATACATTGATAAACCACTTTGAGGGGTAACCTCCTTCACAGGCTGGTAGCTCGCTACAAACAAAATTCCAGAACGGAAATCCTACGCATCACTACTGTAATGATCCATCAGTGGGCTATTTTATTTGCATTACTGGGCTACATGTAATTACTATTTGGGCCTAAATTACAGGCCGAAGTGTGATTAGAACAAGGCCGAATGATGACAGTCTGAACAAGAACCGGGCCGCTCCTTATCAAACCTTCAGTCTCCATTGTAATTAACTTGGGCTGCCCCGCTCCATTCTGCTCTACGGGCTTGGAATTGATATCGACCCATATACCTGACTTTTGAAACTTCCCATGCATCTAACCCTGAATCTATATAATTGCCTCTTTGCTGCCCTTCAGTCACCGTGGTCAATCCCATTAAATGCTTTGTCCCTCTTGAATTCATCTGAGCCGTTAAATCCATTTGAGCTGGATCGCAAGAATTAACTTGAACCGCTGGATGATCTGGACTGCCCGCGTAGTTTACTTCCCAGGCAATCTGACGGCCCACACTTCCTAGCATTATTTTTTTTTTTTTTCTCAAAGTTGGGTTTGAAAAGAAAAAATTAACTAATTTTTAGTTGCTAATTACTTAAAAAGTTAATTTTTTTTATATTTAAAAAGAAATAAAAATTAGTTTTTTGATAACTAACTTTTTAATTTTTTATAAATTTGATATTTTTGCTCTTCAACATTAAAAAAAAATTTAAAATATAAAAAAGCCGATTTGATCATTTAAAATAAAATTAAAAAATTAATAACTAATAACTCGACCACTGGCTCGTTGAGTTCCTTAACCCTATTCTCAAACTTAAAGCTCTGCTTTGTCTCTCCCTCTTCACCATCTCTCTGCTTCTTCTCATCTTCATTCTCTTCACCCAAATTTTGTATTTTGTAATTAATTTTAATGGCATTATAACGGTGTCCAAAGTTAAAATATGTAAGGTTGATAATGTGACTTAACTTAACTTGTAACACAAGTTACTATAAGAAAACTAAAATATGACACATTACAATATAAATACATGAACAAAAAATTGGTACGATTTAACATGAATTCAATTCAATCGTGAAATAAATTAATTATATGGTATGTTTATTAAACTTTAAGATATTTAAATATTGACACAAATAAAGATAATTATAAATCTGAATATAACGGTTGAATGCAAATTGTTACCCGTAAAAGTACACACATTTTTCATTAGAATATTAATAATGGGGATGGGCCATTCACGAACCCAAAGTAATAATGGGCTTGAAAATTGAAAAGAGTGTTAAATTGGATATAAGATGGTCGATAGGGCTGAAAAACAACAGAAATAATTGAAATAAAACAAAAATAAAAGGTCAACCATGGATTTATGGGTTGTACAACCACCCCCTGATAAATTTCTGGATCGAATATTTTTTTTTTTATTACAAGTAAAATTATGCTTGGCATCCTAATTTACTTTAAATAATTTGACATTGTTGGAATACCTTTTTTTTTTTTTGCATAGTTTTTTTTACTTTATGAAAAATTAGTTTTTCTTTTTTTTTTTTTGACACTTTTTTGGTATATTATTCGAATTTATTAAAAAAGCTAAAAAAATCTTAAAAATAGAAAAACTCACGTGCAGCCAAAACGAGTCAACTTAGGAATGCCAAATGTAATACCCCAAAAATTTATTTTTAAAATATTAAACTAATTGAAATATATTAAAAAAATTGCATAAAATTTAAAAATATATATAAGTATATATGTATATTCATATGTATTTTAATTTGAATTTAATCTTGAATTTCATAAAGTTATCTAAGCTTAGAAAATTATTTAGAATAAATATTATTTTAAATTATTTGATTTGATTTTAATTAAACCTTTCATTTGAAATCACCTAACACGTTCATCGAAAACCACGAACTCAATTTCCTCGATAATATTTCTAAGTTACAATCTAATTAAACTATGATATTATTCAATTCAATTCATCAAAAACACGTTAGTGTTTATATAAATTAGACCCCGTCAAGCATTTCTAAATTATGCAATTGTAAATAAAATTAGAATAAAATTTCAACAATATAAAATCACAATAATACTAAAAATAATCTGAAAAATAAATTTTAAGGTATAAAAATTCTGATATATGATTCCCGTCCAAACAAATCATACTCGTCACACAGATTGTGCTGTTGGAATAATCATTGAAATAGAGTTTTATTCCTCTCCCATTCGTTTAGCAATATATAGAGTGTGTTTAGAGTGATAAAAAATGAGATAAAATAAAATAAGTTGTGAATTTGTAATATATAGAGTGTGTATTTTTCTTGGGCTGGATTGAGTCCGAAGTGATATTGGGTTAGACAAAGTGGACCAAAGGCCCGAACATCTTTTCTTTTCTTTTATTTTCTTTCTCCAGTTTTCTTTCCTTTTTAGTTTTGAGTCGACCAAAGAGAGAACGAGAGAGGAAAGAGAAGAGAAAGAAGAGAGAAGGGAAGAAAGGAGAGAGAGAGATTCAAAGCCGGAAAGTTGGTTGATCTGGGGAGATCTCGACGCGGTGATTGTCATGGTGCAACTCGTTTCACGAGATTCGAAGCGAGGATGAAAAAATCAGAGTTTGAAGTTTTGAGTTCAAAGCGATTTTTTTCGATTTTCTCCATTTCTCTTCCGATTCGAGATAAGTAGGACTTAGATTCGTGTTCTAAACGTCGTAAGGAACATTTTCATATATATATATATATGCATGATTTGGTTAGATATGAAGAAAGTTATATATATATATGTATCTATGTGTATATATATATATACACATTGATGGATCTTACATATTTTTGAGTTATTTCTTGAATTGAAGTTGTATAAAAATGATATATACATGTGGGAGTAATTTTAATTGAGTTTTGGACGAAATCGGCGCTTGGATTGGAGGAAACTGAGGTTGGATTGAAGTTTGGACGAACCAGTTGGGGTTCCAGTCTCGGGCGTCCGGACGATCCCAAGGGGGCGTTCGGACGGCCGAAACTCACTTTGTGTGGGTTGGTTAGTTTTGAACCCTTGATGCTTGTTTTAAGCCCCAAACGTGTTTATATACATTTTATAAGTGTTAAATGGATTCCAAATCATGAGTTAGATGAATTTGAATACGTTTCTATATTGAGTTAATGTTTAAATTTCATGATTGAGCATATCATATGCATTAGGATTGGGGTGGTTTCATCCAGTGAAAGTGAATTGTATGGATTGGCCGAGTGTGTCACATGTTTATGTGATGTGCCGAGGCACGTGTGTTATATATGAATTTTGGTAAACATGAGATATAAGATTTTGATAATACCGAATGATTCCCAGATCATACAAAAATGACTAGAGTTTAGTCAAGCGGAGTTGGGACGTTAGTAGGGGTTATGAACCTTATGATTTCTCTGGACTGCAACTGAATACCTGCTTGAGGTAAGCAGATGCCTGCCTGAAATAGGTAGATGCCTGACTAGAGGTGTAACTCGATTCTCTAGTAGAAAGGCCAAGGGGTGTAACTCGGAGCCCCTGAGTCTTACACCTGTGGGGGTATAACTCGGTTCCCCATAGGAACATGAGATATATTTATATATATGTATATGCGTTTGCCGTGAACGCTGAAACGGTGTGCTTGGTGATCGCGCGTGTCTTGGCTGAAAACTTTGTTAAGTGTCACCCGTCTCAGGATAAGGTTGAGGGTAGATGGAAAAATAGGATACATGGCTATGACATTTTTTATCATTATATTGCATGAGATATGCATGTTTATATTATGTCGTTGTGCATATATTTTGTGTTATATATCTGTACATTGGTGCACACTTGCACTGTCCTATCTACTGGGCTAGTTAGCTCATCCTATCCATATTGCAGGTGATGCAGGGAGGCAAGACAGTGAGCATCCCAAGTTGAGTTGATCGATTGTTAACTTAAGGAATATTTTATATTTTATGAGATTATAATATTATATTTGTGCGACCCGGGTTGTGGGTCCTCTTGATTATGATGATATATGTTGTATTTTTATTGAATATGGGAACGGGGGATAAATATAATTGCTCTGATGAATATTATTGTATTATGACTTAACCTTGGTATATGATTTATTTGTTTTTATTATTCCCTATTTTCCCATGTCGTCCGTCCCCGGACAATTTAAGTTAGGGGCGTGACATATGGTATAAGAGCTCTAGGTTGCAATTGTTTGGGTCTTGGGTAGATTTTGTTGATCATATTAGAGCTAATGATGATGGTATTTTTGTAGAATGTCTGGATGTAGATGGGGAAAGAGTGGCATACATCGGGGTTAGAGCAGTGGTCAGGATCCCTTGGAAGAAGGACATAGAGGGTACCATGAGGTACCATTGGCAGATGGTAGGGTTCCACAGCCGACATACGAACAGATGATGTAATTTATGGCGGCTTAGTGGGCCCAAACGCAATGGTTAAGTGTGCTGGCAGCAACACCTGCTCCTGTACAAGCAGCTGCTCCTGCACTAGGTGAAACACCAATAATGCAGATCATTAATCAGTTCAAGACGCATGATCCGCCTAAATTTAATGGTGATGATGAACCTATGGAGGCTGAGAGATGGTTGGAAGAAATTACAGAGATGATAGAGACCTTAGGGGCCGAAGGGAATGAAGTCAAAATAAATGTGGCAACACGCCAATTTCAGGGTAGTGTTGTTCACTGGTGAAGGTCGTACCGGGGAACAGTGGATGTTCAGACGTTGACGTGGGAAGAATTCAAGGCGGCGTTTTTGGAAAGGTTTTTCCCTTCAATAATGAGGGAAATGAAAGTACAAGAATTTTTATCACTAAACTAAGGAAGCATGACAGTCCAATAGTATGAGAGGAGATTTGCAGAATTATCTCGGTTTGCCCCACAGTACTTGCTTGACAACAATGCTAAGGCAATGAAATTTAAATGGGGATTGAACATGAACATTAGAAAGCAGATCATTGGGATGAGGTTTCTCACGTATTCTAGAGTTGTAGCGGCAGCTCTCGCGATGGAGAGAGATATCATTGATTTTCGATCTACGGTAAGGACAGGTCCAGGAATATGGTTTTGGGTCAAGCGTAAGGCAGAAGAAGGGAAAGGAGAAAGCTGGGACTTCCAGGAAGAGGTTTAAGAGGCAACAAGAATTTCTGTACCAGAGGAGCAGTTCTAGTTCGGGTTCAGGGTCAGGATCATCTGGCGGTCGAGGGCGGCAGCAGTTTCGATCCCCACTGAGGGGGGATATTAAGACTAGTTTGGACAGATATTGTGTTTCAAGTGTCAGCAACCAGGGCATTTGCAAGCTAACTATCCATATGGGGAGATGTTTCAGGGAAGTGTTGAGCCAGGCGCCTAACAGATCGGGTCGTATCAGAGGTAGCAGTTTCCTATGATTCCTGCACCACCGATGCAGCAACCTGTACCTTAGATTTAACATTTTCAGAAGCCGCGTGATGGTATTAGTGGTTAGAGGGGAAAACTAGAGGGGATGACAGTTCCAGTAGTCAGCAGACACAGGGACGTGCTTAAACACTTGCGTTGCGGGAGGATGTTCTAGATACTTCTGTGATACGCGGTATTTTTCTTCTGTTTAGCACTTAGGTGCATATTTTGTTTGATACTGGCGCATCACGTTCTTTCATCTCGCATGCATGTGTTAAGACTTTAGGCTTGACTCCGGAAAGGCTTGAAGAGCCTATGTGTGTAGATTCACCGGTGGGTGATAGTTCATCGGTGAAGTGGATTTGTAAAGATTGTGTTCTACAGTTGGGAGATGTTCAGCTGTGGATCGACTTGAGAGTATTGAAGATGAAAGAGTTTGATGTCATTTTGAGGATGGATTGGTTGTTCACTTACCGAATGACGATTGATTGTCATCGAAAGTTGGTGACAGCTATTCTTCCGGATGGCACAGTAGTGAAGATTCAGGGTGGGACTAGGGCAGTATTGCCTTCCCCATTGCTGGATACTAGATACGTAGGAAATTTTCAGCATTGCTTACGAGCTTAAGATTAAATGAAAAAGACTCCAGATACTTTCTGCCAAAAATTATCTGTGAGTATGAAAATGTATTTCCAGATGAATTGTTAAAACTACCTCCGCAGAGAGAGGTAGAATTTTATATAAAACTAGTACCGGGGGTGGCACCTATTTCGGTGACACCGTATCGCATGGCACCAACGGAGTTGAAGGAATTGAAGGCACCGTGAAATGATTTGTATTCTCGAGATCTTATTCGACATAGTACATCGCCGTAGGGAGGATCGACAGTTTTTGCGAAGAAGAAGGATAAGGTATTGAGATTATGTGTGGATTACCGATTATTAAATTCGGTAATGATTAAGAATAAATATCCGTTGCCCAGAATAGATGATTTGTTTGATCAGTTGAGGGGTTCTGCTTGTTTCTCCAAGATTGATCTTCGGTCGAGATACCATTAATTGAGAATTCGAGAGGAGGATTTTCCCAAGATTGTATTTCGTACCCAGTATGGTCACTTTGAGTTTGTGGTTATGCCATTCGGGTTGACGAATGCTCCTGCCATGTTTATGGACTTGATGAATAGGGTTTTTTGACCATTTTCTGGACTGGTTCGTGGTAATGTTCATCGATGATTTTTTGATTTATTCTCAGAATGAACATGAACACGAGCAACACTTGCGGGCAGTATTGTAGACACTTCGGGACCACAAGTTGTATGCTAAGGCTGGCAAATGTGAATTCTAGTTGTCTAAGGTGAAGTTTTTGGGGCATGTAGTTTCTGGTCAAGGCATTGCAGTGGATC
>JAVXUM010000021.1:22157968-22169297 GCA_035590655.1 Pouteria glomerata
TGTTAAAACTAAGTTTGATAAAAAAAAAAAAAAAAAAAAAAATTAAGCTTGAGGTTGATTTACAAATAATTCGATTAAATTAAAATATAATAAATAAAATATTATAAAAAATATTATTTAAAAATATAAAAATATTATAAAAAATATATATTATTTTATCAAACTAACTTACAAACTTTCAAACTGAACTTTTTTAGGTTCAATGTCGCACTCATTTTGGCTACGAACCAAACTCGAACCGAGCTCAAATAATTCGAAAAAAAAAAAAAAAAACCGTGAATTGTTTCCACCCCTTACAGTTCTATACCATTAAAAATATCAACAAAAATGAATTGAAAGAATTTCAGACAAATCGCCTAACAATAATAATCTCACTTAAATCTTGAAATCAAGTCATGTTAAAATAATATCTCAATTAAATGCTCCTTAATTGGAAGATTATAGAATATCGTTTTCCTACGTAAATTAAGAGGCTGCTGCTGCGTTACCCATTCATGGCTACAAATAGAGAAACTGCGAGGCTTTCTTCACAACTTCTCGCTGTTCTGTTTGTGTAATTATCGATCAATATAGAAATGAAAATTGACACGGAATCAAGGAGTGGGAAAGAAATGTTGTAAGCAAATCTAAAATTAATCTGGCAGAGAAATGGACTGTTCGGTCATTTTCTACCTTCTTTTATTTCTCAACTTCAAAGAAAAATTCAAATTCCACAATCTACCTCTAAAACCTATGGCTCATATTTGATTTTAGCTGTATAAACGCAAAACTACACTTCTGAAATGGAAGCTTCAAAGGTGAAGCTTGAGTGATATATTTATTATACACACAAACAACAGAGTGAAAACTTAGTAACTGAAACTAACAGTAGCCTGGAGAAAATGATAATACTAGGAGAAAGAAAAGCCAAAGACTTTCACTCTTTGAAGTCATCCTTGTCATCAAGAGGAATTCGCATGTTCCTCCAAAAGACAGCAAGACCACTCCCACCAAGCTGCAAGGAAGATAAACAATAAGATAAGGATGGAAGCATCAATTGATTTCCAGAAAACTCGTGTAGGAATCCGCAATGTTATACTATTAGAAAATTGTTATAGGTCAATTAATTTAAAATAAAATTAAATTAAATTAAAAAAACACCAAGTGTACAGTCATTACAGAATAGCTCACTACCAACTCATTCTGATTCTATTTTTTTAATTTTTTTTTTCCCCCATAGAATATCATTCTTCATATTAGAAAAGCCACAAGGATTTGAATTCCAGCAAACATAAGTCATACCGCCATGCAAACCACGCTTACGGCAGAAGGGACTGCCACTAAAGGATTGGTGAAATGCTTTTGGGCAAGCAAGAATCCAAGTGCAGAGCTCTGCAGTATCAGATGAATAAGAAAATGGAGTTACCGAGCAATCAAGTAAAAATTAGCAGTTAATCTGGGCTTGTCAGATAATGTATACTCAATTTTCTTCCCCCTTTTATTTTTTTTAAACATAAAACAAGGAATTCGTGACATATCTGCACAAATGTGTATAAATAAGGAAGCTCCTTTAGTTTAGATGACATAGTCAGAAGACGGCTGTATAATTCCTTTTTCGAGATCTGATTCAAATGATGTCACGATAAACGGAAACAGCATGAACCATAAGCAAATAGATGCCCGCTAAAACTGTCACATACAGAACAAAACTCTCTACATTGACACAGGCACAGGGTGATTACACGCGAACATGATGTGAGGGGTATGAATGATCTGATGTGCTAATCGGATATTGACGAACAATTTCTTTAAAAAAAAAAAAAAGAGAACCCATATATATATACACAGTGGAAAACATAATTACCTGCATTCCACATTCTATGGAAATTGTTCGTGAAGTCGATTCCCCAAATGATAGTTTTGAAATCCAGTAACCAAGAGTGAATGCTGCAGCATGCAGGATGGCCACAGGAAATAATACCTGCGCTCCCTGAGTTTTCAAGACATCTGAAACTTGTCCAATCTTCAGGGGCGGGAAATCACCAAATTATTTCCATGAAAAAATGACCTTTACCAAGATATTGACATGAATTGCTCAAGCTATCTATCTTTCAAAACTTACAGGGCTTGCACAAAGGAGAGTGGTAAGAATAACTCCGACTAAAGGCGTTATAGTGACTATCTTTGAAGTGAATTTGGGGAAGAATTCATTTAACAACACTACCCAAAAAAAAAATGAAAGCAGTCATAGAAATGCTTATAAATTGAGATAACCTATTGGAAAGTTATGATCTGAACTAGATCATCACAAAATTTCTTTTCTTTTTTTTCTTAGGGGAAAAAAGAAGAAAATAAAATAAAAGAACAGAAACCACTACTTCAGTTAAAACAGCTTTAAATTACCTCCTGCAATTGTTGGCACCAAAACAACCTGAAAAGTGCTAAGTGCCAGGCCCTGAGAGAAGATAAAATAAAAAGGGAAAATAAGTAGGAATGGATAATATCAAATCAAAAATCTCTTTACCACCCTTGACGGATAGGAAATTCCAAAAAACTCTTTATTGGGTTCCAGCTAAACAAATTGATAATAAAACTAAGGTGAGCAGGACATGAGGTGTTGGATAGTAATCACGATTTTACATATTTTAAATTTGTTCTACAAATGTTTTAAGCATGTTGGTGATCTAATTTCCAATGAGGGGAAGTAAAGCCCACCATAATCTCCAACAATGAGCAGTCACCCACCAGCTAAAAAAAGTGCAGACTTATTCTCCTGCAAATGCACAGATCCGAATCTATCAGATATGCATAGCCCTATGTCCACTCAACAGTTTGTCTTTAGGGAAGAGACACCTGTTGGAGTCACATCGAACTTGCGAAAAATCCTATAGAGGGCATAAGCAGTGTTTACTTGGCAATTCAACTTTCTCATCCTGCCTGCTAAAAAGTCTTGCTGGTTTGCCGTTTATTTGGTGTCCAAGAGGCAAGTGTCATGCAGCATAATGTCATAGTGAAGAGTTATATCATCAAGGGTGTCAGTACTTACTGCTGCATCAACTGGAACAAGCTGACCAGCTAGTAGTTTAGTGAGGAGTGGCGTCATAACAATAGCCCCAATTGTTGAACACCTACAGAAGTATAACACTACCAAGTCAGATACTCCACGAGCACAATATCAATAACATTGATTATAAACGAGAAAGCATGCAGCACATTTGTTTTACCAGGTGACATCTTCGTTATCACTGGAATCTAACATCCTCCAATAGGGTTAATTACATTTACCATCCTTATGTTTTTGTCAAAATTTTATTTTGATCCCTCTATTTTCAATTGTAACACTTAACCCCTTGCACTTGCAATCAAGTTGCAATGTAGCCCTTTTGCCAATTATTGTTAAACTAATGTGACAGTAGGATGACATTGAAACTTACCTATAAGTGTAATAGGTAGACTGTTACAATCAAAAACTCAGGGGATAAAGTGAGATTTTGATGAAAGCAAAATGATGGTTAAGTGTAGGGATGGAAATGATTCAAACATTTAAAAGGCAATATAAACTCTGAAAAATGCATGAGTTGAGTTATTCGTTTTAGTAACTTAGGTAGGGATGGAAATTTAACCCAAAAAGTAGGTGCCCGACCTGACCCAACTCTAAGGGAACAGGCATGGAAGCTACATAAATGGGTAAAGCTCAGGTATGAGAAATAAATTAAAACCCAATGGGGGTTCAAATCAGGATCCTGTTTAGATGATCTCATCCAAACCCAACCCCATTACCCAATTATATTGTGAAATACTAACATAACCTTAATACATTACAATAATACATATACAGCCTCTCAGTATCTACCCCCCATATATATATTCACTGAATCGAGACAGGGTAGGCTCAGGTTTGAAAACTTCTATGATAATAGGGTATGGTAGGGGTTAAAAATTTTAAGCCCACCACGAGTATGGGAAGAGTTTTTCCTATTTGGGTTGGGGTAAGATTGAACAAAAGCTCACCCAACCCAAAACTTGGGTACATTCATTTTCACTGTTACATGAGCAATAAATTCCAGAAATTAAACAGTAAGAAACAACCATGGGCACACAAAATGCAACATAACTTTGACTATAGTGGTCAAGCCCTAGTTAAAGTATAATTATAAATTTTAGGAGATATTATCATCCGGCTGTGGCAGTGAATGTTTTCAATAATATCACGGGCAACAGTCCTTAGTTTAACATAAGAGGCAACCAATTCACTGTCAGTTCATGTGAAGATATGGCTACACTGTTCCTTTTTGTTTCTCGTTTTTAGATAGAAGTGCTGTTCTATCCAAAAACAAAAAAGAAAAAGTACATCTTTTGCTTTTCTAAGAACACATTGGCTGATTTATCAAGCCTAGACAAAAGGAAACAGAATTCCCAGTGTGCAAAACCATTGCAGAAACAATATAGATATAGTTGGGAAAACTACAATCCCTAACAAAGTTAGACAGAACCTGCTCTATACATCCACTGAATAAATTACATTGACACAATGTTGTAAATTGAGCTTACGTTGTCATGAGAACGGATAGTGCTACATTTCCCTTTGAAATATATGTAGCAACATTTGATGCCTGGCCTCCAGGGCAGCAAGAAACCAAAATAAGACCAGTGGCAAGAGGTGCAGAGAGTTTCAATGTCTGAAGATCAGAGAAAGATAGGAGTCAGCAATTTTATTTGAACTGAAACAATAACAGTTCATATTCCTTCAAAAATTTTGACACCAATTGCATTAATATTAGTAAGTTGGTAACTATGGGTGCGAAGAAAAATGAAATAATAAAATGAAAAGAAGCAATGCTGCTCTTAAAGAGCTTACTTAGGTAAAAACATTAAGCAATGCTGCTTATAAGGAGCATACTTAGGTAAAAACATTATGATGCCCAAATAAATGAGCAAGTGCAAAATCTTGTCGCAATGAATAGCATTTAAAGCTTAAACAACAGTACGCTAGAATGGCGAGCTAGCAGACAGGAAGTTTTCTATTTGTCATTGAAATAACCAAAGAAGACCCACTTAAATAATTATACATTAGTTTTAAAAGGGCAAGTGAAAAATTCAAAAAAGGAACATGCATCAACTAGAGTGAAACAACAACGAGGCCAGCATTGACACAAAGCAAGGACAAAACAACATGCAATGATCTTCTATTATAAGATGTTCAATAACATAGAATTAGAAAACTGTCAGGTGCTAAGCATGCAATAACCATGTTTTTTCTTGAGAGAGAAAAATGAGCAGTTATGTCAGTGAGAAATGTAACTGATAAAAATCTGTGGCAGGTGAGATAGTATGGGACAAAGCAAGGTGTTCCAAGTTTACTAAACTCTGGAAGTAACACAAGATGATTGTTCCCATTTCTAGTTGGTCCTGTATTTAAAGAAATTTAAGTGCTGCGTTATTTATCTTAGGAATGTCTGCCAATTGTTTGTTTATATTCCCAGTGCTATCCACCTTGGTAACAAATTGATCTTTTAAGTACAGATAACGAGGCACAAACAGCTATTGATGCTCATTGGATCAGTCTCAATTGCTTTAAAGCCCCTGTGAAACTCCAGAATTGGAAGATATTTTTACCAATATCCAGATATTAAATATAAAATATGCACAATTATTGATGTATTGACAATAATCATGTGTTATTTTGTTAATCAGTTAATCCCAATCTCAAAACATTTGTTTGCCAGCATAAGCAAAATTCATCAAACATGAAATGAAACATCCAATATTGAACACGTAGATGAGGACATACCATTGCAATAACGAAACCTAACATGGGTTTTATCAAGTATTGAGCAAGAAATCCTACACCCACCTGCAGAAATTGAAAAGGTGAAAAAAAAAAATCTTCCATAGGTTAACAAACAAGTCATCTTCATATAATTACCCAACTTTTCAGGTTATATATGAGCAACATAGAATTCACATGCTATGTGCCTACAACATTTAAATACACAGAAAAGTGGATGGATGCAGGAATTTCTTCAAAATGTGGAGTGCAATCGTCTCCTCCATCAATAAATCAACCATTTTTCTTTTATTTCTTTGGCCAAAAGTAACAAGTTTCTCGCTTCTCAGAATTCATAAAAGACTAGATATCTTTATGATTACAAAATTCCTCTCAAGTTCTTACAGAAACAACAATCAAAGATCAAAATAATCACAATAAATTTGTTCTCTTTTATTTTGGAAAAATCTGAAAATTTAAAGGGCTTCAAAACAGGGCTACACAAAAACTGGCATTCACCTATTTATCATGGAGTTAGATGAGTTTTTCTTACAGTCCATGGGTTTCGTAGGCATCGTCTGAAATCCTCAAAAGTCAATGTCAATCCCATAGAAAGCATAAGGAAACCCAAGCCAACAGTGAAAAGGTCTGTTTCTAACCAAGTTACCTGTAAGAAAGTTCCATAATTGAAGTGTTTTAAGGGAACTAAGTATTTTCCATTACTCAAGTAGCAGAAAGAAGACACAAAAAGTTACCGCAGCAGGTTTATAGATGCCAATAATGGTACCCAACATGACCTGTAAGGTAAGACACAAACAAAATGTGAAAATTCTCCTTCGGGAAGTATTTTCCAGATAGAAGCTGAAGTGTGCCTTCAGATAACAAAGAAAAAAGATGGACGGAATGCTATAACTTGCTCCAACTTGATGCAAAACATACCCAAACAGGAAAAAGAGTTGTCAGCATTTCAATTATTCTATCATAATTGCTCATTCCACTAGGAGTGCTTCCCGGAACATCTCCAGGTGTGTTTGTTGCAGCTTTGCATACAACTTGAGAATTTCTAATCACACAGCAATCAAAAATTTATTGCCATTTTTTAAAGCAATGGATGTTCATGCACACAGAAAAATTATAAAAAAGAAAATGAACAAAAAATTTAAATTCAATGCATAAAAGGAAGAAACACAATGAGATTGTTTGTGAACATAATAGATGGTAAGAATATTCTGCCTCTATGAAAAAGCAAAACAAACAACTTATTTAGACCTGAACCCCTGACAACTATATAAAAAATAATTAAAATGTCAAATACACATAAAATTAGCATCAAGAAGCAGGGTCCCACACCATGCAGTGCACTAAAATGAATTTTGATGGCTGGTAAGAACTATTGGTGGAACATGAGGGTTGCAAGCCAAAAAAGAAGCTTCCCATTCCATTTTTAGCAACATTAGTTATATGTTGTTAAGTCTCCAATTATCCCAAAATTTTAAATTGTTATGAAATTGGTGAAACAAAATACGTTAAGCCAAATTAACCTTCTCACAAGTGACCCCATCTCACACAGACCAAAAAGGAAAATAAACAAATGTATACATCAAGCTAAACTAACACTGCTACCCACGTTCCCATCTCACATGTAGACCAATGAGCCAAATTAACAATATACACCAACATAGTGACCAAAAAAAAAAAGAGGAACTTGAACCTATGATTTCTTAGAAAAAGGGCTTACTCTAATACTATATTAAGTCACCAATTGTCTCCAATAAACTAAACTGTTAGTAAATAGACCCAATAATATACATCAAATTCAACATATACACACTAAAAAAATGCATTGATTAGGGTTGATCAAC
The DNA here is from genome assembly GCA_035590655.1 of Pouteria glomerata. Lineage (NCBI taxonomy): Eukaryota > Viridiplantae > Streptophyta > Magnoliopsida > Ericales > Sapotaceae > Pouteria > Pouteria glomerata. The sequence goes on from JAVXUM010000021.1 coordinate 22,165,577, forward strand.
AAAATATGCTCTTCTTCTACTCTTCTTGAACTGCAAGGTTGTTGTGAAGAAACAAGCTTCAAGTGGATTTCCTTGACACTCTTAAGGTTGTCTCAACATGTATTTACATACAAAGAGCTAGTACAAACTAAAAATACGTATATTCTCCTAATCAAATCTAATTCTAACCATTTTTTATAATATTTTAACACTCCCCCTCAAGCTAAAACATATATATCATATGTTCCAAACTAAGCACAAATACACCGAACTTAAGATACCCAAGAGCTTTAGTAAACAAATTAATAAGTTGGTCTTTAGACTTGTCATGACTAATTTTAATAGTGCTCTATAGGATCTTCTCTTTGATAAAGTAATAATCAACTTCAATATGCTTAGTCCTCTCATGTAAAACTGGATTGGAGGATATAGAGAGCAACCTGATTATCACCTAACAACTTCATAGGTTAAGAATGCTGAATTTCTTATTCTTTCAGCATATTTTGTATCCAAATTAACCACATGAGATGTGGGCCACAGTTTTATACTCAAAATTTGCACTTGATCTTGTATCATCGTGTCTTACTCTTGCATGACACTAAATTACCTCCAACGAAGATGCAATAACAAGTAGTGGAGTGTGTTTAATAGAGATCCTACCCAAGCTATATCTATGTATTCTTGTACTAAAGTATGTCCATTATACTAATATAACAAGCCTCTTCTAAGTGCTCCCTTCAAAATCTCATGACTCGACAATAGCATCAAAGTGAGTAGTATGAGATGATTTCAGAAACTAACTAATCACACTCATAAGGAACGAAATATCTAATCTTGTCAGTAGAAGCTACTATGGGAATAAAACTGACAGTGGTAGTAGCATGTGACATATGAGTTGGTTTGCCATAGAGAACCCAACATTTCTAACGAAGATGATGCATCTTCCCATAATGCATACATTTAGTTCAAGGACCTCTTCCCCTATGGTCTCCTCCAATATTGTCGCCATGCCCATTAGAAAGAATAGGAGTAGTTGCCTGACTGACGAAGGTTAACCGTGTGGTTTCAGAATCAGTAGTAAAAACAAGATTCTAAGATGCAACTATTAGTGCGTGTGAGTATGTCTCAGAAGTATCTATGTCCATACTACTTCAAATTTTAGATCAAGACCAACAAAGAACTTGAGAACAACCATTTGTTCACGCTTTTCCTGCATTTCATTGATATTAGCAAACTATTACTAGAATTAGTTCAACTCTTCATATATCTTCTTCAAGATTTACAAAATACTGAGTGATGATTTTACCTGACTACTAAATCTTGAAGAATTCTCTGGATCCATTATAGAGTCAACCAAGATTGCTAGAGTACAATAGCTAAAAATACTCCCAAATTTCCTCGCATGTGTCTCGACAAGTACACATGTCTGCTATTTCGGCTTGCATAGAATCCCATAACAAGCTAATAATATTAGGATCATCCTAAATCTGGACATCATAAAAGGAATCGAACAACACTGATGCAGAGCTTGCAAGATGATTCTACTTGCCAAGCCCTGTTAAGGCAATCTCAACTGTCTTAAACCACTATAAACATTTCTTCCTAATTAATTTTCTAGTGGTTAAATACTCGAGCCAACAACCAACAAACGTAGGTGCAGTAGAAGAGACAATAGAGGTGATGGATTTAGATGTCATCAAAGATAAAGAGATGGTGAAAAAAAATGAGCTCAAGAGTGTCCTAGAGTGTCGTCAGTGTCATTGGAGTTGGAATCCCCCCAAAAAAAGTTCCAAAGAGGTCATTAGAGAGGGACAAGTACGCTAGTGATGGGCTTGAGGTGAGATAAGATGACACACATGCTCACGACACACTAAAGTAAGCCATGAGTAGATCTTACTCATGTGAGAGAGAAATCACGGGTGAGGACCTTTCAGGTGATGGCGCTGCTGTTGTGATGGTTGCCGGAGAGTGAGGATGCTAACGAGACTGATTGATGATCACCTTTGTTCGATTGAGTAAAGTCGTGATGACTAGTGTGAGTAGCAATGATGAACTGGGTCTGCAAACTGAGTGGTAGCAATGATGAACTATCGTGCGATGATTGACGATTGACAAATGATGTTAACAATCAATTATTAGGGTTTTTGGGATTCTTGATAGAGAAACAAGAATAAAGATACCTAGGGTTTCTTGATACAAACATAAGAACCCTCATTTTAGGATATCTAATCTCATACCATGTGAAGAAACAAGTTTAGAATAGAATTGCTTGACACTCTTAGTGTTGTCTCAGCATGTATTTATATACAAATAGCTAGTACAAACTAGGAAACACAAAAATTTTCCTAATCAAATCAAATCAAATGTCCTAGAAATCAAATCTCTATCATATCTACAATATTATAATAGTTACATATATGGACATTGTGACTTCTAAAATTACCTGAATTGCATAGTAAATTAATTACATGGCAATGTTAAGGGTGACTGAGCAACGGTAAGGTTGCTGCTATGTGAGATAGGTAAGACCGCCAACATTGCCCCTCCCCACCCATAGGTGGAACCCTTGTGCCCTAGACCTCCCTTTTTAATATATGATCAATTAATTAGCTAAAACTTTATATTCATCTTCATATATAGATATATATATATATAAGCTTCCCCTAGTCGAGCTCATGGTTATCAAACATACCTTGAAAGCTGAGGCATAGAGGTTGGCACAGAGAGAGCAATAATTGGGCTCCTTGGTTTACTGTGGATTGCCAAACAACCTTCTCCATTCTTGGGCACGCCAAGTGCACCTCTTAGATCTTAAAAAATTGACAGACAAAACATCAGAAAGAGAAAGAGAGAGAGAAAGAGAGATGGGGGGTGAAGACGGTTGATTTCAGATAATGCTTTAATTACAATCAAAGAGTCCTAAGAAGTGAAACTACATCAATTGAACATAGGAAGGCAAAATGAAGAGTACCCATGTCTCAAAACAAGCATATGAACGATACCCACAACGCAAAAAAAAAGTGAAACAATTCGAAAATCAATACATACCCAAATGGGCTCGAAACCTTCTCGCAGGCAGGCAAACACTTGGGCTATAAACAGCATCACAAGGCTGCAATCTACAATCTTTGGCAATAAATCTGGACATAGAAGCCATTGAAGATTGTTTCGAGGAGAGATGGAAGACTCACTTCACTCAATTTAAATCATGGCTTTTACAAAGCAGTGAAGTGTTTGATTGTGCGTGCGATTGTGTGCGCTTGTGTTTATCCAGGCCAAGACAGCAGCAGAAATAGAGATATGAGGCGGTGGATGGTCGCGGAAACCAATGAACCGCCAAAGGCTAATCCAAACGTTTTGAAAGAAACTACTTTTCACAGATTCATAAATGAAAGTTGTTGTTTTTAGTTTCGTTTGATGGTTATTTGGTTTTTTATTTTTTTTTATTTTTTAAATTTTACAAACTTAAAACAAAAATATATTTGTTAAATTTATTTATATTTTTTCTTAAAAATTACAGACATAAAAAAAATTAAAATCAAAAGAAAATATATTTTCACTTTATTTTTTTTTTTTACTGTAAATGTCTTGTCAATTTTAAATTTTATTTATTTTTCGTTTCATCATATAAAAATAAATTATTTCATTTAAATATTTTATTAAAATAAATTATTTTAATAAATAATATAATTGTTTCTAATTAATTAAATTAATTATATCAATATATATTGTTAAATTATTT
>JAVXUM010000021.1:22196423-22209160 GCA_035590655.1 Pouteria glomerata
TAAATTATTATAATAAATTATTTATTAAAAATAAATTTAACTAAATAAATATTTAAATAAAGCAATTCTTTTTTGATAGAGTACAACAAAAATGGTCAAAGTATTATAATTGACAAAATATTTGAAAAAAAGATAGCTAAGAACATGATTTTTTTTGTTTATGTTTTTGTGGTTAAGGGTGTGTTTAGAGTGATAAAAAGTAAGATAAAATGAAATAAAATGAGATAAGTTGTGGATTCGTAATTCATGTAATAAAATAAAAAGTAAATTATTTTTAAAGATTTTAAAAAATTTTTTAAAATTTTTAAAAATTTACAACAAACTAAACGGAGCCTAAATTTTTAAGTTTTTGAAAATATCAAAGATAAATTTGTAAAAATATTTTTGTTATTAATTTTTAAAGATTTAAAACATAAATAAATAGTAAACATAAATACTAGCAAACGGATTGTTGCCTTGCTTTTGTCTTTTAATTATCAATTATCACTATAAGACTAATTTGAACTTTTAAGTGACGCAATTGACTGCTAGAAACAAGTGTGAGTATTTTACACGTACGTTTTAATTATAATAGCAGTTTTTTCACACACCTGCTGTGTGCATGGGCGAAGCCCATTGAAGGCAAAGGGGGGATTTTAGATATAAAATTATTAAAATATTTTTAATATTTTAATTTTATTAAAAAAATAAAATTAATTTAAAATTTTTTAATATAAAAATAATTTACGAGGATTCAAATTAAGTTTTTTTTTTTTTTTTTGGTGAAATAAAATGTATTTTTTTACTATATTAATAAATGCTTTTAAGCGTTATAATAATAAATATAACATATAATGCAATAATAAATTTTATAAATAATAAAATTAATAATAATTATTTTTTTTTATAATGAGATAGATCTTTAGTAAGGGTCAGGTATTTTTAAAAGAGTCAGTTAAATTAATAAATTATAAAAAATATATTTATTAATTTAATATTTAAAGATAATTTTTTTTTCTTAAAAACAACGTTATTTCTTTCTTAATCTTAATTTCAACGTAACTCATTACTTTCTTTTTAAGTATCGAATGATTCTTTTAGTTAAATTCTTAGATTCACCTTTTATTGTCTGTAATTTTCAAAAAAATGAATGAGAATAAAAAATGAAACATGCCCATAATTAGATAGTTCAGTAAAAAGGAGATTGAGTACAGAGCTTAAGTGATTTACCTTGCGCGCCCAAGTTATAAGTGAGAGTTCGCTGATAGTAAGATTCTGGCGCTAGTCTCCAAGGAGTTATATAGCCTAACGGTGGCTTGAAGTGCCTGTTGAGTTATTCGTGTAAAAAAAATAAAAGGGAATATCTAGGCAATTATAAAATAAATGAAAATAAAATAAAAGAATAAGATGGTATTATTGAGCGTGAGGCAACTGTTTAAAGCCAGCCACGTGGATACTTATTGCAAAAATGACGGAATTACCCTCTCTTGATGAATCCAAGGAGAAAGCACCCGGGCACGTGGGAGTCCTTGGGGGCAAAGCATACTTTAGTGTTTTGGTGCACCGAAAGTACAGCTATCAAAGCACTTTTTGGTCGGATTGAAGTTGACTGTTCCTCCCCCGTTATATTATTGATGGTGTGTATTTGTAAAAGGTCGTAGGAAGTTCTAAAATTTTTAAGAGCTTTTAAGAGGTTTTTTAAAATTTTTGATATTTTTTTAGTACACCAAACAATTCTTTAGTTGATTTATACCAAAATTTTTAATAAATTATTAATATTATTATTATTATTTTATTAATTTTTTATTTAATAGCTCTCCACGTTAAATTTTCTAAAATATTCTTCGTAATATTATTTTATTTTTTTTACTCATAAAGATAAAATATTATACACATACAAAGAGATAAAATGTTTTTTTTTTTCTTTTTATAGGGGTGTTTCAAACACTGAAAAACTCTCAAAAATTTTAAAATTCTCTATTATTTTTTACACATTCACACCGATTACAACTTTAGAAAAAATTGCATAACTTGAGTTCGATTAATAAAATAACTGTAATTTTCTTTTTAATGTGACCACCGTCATCCAAGCTACCAAACAAGATCTATTGTCAATATATTTTGAAGAAATTTAAAAACCGTTCCGATGGATTTCAAAACTGTTCTGACGAATTTCTCTGAAAAATTAATATCTTTCACTATTTATCTTTGAAAGACGTTATTTGTTATAAAATACTTAAATATCACTTAAATCATATTTTTCATTATTTTTCGTTATTTTTTTTTTTTTGTTAGACTAGACACCCTAAATTAAGTTTAAATGATACAACTGTCCTTAGTTATCTTAGAACGTCACCAAAATAATAGTAGTGGTTGAACTCTGACAAGGGGAGGAAATAAAAAAATTAAAATCAACAAAATAATTGAAAACTTGTTTGTATTCGATTTAATTATAGATTTTTTCAAGCACTATTTGAAATACAAATAGGTTGAACAATAATTTTAACCTCGTTATATGGGTAAATTTAATTAAGATTCTATTTGATAAATTAATATTTAATTAATATGCTATAAAATATTAAACTACTCGAACTCACCTCAAAATTAATTCCATTTGAGGCTTACTCAAATTTAATTTAAACGATAAAAAATTTGAACTAGAATTAATTTTTTTATTCTTTTAAGCTCATAAAATTTAATGAGCTTAATTTATATAACAATTTAGAGCAGTGATGTGACTTTTGTCCTACATGACAGGCTTGATAAGAGGTTCGGTGGCAACCGTGCCCACCTCTAGTTTTGATACAATACTACTCACATCTGTCAAGTTTATTTGCACCTTACTTGTTAGCTACCTAAAAAAAAAAAATCCATTCTCTCTCTCTCCCGGGTTTAATTTTAGTTGTAATTTAACTGTTAGTTTAATTAATCAAAGAGTTATCTTGGTCTAGTTTGATATAAGAAAATAATTAAAATGGAGTGACCATTCTCATACTAACATTTTATTAAATTCCTTTAAACAAAATAACATTTCAAATAAGTTTCGCTTCAAATAAATATAAAAAATATTTTAAATAAATATAAATAAAATAAAGTAAAAAAATAATAATTCTATTATATTTAAATTCTCTTACCTCAAGAGAGGATTACTCTTTACTTTTCTTGAAATCCCCAATCTTATCACATCACACTATTTCTTAATCATCATTTAATCATGGGGATCTTTAGAACGCTATTAATCAATAGTTAACATAAATATTTGGGTCGAAAATGCATGGGATTCCATTTTAGTTCAAATCTTGTGTAAGTTTTAAGAAAAATATAAGATTTAAATAAAAAAATTATCCAAAAAAAAAATAACTAATATTATGTTACATTTTATTTAAATGGCAAAATAGAAATCAGGCATACGTTAAGAAGAATATTTTTTTTTCTCAATTTTATAATATTTTACTTTATTTACCCTCACTGCAAGTCATGTGGTTGTCATATGATTACTTTTTATTAATAATTTAAATGGTGTGAATAATTTAAAATAATTTAAGATATAGAGTTATAATTTAAAGTACAAGATAAAATAATTAATAAGTGTGCGATAAAATAAAATATGAACTATTGTCTAAAGGTACATATTTTTTTTTCAACTTTTTGTATATATATATATATTTATTTATTTGGTAAGTGAAGAATGTCTTTTTGTATATTTGATTAAATATTGCTCTAGTTTTAGTTATGTTTATCTAGTTTAGGTGCTTCGACCATTAATCAATATTTTTGTAACATAGACAAATATTTCTTAATGACCATTTAATTAATCAAGAGGGATTTATATATATGTGTGTGTCCTTGCATGACCTTAGCTTTATACTTTTGCTAATAATATATTCCTCCTTTGGTGGGACTTTTGATAAATGCTTTTAGATGTGAGAATGTCTTTACAAAGGAATGAAGGAATAGACCAAATGAAGAGTAATAATGCTAAACCATATATGGTCTTGATACAAACAAGCAATAATTGCTGGTTAAACAACATAAATTAAAAAAAAAAATATTGAGAAATGATTTTTTCTATTTTTTTATTTTTTATGGGAGACACCTAATCAAGATTGAGAGGTACCAATTATCTTCTGTTCAAATATCTACGCCTAAAAAAGAAAGAAATTCATGAACTGATTCATTATAAATATTTATCAATATTTGGATTGCTAAATAATTTCAAGAATTGTTTCCTTATTTATGATCTCTCACTGTCTAGTGAGATTGCAAGAGAGGGTGTGACAATTTTTTTTTTTTTTTTTTTTTTAACTCCAAAGTTTCAGACACCATTAATGCCAAAACATGTAATTAGTAACTAATAAATAGCTAGCTGAGTAGGAACTTTATGTGACCACCCAGTGACTGATGTAAGAGAAAAGGAGCATGGCAACCACATCCGTTTCCATGAAATGGTAACTCTTTATAAAAAGTAAATATGGAAAATATGATTAGGGTTGCTGGAAAAAGCCAAGGACATAACTAGCATCTTAAGAAGCACCCTATATTTTCGCACTTGGGTAGCTGTATTCCATCAAAACAGCGTGTGTGTATATATATATATATGTGTGTGTGTGTGTGTGTGTGTATGGGTATGTCAATTTGTACAGGTACATCGAATGTTTAACTTTATTTATTTGCTTTTATACTTAAATATTTTAAAATTTAATAAATATATAAAATATTTAATTATTTTAAAATTAGTTTAAATTTTGTTGATTTTAAATTAACTTACTAATATATATCGTATTTTATTCATGTTTCTTTGGAGGCCACTGCAGGAGTGTGACACCTTATTCTCTCTACTTAGTCATGAAGAATACATCACTGCCTTCTTTTGCTGTTCATATGAAATTAATCAATCCTGAATTATTATTAATTAGGGTAATTTATGGTTGGTGAGTTTTGAAAGATATGCTCCCCACAACTTAGTGCACAAGATTCAAATTTACAGAAGGGATCGGATCTAGCAAGGCAATTTTTTTTTTTTTTTTTTTTTGGGTGAATAAAAATATTGATTTCGGAATTTCAACTCTTAATTTTAGTCGTAATGAAATAACTTTAATGTTATTATCACCCTTCCGCTATCACCAAAAAAAAATAAAAAAATAAATAAAAAATAATAATCATAGTAAAAAAATAAAAAAATAAAAAATCAGATGGAGTCAAATGGCAAGTGAGTACACATATATACCACCAGCCTTGGAGTGGAGCTTAAGGCAAAACATTTCTTTCCTTCTAAGTTCATATTGACAATCTCTTCCAAGTAGGATTTCAACCCTCCTAGACCCATCAAAATCCCAAAAAGTACTTCAAGAGTTCTCACATATATGTATGCTTATGCTTATCTATTTATATATTAGCTGAAACTGTACCATAAATTAATCTTGTTTTAGTGTTATTTGGATCAGTAAAAGACAAGAAAACCCTTTAAGAAGGTAATTGATTAAAACTAATTAGTCCTTACTAACCCTACTTCAAAAGGTGCATGATGGTATAATTCTAATGAAGTCTCTCAACCAACAGAACTGATTTCAATTCATATTTACGTAAGAGAGAAAATTATAGGAGAGGTGAAAGTTTTTCTTGTTGGCTTCTTCAATCAACATCGAAATAGGGCATCTATGACTAAAGTTTTGCTTCAGTCAACATCAAATGCAAGGGATAAGAATCTGGGGCATCTCAGTGTGAAATGGTTTTTGAAATTTGAAATCTCCGTAAGTATAAAGGGCACTTAGTTGGTTAAAATGAATTAATTTTTTATATTTTTTTATTAAATTTTATCATATATTATTTTTATATCAAATTTTTGTTACTTTTTGTTAAACTTTTATCAACTAAACACCTCAAGATGTGTATTATTTGTTTTGTTTTTTCTCGCGGATTGCCATGTTGTGCACTTAGATAAGTACAAATCATAATTTCTTAGTAATTAATGGTTTTATATATGTTTTATAGTTTCAATTATTTTTTCCAGCCGCAACATTTTCTTTTAGAAATTTTTTTAGATTGTGCTCGAATTAAAAATTTATTTAAAAAAGAAAAGAAAAAAAAAGAGAATAATTTAAAATCACTCCTCACGTTTAGTTTGTAATAAAAAATGAAATGAAAAAGAATATGAGATTTGAAATATTAAAAATAATTAAATTGAAAAATTAATTTATTGATGAATACTTTTTGTTTATATATATGTATACACTTCAATTCATTCAAGTAAAATCATACAATTGAAATTTTATATTTTTTTTAATTCTTTTCCTTCTGTTTTTCTTATTATTTTTTTCTTTAATCTCACCAAATACTCACTCCAAACACATTAAACTATCTTCGAAACAATTTTTATAAAAGGATTGTCAATACACGAAAATTAAGCCAAACATGATTTGCTTCTGAGAAATCAAAATAAAAAGGTAAGGTTGTCAGTAGAGCACGAGTCTCTTGCTTCAAGGATTATCTGCAAGTTAGATTCGATCATAAACTTGCACAAATTCAACTTGAAATATAAACACAAATTTAAAATTAGTTATTTTTGTTGAACTCAATCAGACTTTAACTCAGTAAACTAATAGTTAATAAAATTGGGGATAATACCAAACTATTCGAAGTCACCCAGAGATCGATTAGTGACCTATGGAAAAACACTCGGTTCTCAAGTGCAAGGGAGACCGAAATATAACCCATACAAAGTTGGATACTGTACAGTGAAGCTAAGCATATACCATACGTATCTGATAAGATCCAACTCAAATGGCTTAGTTCAGCATCAAGTTAATTCCTCGCCTCTTTTTTCATCATTACAAGATTTGGAACTGCAGAAACCACTTCTTTGAAAGTTCAGCTGTAAGGCCTTCCTCTTCTCTTGAAGAAAAATTTGTGGGTTGACTTAACCACATGAGAGCAGAAAATTTTAAAACTGTTAGATAGAGAGAGAGAGAGAGAGAAAGCATCTATCTATATTAAACCGTTGAAACAAATCGGAATAGTGCGATGGACTTCAACCCCTGTATTCTCTCTGCTAACATTCATGCCAACTAATCAATGAAAATATCTTTTCCCCGAGACATTATCCAACTCTAAAATGTCTATATTTTAATTCAATATGTACATCTTTTTCAACTGTCAATTAACAGAAGCACGAATTTCTTTTGATATACACCAGATCCAATGCAAGTAACTGAACCTCACAAGGATGGAAAATAATAGCAAAGCGATCGAATTGACCCGGGTTCAAGCCCGGGGATCCCCTCCCCATTACCCCAGGATCTAAATTTTACTTTAGATATATATATATATTAAAAAAAAAAAAAACTCATTACGCTACAAAGAAAGCTTCCTCACTTTCTGGGAGAACAATATCAAGCCGCATCATGGGTTTGTATTTGTCAGGAACTTGAGCACCTGCCTGTATGCAGAGTTCAACTACAGCCGGAGCCTTTCCATAGAACCTCTTAAGTGCACTCCTCAAAGGAGGCCCTTCTGGATCCCGAACATGCCACACATAATTTGGGGGGAACACTTCATCCACCGTTGCGTCCTGCCAACCGTGCTTCCCATCCCTCCATTGGTGCTTAAATTCTCCGCAAAGCTTTGCCTTGTGACCCCACGGTCCTACATGAACCTCCGAGCAATACCCACAAGCCTTCACTGTGTACTTCCTCATTAACTTGGTCACGCCCCATGTGACTTTCTCGTATGCACGAAGGGTCTCCTCGGCAATTCTGGGCACCTCTGGTTCTGCAGGAGCTGGGAATCTCTCAAACGCTCTGTGTGTGTCAAAATTCAATAGCGATGAAGTTGAATCCACAGAAAGGGGTTGTTTAGGCTCGTCTACTAATCCGCCTCTGTCTATCATTTTCTTCCCAATCATCCGGACTGGCTTGGTGCGACGCCGTGAAGGGTATTCTGGTAAATCAGCGCCTGCTTGGATACATAGCTCCACAACAGCTGGAATTCTGTCATAGTTAAACCGGGTCTCGTGCTTAATGCGCAGACCGAAAGGATCAAACATATGGTACGACTCAATGGGGAGAAGCACGTCGTTAATGGATCCCTTGACCCATGAATGGAAGCTTCTGCGCTTTGCACTGGTTGGCCCATGGCAATTCTGAATGTTATGTCCACACCGTGCAACATGAATTTCTGAGCACTCGCTGCACCAGAATACTTAACATTTACTATTCCAAAATATGGGCTTTCTGAATAAAATCATTGAACTGACTAGCACAATGCTGCAGACTAGTCACAAGTAAAAATCACCAGATAATCAAACACAACTTACCAGCAAGCATAGACAGGAACAATGTGCAAGAGTTGTGCAATTCCTCTAATTAAAATTTTCCAAGCATCCAGGACTTCATATGCTACAGGAATTAGATCAGGAACAAGTAGTCCATTTTTTGGAGGCTCCAGGGGCTTCTCTATTCCCATTTCTGCAAGCTTTTTGTCAGCCCTGGAAGCCTCCAGTATCTTCTTCAGAGGGATTGGATATGGTTTCTTCTTTTTCTTGGGCAGTATTGGAGGAAGATCCACATTTTGAGGAGGTGCCCCCTGTTTTTTAGAGTTGAATCTTTGAGTGGGCCTCCGACCAGTACAATAGTAAGTCCCTGGCAGTGTTCCACCTTCAGTCTGAATCTTTTCATGCCTTAACTGCAGCTGAAATAGAACCGTTGTTAAACTCCACAGCAACCATCTCAAAGGACAAACTATGAAAAAAGGCAAAGGAAGAGGCTCAGGCAGAGTTGGGACAGCCATATTGGAAAGAAAACAATTTGATTAATAGCTTCATCCAATTTACATGTAACAAACGTGTATTTGGAAACTGCAAACACCATAATTATCTCAACTAGCAGAAAAGAAAAGGTCCTCCTGGTGTGTATAAAAGGCATACAATTCAGTAACTCTACACGCATTCTAATAGATGGAGTTTCAAATAATTTGCTAATAGACAAAGTTCAATGGTAAACAGTACAAAACCTTCAACCCAAGAGGATATGACCTCAAGGCCGATAAAAGAGGTCTTTTATGCTCCAATATGCCAAAGCAAACTCCTGAAAAGTAGAAAATACATCATACGGTGAAGAAATATACTAATAAAACAAAATTTCAAGCTTGCTGTTGTTCTATTTGCAATTGCTGCCAGGCATGTGAACATACATACTGCTGGTGTGTGAACATACATACTGCTGGTGTAATATCATCACTGGCACCAATTGCAAATGTAAGAGATAAAAAGTTAATACGGAGAAGGTAAGAAGGACCGACCCCTCTGCGAAGGATTCCATGATGGTAAAGATACTGCTGGAAACTGCTGAAGCATTATTCTACTTTCCTTGCAAGAAGAAAGCAAATGGAAAATGGTAGAAATCTACCATCAAAAATTGGGTTTAATAGGCAAAAAAAAAAAAAAACAAAGAAGATAGTTATATAGAAAAGCACAGCACTAGGAGTAACCCACAGTACAGAACATATACAAACCAGATGAACCCTTAACAAAGACAAAACTCTAATGTGTCTACAATATAAAAAAAGCAATCCTGCAAATGATTAACTTTTCAAAGACCTATGGATAAAATAAAATTAAGATGTACTTCTAAAAGATGAAACAGAGCCTTAATACAATCAGAGGAATGACTACTTCCCCCTCCCTAAGTATACCAGCAAACCAGCCTGACATCATCTTGTTTTCCTCATGACATCAGGTAGCCTCTTCCAAACGGGACCTCTATACATTTAGAAAACTCCTAACGGAGACAACAGTGATACCCAACACCTCCTACCATAATACAGTGCTAGTACCTGGATTCCTTGTACATACAATGGACGGTATTCCTTTCTAAGATCTACAGTCAAACTCTAAGGGATGAGTACAGTTATTTACAGATTATTATTATTTTTTTTGGCAAGTGAGAACATCAAATATACTTTATTCAATAAATTGGTGGGGTTTCAGGTCACAAAAAAAAATATATATATAGATATACACTTTATTTGGGAAATAAGGCTAGGGTGACTCAACTTGTGACCTTTGTTTAGGGTGGGGGCTGACTGAGCTAAACCCTCTCATCTACTAATTATTATTTAAAATCCTAAAGTATACACATACAGACAGAAACGAAGAAGAGCGATTGACAACAGAATATCACAGAACATAGAAAAAAAGTTTCAACATCAGAATTGCAGCATGTCTTGCTCTGACAGGTGATTCCTCAGCAGATTGAGGAAGTGCAATGTATAATGCTTCACATACTGGTGTAGCCTTTGATGCACTAAAAATGAGCAGCACATTTAGTTTATTTATTACAAATAAGAGGGATACAGCATCGTTTTTAACCATTGACTGATATTAGATGCATTAAGTTACCTTTTCAAAACAATAAGTCTATGTTACCTGGACTCTTCTAAATGTCTGGTGCACTCATGTCATATACTTGACACTTAAATAACGACATTTGGGTAAGGGTATAATTGGATATTCGTCCAAACATATTTAGCAATCATATTTTGGCATAGAATTATATTATGAAAAAATCCTTTGCTTCTTTCTCCCCAAGTCAACCAACATATACAAAAATGAATGATTTTTTAAACTTTCTTCCTATGTTTCTAGACCTTTGCTCCCAGCCAAGATTCCAAAAGTTGCTCCAACCTCTTTGGAAACACAAACAATGCTAAATCCCATAACTCCCTTGACCACACAATGAGTAAGAAGATGATCAATAAACTCACCCTGCCTTTTGCAAAGGCAACACTCATCAGCTGTTTGTGTGGGGTTAATAATTTGGGTTGGATGCCAAGACATTCGAATCAGTCTTGCAGAGTACATAACCTAAATTTATTATTTTTGATTATGTTAATGATAGATATGGAACATTGAGATGATGTGGGTGTTATGATTTAAACATAGGGAATACAGGGATGATTATGATGTTATGAATTAAATGCATGGTCATTAGTATACTATGTTATCATGTTTCATATTAATAGCATGACAGGACATGGAAATTATTATTGCTGTTGTTGTTATTATAGTTGTTGTTGTTGTTGTTGTTTAGTGAGCACATTTGTGCGAGTCCTCATTACCCTAAAAGGTTCTGATAGGACCATATGTGATACGAACACTGGACCACCTGGTTGAGTGATTTAGCTGTCGAGGACTTAATATGAGTATTTTCCTTTGTATTGAGAGAGTCTGTATATAAACTGACTTCGATGGGACTGTATAGGTTGTGGAGTATTATCTTCTTAATTTGGGGCCGTGTGTCCTTATTCATTTTTGTGATTTGGCTCTGATCAAGGATATATGGATTGTGGTTGGTATTATATGTATGCATGAGTTTTAGTTTGTGTCTCCAGGTTGCAGAGATTCGTGGGGCACGCCGACATATCCATCGAATTTTATTGAGGGGTTCACTTGATTCCAATTTGAACTAGTTAAAGATGTTACCCCATTATAGCTTTTCATCAAACAGGTAGTGTGATAGTCGGGACACAATTCAATTCACACTAACATTTGTACTTAACGATCCAAAAAATAACTAAAGAAATTTTTTAACAATCCAAAAAATAACTAAAGAAATTTTAACTCATGAAAACAAATCCGATACATCAACATATTTTTAAAAAGAAAATCAAAAATAAGAATATAGGGTACAAATCTTAGAGCGATAGATGTACACCTACATTAAAAAGACGTACCCAGAAAAATCTAACAAGGCAAGAATTAGAAAGACACTTACTTGGATTAGGATTCGGTTTCGCTTTTTCAAAATCAACGGAAACGGGTTGCAGATTCCTGTAAATTTCTCTCGTGTTCTGTCTTCAGAAATTCTTCCAACAGTTTTTGATTTGCGTTACTTCAAGCTGCGTTTGTTTCGGCAAGGGAAGACAGAAGAGGGAAAATCTGACGAGCCACAGCCAGAGTACGGTGGATTTGAGCTCAGGGTTTAACTGTTTGCTCCAAGCCAACCATAAAATTTTAATTATTTGTTAATTCCTTCCATTTTCCCTCCTCGTAATTGGTTGACCGAAGCATGAACAAAATTCACATTCATCTTGTCTACCAATAATGGTCTCCAAAATTTTACAGAAACTCGACAAATGTTTACACTTTACGTATTTTTATAAAATTAAATTTTTTTTATCTATTGCACAAACGTCAAAACTATAATTTTCAAAAATTTATATTAATTTTTTTACAATTTCAAATACCCCAACATAAAACTGTAATTGAATTAATATTATGTTTATCATGGAGTTTTCATTTAAGTTTAGAGAGGAATTAAATAAAAATAATAAAGAAAATACCATTTATTTTTATTGTTGTTTTTGTGTCTTTTTTCTTTTTTTTTTTTTTTTTTCTTTAAGATCATATCTGTTTTGAAGTAACAAATGATAATTTTATTATGATAATTTTTGTTTTTTATTATATTAATTTGGAAAATAAAAATAAAAATCACATTGGTAGTAACAATTACCTATATAGAGGTAAATCGTTACTGATGGAGAGGTTGCTAATGAAAAATAATAAGAAAAAATACTATTTTTTCATTATTCAGTAAAATATTTCTTTACATTCATATAAAATTCTAAACAACATCTTCCTATAAATAATTATAATAAACATCATAAAATAATAATTTATTTAATCAAATTTAAATTAATTAATTATTAAATTATTTTATCAACATAATATTTAATAAATAATTTTAATAATAGATTATTTGTAA
>JAVXUM010000021.1:22293348-22304452 GCA_035590655.1 Pouteria glomerata
TGGGCGGGAGATCTTAGCGTCAGAAATCGGAAGCCTTCGTGCCCCCGTAGTTTGCATCTGCTTCTCTAGTTGAAGAGCCAATTGATAGGCCTCTTCGACACTATAGACCCAAGCTACTGTCATCTCCCTTATAATCTCATTCTTCAGCCTATTTAGGTACCGGGCTAAAGTTTGAGATTCATTCTCCACTACACTACTCCTAACTGTCAATTCATGGAATCGGTATACTGATCCACCCCATGCTTCAACTGGAGCATTTCCTCATAGATAACCTATTCGTAATTGACTGGGAGGTATTGTGCCTTCAATCTTTCTTTCATTTTTTCCCAGTTGGAAACAGGAGGTTGGTAAGTCCGGTGCAACTGCTCTTTGACACTACTCCACCAAGCACGAGCTGGGCCCTTCAGTTTCATCTTGACAAACCGCACCCTGCGATCCTCCGACACTGAAAACCACTCAAAATAGTCTTCCAGAGCAGTGATCTAGTCGTGGAAAGCATCAGGGTCAATTTTCCCAAAAAATTCAGAGACATTGACCTTCCTTAGCTTGGTTAATTCATCAAGTGGTTCCCTTCGAATCTCCTGATTGCCTTGGAAGTGTTCTCGTTGATGAAATTTTCGTTCATGGAAAACACGCCATTCCCTTCTTCCTTCCCTTCTTCCTCTTCCTCTTCCTCTTGCACCGCCCATTAGCATCTCATCGTCTTCTTCTTAGTCGCTGCCCATATCTCCATAATCTCTTTGAAAGGCCCTTCGTTCTCCCCTGGGTCCTCTTAATTGTTCTCGGTTCTGCGTTCATCCATGACATCGAGTCGTCGCATGACAGCTTCCAGGGTTTGAGTCATCAGGTTCAATTGTTGTTGAAGGGTGGTGTATGCAGAGTTGGTTTGGGTCTGATTGTTTGGATCTACTAAGTTATTGTTGTTGGATTCTCAGATCCATAGGGTTAGATGATTGTCCACTCCCGATTTTGAGCATGTAATGAGATGCTCAGATCAATCTGGCTCTGATACCAAAATTGAAGTACTCAGGATACATCACAACCTCTCGTTGAGACTAAGAAAAAAAATGGAACTCTCTTCCGAAGAAATGGAATCTCTCCAAATCAAATGTTTCGAAAATTCAAAAAAACTCTCTTCTATTTCATTTTTCTGGCTTCAAATAGCTAACAAACAAAGGAAATTAACACAAGGAAACTGCTACAACTACAGTGAGAAAAGTGCCACAACTACGACTTACCACCACTGCAACTAAAAAAAAGAAAAAAAAAAACCCGGAAACAGAGGAAACTGAGCACAAACAAAGACTCAGTCATATGCCAAAATATTAGGTACCCACGAAGGAATAAAATCTACAACCACACAATCACGTTTAATGCCCATGCGGTGGTGTTCCAGTTGCATCACCGTCGAAGCCAAACTACCCCACTTTCAAAGCCGATCGCCGCCGCCTGGCCCCTTCCTCTGTCTCTACACACACACACACACACACACACACATATATATCATGAAAATGATTAATTCTGCCAGGGTAATCACCGGCTTCGCATATTGTTCTAACTTCCCACATATATATATATATATTTTACCTTTTCTACATTCATTGGGTCTCTTTGTCTCTCCTTCCTGCAGTATATATCTCGCCTCCTTTTTCACTTTTCCTCTTTGGCTTTTCCGGAGAGTTTCAGGCAATCAGGGAACGAAATGCCACCTTGAAGGTCAGTTTTCCGATTTCTCTCTCTCTCTCTCTCAAAATTTAGCTTATGTGCATGAAAAATATGATCTTTCTGTGAAATCGTGATCTGGGTTTCGTTTCATTGCCGCTATTATGTGATCACTTCTCTGAATCCGTGAATGGTTAGTCTCAGATGCTAAATAACATTTGGGCCTATTTGCACTTCGAATACTTAACTCTATTTTATCTTTTAACTACATAAAACTACACAATTATTTTAAATTATACAGTTATTTTCGTTATTGTAAAAAAATATTTATGATATTAAAATAATATATAACATATCTTATTAAAAAAAATGAAAATAATTATGTAATTTTATTTAATACAAAAATAAAATAGAGTATAAGAATTTATTTATGAAGTGTAACTGTGTAAATAAACTCACCTTAACCTATTTCAATGAGCTAATTTGGACAGTTTGAGGTCTTTCAGAAACTGAATCAGTTTTTGGATTTTTCAAGCAATTCTCGAACGACATTATAACTACTTTTTGGATCAGAATTTAGGATCTTTTGTTTCAAATCTCAACTGTGGGCGGGCGGGCCCAAAATTTATACAAAGCGGGAGACGAAAGAATAATATTCAAGTAATTCAGAGGAACTGAGAAGCCCTAGTGTGCAAATGCGCTATGGGGCCCTGTAATGTGGTGGGGAGGGGAGCTATTGAATCAGGTGTGAGACTAACCTAATTCAACAACACAACACTACTTACGGATTTTAAAAATAAGGGGGGCAAAAATGTAAAAATAATGAAATAAAAGTGAAATTTTTAAACAAAATAATGGAATAAAAGTGAAATTTTTAAATAAATAAAGGTAAAAATAATGAAGATTTATTATAATTTTTCAAATCAATAAAAACAATTATTTTCATTAGTCCTTACTCAGTACGTCCATAATGGACTCTTAAGTAGCGTGAGTTTTTAAAAAGGGTCTAAAAAATCCCTTAACGAGTTAGATTAGTAGAGGAGATAAATAGGTTACGTTGAACCTAACTTGTTAAGAAAAATAATTAAAAAAAAAAAAAGGCAAGTATTTTTCAAATGGGTTAATGGTTTGTTAAGGATAACAAAATTTTATATATTTTAGAATTTAATTATTTAAAAAATAAAATAAAACACGAGTTAACTAATAATCCTTACCATCCGTCCGGGATTTTGCATATCCACTGCCAAACAAACCCTCAACTTCAAATATTTTGATAAATTCTTTTGTCCTGAAACATTGTTAATCCATCTTCTATATGTGATTGAAATTCTTTATGTTTATCCTGACCATTTTTCTTTCATACCACATAACCTCTTTCTCAATTTATTTGTTTTTCTCACAGGAAAAATGACAGAATCAAAGGTAAAGACACCACTGATCCCACGCTCATCATCACATAAGCTCCCAGATTTTAAGAAGTCGGTCAAGTTGAAATACGTCAAGCTTGGATACCATTGCCACATCACCCATGGAATGTTCCTCTTCCTTTCTCCTCTCCTATTCGTATTAGCTGCACCAACTCCCAACGTTCTCTCTCCGAGATCTCCACGATATTTGGAACAATCTTCAATACGACCTCTTCTCTGTGATCCTCTGCGCCAGCCTCCCCGTGCTTTTTCCTCCACCATTTACTTCCTCACACGGCCTCACCCGGTATACCTACTGGACTTCTCCTGCTACGAGCCCGACGATTCTCGAAAATGCACGATGAAGATGTTCATCGATCAATCTCGGCTATCTGGGTATTTTACAGAGGACAGTCTCCAGTTCCAGCGGAAAATCCTTGAAAGGTCTGGCCTCGGGAATTCGACTTACCTTCCCGAAGCCATCCTAAACATACCTCCCAATCCATCAATGGACGAAGCTAGCAAAGAAGCCAGAGTTGTGATGTTTAGCGCCATTGACGAGCTTCTAGCTAAGACATCTGTAAAGCCTAAAGACATCGGGATTTTGATTGTGAATTGTAGTCTGTTTAATCCAACCTCATTGTTGTCGGCCATGGTCATCAACTATTACAAGCTCTGGGGGAATATAGTGAGTCAGAACATTGGAGGGATGGGTTGCAGCGCGAGTATAATCTCGGTCGATCTCATCAAGAAGCTTCTTCAGGTTCATCTGAATACCTGCGCTCTGGTCATCAGCACGGAGAACATCACATTGAACTGGTACAATGGGAACAATAGATTGAAGCTCCTCACGAATTGCTTGTTTCGAATGGTAGGGGCTGCTATACTCCTGTCTAACAAACGCTCCGACAGAAGAAGAACGAAACTATTTGTTGGTAGACACTGTGGACTCACAAGGGCGCTGACGACAAGTGCTACACCTGTGTTACTCAGGAGGAGGACGAAAATGGGACGATCAGAATTTCTCTATCAAAGGAACTCATGGCGGTCGGTGATGCTCTGAAGACCAACATTACTGCGCTTGGGCCTCTTGTTCTTCCGATGTCTGAGCAGTTGCTTTTCTTGGCTACGCTAGTTGGGAAGAGGGTTTTCAAGATGAAGATCAAGCCCTACATCCCAGATTTCAAACTAGCATTCGAGCATTTATGTATTCATGCTGGGGGAAGAGCTGTTTTGGATGAGCTGGAGAAGAATTTGCAGCTCTCTGAATAGCAGATGGAGCCTTCGAGAATGACGCTCTACCGCTTCGGTAACGCCTCGAGTAGTTCTACCGCTTCGGTAACGCCTCGAGTAGTTCTCTGTGGTATGAATTGGCTTATTCAGAAGCAAAGGGGAAGGTGAAGAAGGGAGATTGGGTGTGGCAAATAGCTTTCGGCTCTGGGTTTATATGTAACAGTGCTGTGTGGAAGGCTTTGAGAACCATCAAGAAAGCCAAGGAGAAGAATCCGTGGACGGATGAGATTGACAGCTTCCCAGTGGACGTCCCAAAAGTCTCAGTCATCTAACTCAAAAGAACAAGGGGTGATCTTTTGCACTTCCACTTGGGAGGATGAGGTTTTTAGTACTTCAATCGCAGATCATAGATTTTGAAGTGCCAGGTTTTTAGTCTTATATTTCATTACGAGTATTTGCTTCAACCTGAATTATGTGAAGACGGTGAATGCTAATCAGAGTCACGCGGAATGCTACCGCACCCGACTGAACAATTTTAGTTATCTCCTCAAAATTGTCCATCTGTTGGGATCTATATCATGCAATCTTGTTCGTTCATTTGGTAAAGCTCGCAAGTATAAACGGCTAAGGGCAATTTCACTCCATTTCTAAAACTCAAATGTATAGACAAGACAGAGAGAATTGCGTAAACATCAACGCACAGGACATTTAACATTATTTATTCTATACCTTTTTCTTTTCAAAAAGGTAAAAATAAATAAAAAATAAAAGCCTACATTCACCACAATTATAGGTGCCAATTAAGTTAGATTACGTTGTATTTCAATTTATAAATCTTGTCCATACTTTAGCATCTTAAAATTTAAAAAGCATGTTAATAATTAATTTATTAAAATAAATTAAATCATGTCATTTTCAAGTTATATCAAATAATTGATAAAATTGATTAAAAAAAAAAAAAAAAAATCTTTTTTTACCTTGAGATCCATAAAAACTACGCCCACTCAAATAGAACTAAGCGATAACACTATATACCTATGGACTATGCTTTTCCTTATTTAATGTATGTATTTGTTTGACTTAAAATTCAGTGATTTTTCTATTATCTTGTCATAAAGTAAAAAGTAAAGTGAATAAGTTAAAATACATCAATAACACATGCAACTTGATTTATAAAATTTCGATGGCCGCAGATATTGATCTAAGTACCTTCTGTTTTGTTTTTTTGGTAGGTCTAAGTACCTTCTGTTGCTGATTACCTTCATCTATTCCCCAAATTCTATGGTAATGATAAATCATAAATCAAATCGTATACAAGTTAATCATATTCTGAGTTATATTTACGTGATGATCTCAGTTATATTTTTAGGATTGCAGTTTGCTTCCCCTGTGACGATCACAGCCACTAGAGGAAGACGGTCACCAAGTATATTAGGCTTAGAGTGCGGGTTCAATGGTTCTATCACTCTTTCCTCTGTTCACATTCTGTGCTAATGGCTATGTTTTCCGTTCTTCAATCAGAACGATGAGTTGGGGACGCTGAGATGTGCTCTTAAAAGATCTTTCAAATCAAACTACGGAACAATTTTAATACAAAGCCAATACAACCATTTCTAAGAAAGCCTAGCTAAAGGAAGACGCATCCTCAGTCAATGTTCATTAACTATAAAATCATGCCTAGCACAACCAAACAATAACCTAAGATCTAACAGAGCATAGTTACATTAATGCAAGTGAACATAAGTTGAAAACAAATCCACAATTCTAGTCTGAAGAAGTTGGCAGAGATAAGGTAGGAAAATAGAGCTACCACGCTCTATTCTTTAATCTATTCCTTGGATGATTTGTTGATGAGTGACTTGTGGATATGAGGAATCACACCTCCACCAGCTATGGTTCCTTTGATCAGGGTGTCCAGTTCTTCATCTCCTCTAATTGCAAGCTGCAAATGTCTTGGAGTGATACGTTTCACCTTGAGATCCTTGCTCGCATTTCCAGCTAGCTCCAACACCTCCGCGGTTAAATACTCCAAGATGGCTGCACTGTAGACAGCAGCCGTGGCTCCCACTCTCCCATGCGCTGTCGTCCTAGACTTCAGCAAACGATGGATCCGACCAACTGGAAACTGCATATTATATAATAGATAAAATTTAAGTTTCTTCGAAATGAAATTACAGCACAGAACTCCGTAGATGATTTTGAATGGTGAAAGTTCAATGCAGCAAATTCCGAGATACCCAATTTAGAAATGCATATAGATTGATGCATGAGATATAGCGCATTGCAGGGGTGACTTTGGTGAAAGTATAATCTTATATGAGAAAGCACTCCTTCCTTGCTTTAGATTCTATCAAAAATTTAGTGTCCTTAATCCATAACAAAGTTGGCTTAACAAAGCAAAACAATGACTTCTTATGATTTAATGGAGTATACAAGCAAAAATAAATAAATAAATAATGGCACCAGTTATAGGTAGTTACTTACAGGTTTACCGACTTGAAAGAGTCAAAAATTCATCAATCTCTTCCAGTTTAGAGCAAATCAAATTAGTACGGTAAGCATATTTTTAGTATGGTCAGCATATTATGCACCTTAAAGGGAAAATCCAACTCAAATTCTGGAGATTGCCTGCAGAATATCTGCATCTCTTATATATCTCTTATAAGAATTATAAGAATAGCTAATTCATTTTTATAAGACCCAAATGGAGGCTTATTATAGTGTGGGGCTGAATAACTGATTCCTTAAGCAGGAGGTCCAACTTTCGAATTCACAAGATTAGAGAACCCTAAAAGTGATTATATTAGATTACCCTTTTTTTTATTATTATTTTATTTTGTACTGAAGGTTTTTACTATTGTCGTATTTTAATACAATTATCACTATTGGTCAGTATTTCTTGGATTGTAATATAATTATCAACATTAGTATTTGTGAAACTTTCATACTACAGAACTTTGGAATATATCAATAAGCAGAATCAGTGTGGGGTGGATAGAGCATGATGTGACGTTGCTGAACCAGAGTTTGGATGGAGAGAGCATAGCATGATGCCACATGGTGCTCCATAAACTCCATACTCCATAAATAATTGACATGTCAATATCATCAGTAGTCAACTGAGAATCCAATCTGGATTAGCAAGCCCAAAGAAGCAAAAAAAAAATCCACAAGCTCAAATAAACAAATCCACAGGTTAGTGGCAGATTCACACGAATTAGTTCGCCAATCTGCAACTCTGAATTTGCGATTCAACTCCCCTAACCAACAAGTCAGGTTATATAGGTTCAGGGGCATGTGAACAAATTTGGTGGTGGTGGTGGTGGTGGTGATGCTGCTTATTCCAGTCCTGGTCCAAAGATAAGGAACCTGTTTAATATCACTGGACCAGTGTCAAAAGCAAACATAGAGTTTCCATTACAGTAGTGTTTTAAAAATATATATTTCATGTTTTCCTTTCTCGGCCACCCAATTAAATGTTTGATTATAATCCTACATGGCTTAACATTGGCAGCCAAAAGGATGAATTTATTACAACTTTAAAGTTTAAAGACAAAAATCACCGTTTATAACCATGATCCATTCACAAGAAAGAACTTCATCAACAACCATGGATGACTAAAATTTGGAAATCATGACCGCATAAAATAAGCAAATGGAAGGTTGCATCTTGTTTTACGAATATCGAATAATGGATCAAAGTTCAACAATTGAACAAATATAATTTAGAACTAGACTAAATCAAAGTTAGTCTTTAACAAAATAACATTAAATAAGTTTATATGTCAGGATTTCAAACTACAGGGCAAAGGAGTACTTGAAACCATTACCATAAGGCCTAGCTTGGTACAAGGGAATGAAAAAGAATGGAAGGGTCATTTACATATTATCATTCCATTCCATTACCTCAAATAGAATAGCATTTCAAATTAGTGTACTAGTCAAGCTAATCGAATGAAAAATGCAGGAATGATGATTTCATTTCATTCCCCTGTACCAAACTAGGCCTAAGTGATTTTGTTGCATAGAGTTCCTAAGAACAATATATTAACCTTATTTTATCCTTCCGTTAGTCCATTGACGGAACTCTCTTAACAACCATCCTTCTAGCGTATTGACTAATTTCAACTTCAAATATATTCAACCCTTACTTTTCCTAGAATATTTGTAAGAGCTTCTATTATTTCATGGTTTACAGTAATTTAACCTCCTATGCAAATATTCAACACCGAGTATTGGGTAAGTGGACAACACCCAATGCACATCTTCAGTATCATTAATCTTCACAAAATCTAGAATTCTGCTTCCTGTTTTACTTAATCAAATTGAATGATAAGCTTCATATACTTAAGTTCAAACTAAATAGCTTCCACCGGTTATAGGTAAGATTTTACTTCAATTTCCATCCATAGATTTGAAAACTAAATTATCAACAACACCACCATAGCATGAGATATGTTCCCAAAAATTTAAAACTCTACTCCTTAAATTAATATTAACCCATCCGGCACAAAATCGACAACTCTGTCTATATTGAAATTTATTGAAGTTCAAACTTCCCTAAACCCACTTCTCTTTTTTTTAACAGTTGTAGCTTTTAACCAAGTCACCTTTCTTGCATGAAACTAAGTAACCTTCAAATACTCTTCCATTACACACAATACACCTCACTCAATATTGTTTTAGTAAATGTTTATATAGCATACCAGTCAGTATTCACTTACTCACAACCCAAAGTCTTTGAGAACTCTTAAATACTCAGCCATTAAGGTCATAAACACTGCCCCTTGCTCACTGAGTCATACTCTTCCCCCAATTACCAACCCAAAGTGTTAGAAAGCAACCATCCTCAGCAATTGAGGACGTAAGCATATCCCACATCTCACAAGCAGTGTGAGAGAAGAGCTGCCGATATATCATTTTATGCTATGGACTTAAATTCAATTTACTGAACAGACAGTAAGCGTTGTTTTTTACGCATTTTATCTAAAGGTAAATAACTCACACAACCACGTAAGGACAAAATTCTAATTAGAGAAGCATTATTTAATCATTTAGTACATATCAAACTATACAATTACCAACAAAAGAAAAAAGAAAAAAGAAAGGTAGGAAAAAGTAAGGTTATTTAGTGAAACTACGCGAACCTTTTTTATTTTTTAATACCCCTCAACTAGCAAAAAGATTTTAAAAAACTACTAACTTAATCAGCTAATTTATCGTCTTCCTTTCATATACCTCAACAAATTGAATTGTGCAAAGGATATACCCAAAAAAAAAAAAAAATCCACTGAATTAACTGTTAATTAGTTAATTCAAACTTTTAATTTTGCAATCCAAGATCTGCTGTCACGGATAAACCTTTTTTTTTTTAATAAACTCCCATTAATTACCAAAGTCAACAGTTGCCTGAAGAAATTTTTCAAACGTAGTCACTCAGACCTTGGACTTTCCATTTTGAAACTACCAGAAGTGGTTATCCCGCGCATGGCGTTTCATTCACGGTCATCTTCTATTCCACTAGATATAACTAAAATAGTTAAATATAAGCTAACTACCTTGCAGAGTAATCAGCCAATCTAAGCCCTAATCAAAAGCAATCAAGCCCAAACATAAAATATTCGTCAAATATTAGGCCTTTAGTGCACAAAAACCATATAAAACATAGACATATATAAACATATATATATATATATAGAGAGAGAGAGAGAGAGAGAGAGAGGATGGAGGAGGGTAACCTGAAGACCAGCTCGGGAGGAGCGAGAGATAGGTTTCTTCTTGTCCTTCTCTTTGTCTTTGTCTTTGTCCTTGCCGCCGCTGGGAGTCTTCCCCATTATCAAACCCTTCGCTCCTTTTCCCGACATCTTTTCCCTCACGCCCAAGAGTTTCGAAGAAGTTCTCTCTCAAGAGCTGACTTGACTCAGACAGAGAAAGAAGGTCCTTCACGCGAACCCAGTCACAGAACAATAAGAAAGAGAGGACTACGCAGGAGAGCGGAAACAAAGGGATTGGGGAAGACGGATAGCCGCAGGAGGTTTACTTGGCCAGTGGGTCAATGACGGATTTAACCTTAGCGCCCGCTGGGAATTACGTGCTCTTCTTGTCTTACCGATGGATAAGTTGATTTTTTTATGAATTAATTAGAATTAAATAATAAATACTATAATTTTATCCAAACAATTAAAAAAATATTAAAAAAAAATTTAGTCTCATTCGGCCCCAGTGACGTCCCACAATCGTCATTTACAGTGGTTTGGTGGGATCTCATAAGATGGCGTTTAGTTGAAAAAAAAAAAAAAATTGATATAAAAATGTTATGCAATAAAATTTAGTTAAAATAAGTAAAAAAAAATTATAATCTTCTACAAATTTTAATAAATTTGAAAATAGCAGGATGTCATTTCAATCAAGGATAAGGGATGGTTGCTTCTTTTGATAACCTCTCTCTACTTTTAATACATAAATCCCAGCTTCGTTTGATAACCTCTCCCTACTTTTAGCCTATGTTTGTTGGATTAGATAGTGGAGCACAAATAATATTGTGGGATATTATATAAAATTAATATAATATAAAATTAATTTTTCATGTTAAATTATTTTTTGGTATTTGATTGTGAGATATAAAATGAAATAAATATTATGATTTGACATGTGTTATAGTATGAAATAATTTTAATCATTTAGATTTTGACAGAAAATAAATTTAAAAGCGGGATATAAATAATATTATACCTCCATGGTATTACTCATATCTCATTTTTGAGGTACGAGCAATCCCATAGTATTAATAATCCCTTCTCATT
>JAVXUM010000021.1:22333010-22352095 GCA_035590655.1 Pouteria glomerata
AATTATCGTTACAAAAAGAGTTTTTAAGTTTTTGTTTTTTTTTTTTTAACTATAGAAATAAAAACTAAACACAAAAATTAAAAATTAAACTTAAAAATTGAATATAAAAATTAAAAACTAACAATTTTACTAAGCAGCTACCAAGCTCTAAGCTCTTCTTTTCTTCCTCTCCAATAAGTCACTAGTCTCAAGTTAAATACTTTAAAATTTTTGAAGCACTTTTTTCCTCACTATGATTTGGATAACTCTTATTTTTCACTGACATTTTATTTATATATAGCGAATTACAGAGATATTATCTGATCAATGGTGAGTTATCGGTAGAAGAAAATACGCCCATACTTGTATTGCTCAAAGTCAGTTTTCTATGGATCGGTTGGCAAAGTTGAATTCTAGATTCAAAATTTTTGCAGCAATTTACTATTCAAATAAGAAATTCAGGTGAAAAGCTCAAGTAGATAAAGATGAAGATAAGTTTGAAGGAGTTTGATTGAATTTCCTTTTTCATGAGTTAACTCAATGAATTAGTGGGCGAGTTTAAATGAGTTAGGAGCAAATTCAGTGATGGTTGATTTTATTTTATAATAATTTAAAATAAGCATAGTGTAAGACTGTAAAAGAGAGAAAAGTTGAAAATGAAATTGAAGGGAAGGTTATTTTTCATCACATTTCTCTTTTTCATTATTTTTTCTCTCTCTATTACACTGATTATCTAACTATTTTATTTCCTCTAAAAAAACTAAAATATTTATCTTTACTTTTCCTTTCATGTTATGCAGAATCAAACACAAAAGATATTAATATTTATCCACAATTCCTCTCGTTTTCGCCAATTTCATTTTCTCGAATTTCCACAAAAAGGTCTAAAATTGCCAAATCATATGCATATATTGTATTTATATTAGTCGAAAATATGGATGAGTATTTTAATTGCTATCCAATCTGAATGTTGTCCCAGAAGATATCCCAATCTTGCCGGAGCCCAAACTCGCCCAGATCCAATCCACGTTCAGTTCAGATGCAGCGTTTAGAGTCATATAAAAAAAAAAAAAAAAAAATGTGATTTAAAATAATTTTTAGTATTTAATGTTTTTAATCTAAATTATAGTTTTTAAAGAATATGAATAATGTAATTTTTAAATTTTTGTGATTAAAAGTTTGAGTGGTTAAAAAAGTGAAACCCCGACCTTGAGAACCTCTACCGTTCTGTCTTGAATTATGGTGAAGGAGGTAAATCGCAGAATGTGCGTCAGTGGTGCAGAGAGCGGAAGCTGTCTTTTACCATCTTTGCAATGCAAAGATCCGCGGCTTCTTGAGTCAAACTCTCACGCGGCCGGCTGAGCACTACCCCACCTCCGCCCTTTCACCAGCTTACCTATACCTCGAGGGCAAGTTTGAGTGGTTAAAAGTTTGAGTGGAAAACGGTTTTTCGATCTGCTCTTACATATTATGTCAGAATTTCTGTAAAAGTTGTTGAATTTT
Organism: Pouteria glomerata; assembly: GCA_035590655.1. NCBI lineage: Eukaryota > Viridiplantae > Streptophyta > Magnoliopsida > Ericales > Sapotaceae > Pouteria > Pouteria glomerata. The sequence goes on from JAVXUM010000021.1 coordinate 22,334,493, forward strand.
TTTATTTTTGTGTGAAAAAAATTAGATAGAAAAATTTTATATTAGATTTGTTAAAATTTATTAAAAAATTATTAAAATTTGTGAACAAATTATGGATATTTGTAAAAAATTGTATTAAGGTTTGTAAAAATTTATTAAAATATATATATAAAGAAATTTATAGAAATGTTATGAAATACAAAATGTGTAAAATGTATTACAGAATTTTAAAAATTTTTAAATACTTTTAGATATTTTTATTAATTTTTAACAAATCAAACGGTGGTGATAGGATTTCATCTACCCAAGCTTCGGTTCGGTCCATTTGCTCCGATCCGAAGTCGAAAACCAAGTGAAGTCACCCGAATGTGCCGTACGCACCACGTGCCATTTGGACACGAGCTTCTTGCCTGTCTGCCACGATCTATCCAAAATCCACATGCAACTCGTCTTCTTCAATTGACACCCCCTTTGAACTCTCCATCGTTCATTCAATTGTGCTTCCAATCTCTTGTAAATGCAGAGGCATCATCTATGTATACATATAGTTCGGTAATATAAAATGTCACTAAACGTGTTTGTTATGTCCGCAGAAAATGAATAACATCAACACAAAAAATAAAAAAAATAAAAAAAAAAAATGACAAAATTTCTTAATCACAATCCCTCTTATACTGAAATTAAAAAAAAAATTGTGAAAATAACAGAATAAATTTAGTGGTAAAATTATAGACAATAATAAGTATACCTAAATTTGAAACTAAGTACCTTGTTTATAATATGAAAAAAATTAATAAAGTAATACAAAATAATTTAAAAAAATTATTACTTTTTCACTTAAACTGTTTAACTCACGTGTTAATTAACTTTTTATTTAATGATTATTACATAGCATTATAATAAGTAAGGCAAAGATCAAATTGGGTGATATTATTTGAACATTAGAAATGTGCAAATTTCTGATTAGTCTGACACTTGTATGATGAGGGATTAATTAAATAAAATGTATTGTAATAAATGAACTAAAAAAATAATAAATGAATCAGATTTATTATCCTATATCCCATTCATCTGTGAGGCTCAATTATTATGATCGGGAACATATAAAATTAATAATTCTCTTGTTCGATAAGGCCTTACACAGTAGATTGGCACATATTCAAAAGAAAAAAAATTTTGTACCAAAACATACATATATACCTATATATAAAAATACATTCCTGTGCATTTATGCTGTGTTCATGTATATTCACCCGGTGTGACAGTTTTAATAATTCGATCCTATTTTTTTTTTTATCAATTAATAGTTGACGTTCAACCATCTTGTTGGTTTTTGATATCTCTAGGGTTTGCTTGGATTGGATAATTGGTAATTCACCTTTGCCATTGAGATATTTCTCAGCGGATTTGGGAGGTGTTGCAAAGAAACAATCTCCGATGATAGGTGAATTACAGATGGCCATCGGGTTCGCGGGACCCCAGCGACTCCGACCCTCTCCTTGGAAATGAACATGTCGATTCACTACCGTCGACGTGGACTTCGAATGAGATAAAGATCGAGGATATTGAACCTGGTTCTTTTGTTTGTTGTCGCATTTGCCTTGAACGTGAAGACAAGGAAGGTTGTACATTATTTCTGCATTTAATTTTATTGCTTTTCTTTGGTGGGTTTTAATTACTTAAAACAATTTCAATGTACGAGTGTATTATGATGGGCTATATTGTAAAGTGTGGGAACCCTGTAAAATGTACTGGACTTTAGGCTGGATAACTTTTTGAGTGTCTGATTGATAACACATTGGGAACTTTTATTTATTGTTAGCCCTTCAATTGGCATAACTCACGCATTGCGTTTGCTTATGATTCCTGACAATGGATAATTAAGCCATTATTAATGTCAAGTGTTAATCCAGTGTCTGACATGGGATTTGTTTGTGCTTTTGTCACAAACTATACTTTTATGCTGGAAGGATTTTGGGTTGCAAGAACGTATATCGAGTTTTGACATGTAAATATTAAAATTAAGTTCAGTTTTTCAACTGTTACATTTATGTTGCATAGAGCTAGCCACGTTCGCAATTGTCGCACCAAAATGCGACAGCTGCGACTTCATACCCTTTAACATCCCTTAAAAAGTATGCATGAAGTTCATTTTTTCTTTTTTTTTTTTTAATTGGTGCTATTACCGGAGAGTGAGCTTGATGCTACACTAAGGTTGGTTCATTACAACCTTGACGTCGTAGTTTCTCTAGTTATTGGAGTTAAGACTCTGTATAATTTACTCTCTCCTGACCCGCATATGGCCACCCTATTGGTGCTTTTACTTGTGCATATTATCCCATACCCTAAAGACTAATGCTTTTCCCCTTTCTGCCCTTTTCGTTAATAATAGATGAGGATTTGATATCTCCATGCATGTGAAATATCATCTTATCATTAATTTGCAATGTTTCTTTCATGTTGTTTATTTTTCTTCTTTTACAGGCAAAATATGCTATGTTGCAGCTAAATTTTTATCTATTCGGAGGATGGAATTTTGTGTTCCTAATGTCACGGATGCATCTGTCAATGATTAGCAGGAACTTAAAAAATAAAAGATGATATATAGGAAGTAGATAAAATATATTGAGATAACGGCAATATTTATATGGATGATTGGAAAAGAGTATTTAAGTAAATATTATTATGATTTCAATCTTAAAATTTTCTAGACACTGAATTGGTCTAATACTAACAACAGTAAATTTAAAGGAAATGCAAAAGTTCTTCTAGTCGAGATTAGTAGAATTAATGTTTTGTTGGTAATATGAGTTCTTACGACCTTTTCGTTTTTAGATTGACTGTTATCCTCAAGTACCTACATTTATAGGTTTTGAGCATTTAATTACTACTAGCTTCACGGAGAGGAGATCTTTTTAGTAATGCATGTGATCGGTCAGATCAACTTAATATTCATGGCAGCCTGATTATTTCTTGATAAACAAATTGATTTCAACCCCAAAATAACTAAATTGAAATCATATTTTCATGTAATTAGTTATAGGCATGAAATCATATTTTCATGTATTTCTGTTATACGAGAAAGCCTACAGTCGCTATCCGAGAGTGCGCTCTGGGTGAAGCTCGTCCCTGTGGCCCTAGCCGGCAAAGAATCACGGGGAGGTAAACCAGCCTAGACAAGTCTTGACTGACCGATTCAATCAAGTAGAAGCCAACAAGAACCTACAAAGCGATAACCTACTCCCCCACCAGTTATTTTGTTGCTTTTTGTTGTAATGTGCTTATGCACGATGGGCCATGCCCAAAACTTTTGGATTTTCAATTTTGCTATAAAGCCTATATAATAGGCACCTGTTGATCTATTTGTGAATAAGATGACAGAAGAGTTCAAGTCCAACAAGACTTCTATGTAAAACTTATTCTTTTCTATCGTTGCTTTTATTTGATTCACAACAAACGTGGTATCAAAGCAACCTTTAGTTGACTGACTTGGCGATAGCAAAAGTGAGAGAAACACGAGAGTTAAGTGAGATCTGCTTTATGGCCACAAATTCATTCCCCTCCTCTCAGCCACTTATACCCATCTTTAATGGTGAGAAGTACGAGTTCCGGAGCATCAAAATGAAGACTCTATTCAAGTCTCAAGACCTATGGGATCTGGTGGGGCATGGTTATGCAGATCCTGATGATGATGCTCGACTGAAATAAAATAAAAAGAAAGATTCAAAGGTCTTGTTCTTTATCTAGCAAGCGGTTTACGAAAGCATGTTCTCTAGAATAATGACAGCATCAACAGTGAAGGAGGCGTGGCAAACACTGCAAAAGGAATTTAAAGGTGACTCAAAGGTGATCACTGTCAAACTTCAGTCTCTCTGTCGGGAATTCGAGACCTCAATGATGTAGAACAGTGATACAGTGCAAGATTACCTTTCAGGGTTTCAACAACAGTAAGCAAGATGAGAGCATTTAGAGAACAATGTCCAGACTCAACTGTTGTTGCAAAGGTATTAAGAAGTCTTACTCCAAAGTTTGATCGCGTGTTTGCAGCAATTGAGGAATCCAAAGACTTGTCAGTATTCTCGTTTGATGAATTGATGGGATCGCTGCAAGCATACAAAGAAAGACTGAATCGGACCACTGAACTAGGAGAAGAAAAAGGCATTTCATGTGAAGAGGAAGCCATCTAATCAACAAGGAGCAATCGATGGAGAACCTGAGCGGTATCCCGTAAGAGATCGTGGCCGTAAGAGAGGCTTACGTGGACGAAATCAAAGGAGATTTCGTGAACGAGAAGGGCAACGAAGATTGGTGCAATGTCACCATTGCAAAAAATTTGGTCATGTGAAAGCTAATTGCTAGAAAAGAATGAATCAAGCACATTATGCTGAAGAAGAAGAGAAGGACAAAGAGTACAAACTGTTCATGACCAGAAGTGAAGAGACCAGAAACTCAGGTGATGTCTGGTTCTTAGATAGTGGGTGTTCTAACCACATGACATGTGTTCAATCTTTGTTTCAGGAGCTAGATGACTCGTATAAAATCAAAGTGAGGCTGGGAGATAACAAACAAATGAGAGTAGAAGGCAAGGGAGTTGTGTTTTTTGGCAAGGATCATAACAAAAAACTCCTTCATAATGTTTTCTATGTCCCAGAATTGTTACAGAATCTTCTAAGTGTGGGGCAGCTGATGTCAAGTGGGCTTTCTATCTTGTTCGAGGGGTCGTCTTGTATCATTAGAGATCGGGATACCGACCAGGTTGCTGCCGAGGTATGCATGGCCCAAAATAAATTATTTCCACTTGATGTTTCTAGTATGGAAAGGCATTTGATGATTGTTAAGAAAGATCTACCTAGTGTGTGGCATCTGAGGTACGTGCATTTAAATGATAAGAGCTTGAAAATACTGCAACAAAAACAAATGGTCCATGGTTTAGGTAAAATTGATTCAGTGAGTCTGTGTAAGGCTTGTATTTATGGAAAATAAAGTAGAAAACCTTTTCCTGTAAGAAGTTCCTGGAGGGCACATGAAAATCTCGATCTTATGCATGCTAATATTTATGGTCCCATGAAAACTAAATCTCTTGATGAAAGTAGATATTTCTTGTTATTTACAGATGATCGCAGTCGAATGAGCTGGGTTTATTTCCTATAAGCAAAATCTGAAGCCTTTCAGTGTATTCAAGAAGTTCAAGGCGATTGCAGAAAAGCAAAGTGAGAGGTACATCAAAGCCTTGCGCACTGATAGAGGTGGAGAATTTATGTCACATGAGTTTCATCTTTTTTGTGAAGAACATGGAATACACAGAATATACAACACATTACACACCAGAGCAAAACGGAGTAGCAGAGAGAAAAACCGACCGTGGTGGAAATGGCTAGAGTAATGTTGCAAGCAAAGAGTCTTCCAAATTATTTTTGGGGAGAAGTAGTTGCCACAGCAGTGTATTTACTCAACTTATCTCCTACAAGAGCAGTTCCTGACTTAACTCCATATGAAGTATGGACAGGAAGGAGACCAGGGGTAAGTCACCTTCGGATTTTTAGATGTTTAGGATATGTGTTAATTGATGTCCAAAAGTGAAATAAGCTTGCTGAAAAATCAATTAAGTGTATTTTTGTTGGTTATTGTCCTAATTCAAAAGCAAACAAGTTGTATGATCCCATCAAAGGGAAAATTATTGTTATCAGGAATGTGATTTTTGATAAAGGAGCAAGGTGGGACTGGCATGAAGATAAAAAAGGCATGGTGCAATTTGAGGTTCCAGATCCAATTGAGAAACAAAGATCCCCAACACACTCGGCCTCATTAAGTTCAAATAGCTCACCTTCACTCTCAACCTCATCAAGCTCGAATAGCTTGGTCTAATCACGAGATGATATTTCTTCGCAGCCACAACGAACAAGAGCTCTAAAGGAGATCTATGAAGCAACGTAAGCCTTATATGTTGCAGATCCATCCACCTTCAAGAAAGCAATTGAAAAAAAGGAATGAAATCGGGCAATGAAAGAAGAAATAGAGGCAATACAGTGAAATGAGACATGGGAGCTAGTGGACTTACCAAAGAAGAAGAAACCCATAGGAGTACAGTGGGTTTTCAGGACAAAATTTCACGCTGACGGAAGTATACAAAAGCATAAAGCTCGTTTGATGGCTAAAGGGTACTCCCAATAGCAAGGGATAGACTATGAAGAAACTTTCTCGCCGGTTGCAAGGTTTGAAACTGTAAGAATTTCTCTTGCCTTGGCTGCTCAATTTAGTTTGCCTATTTATCAGTTTGATGTTAAATCTGCCTTCTTGACTAGAGAGTTAAAAGAAGAAATGTATGTTTGCCAACCAAAAGGCTTTGTGTTTCCTAGAAAAGAAGAACAAGTGTATAGGTTGAAGAAGACCCTCTATGGCTTAAAACAAGCCCCACGAGCCTGGTATGGACGAATAGATACATACTTTCTTCAACATGGATTTGAGAGAAGTCAAAATGAACCTACACTTTACATGAAGAAGCAAGGAAAGGATTTTTTCTTTGTATGTCTTTATGTGGACGATATAATATATATGGGTTCCTCTAACACTCTTGTTGATACCTTTCGAGCTTGTATGAAGAAAGAATTTGATATGTCAGATTTGGGGCTGCTGCATTACTTCCTTGGGATAGAGGTTAAGCAGGTTGAAAAATGAGTGTTTATCTCGCAAAGGAGGTACGCAAGTAATCTTCTTGAACGTTTTCATATGAAAAATTGCAAAACTGTCGCTACTCCTATGAATTTGAATGAGAAATTGAAAGCGGAAGATGGAACAGAAGCTGTAAACGAGAAGCAGTTCAGGAGTCTAGTTGGTGGGTTAATCTATTTGACGCACACAAGACCAGATATTACATTCTCAGAAGGAGTGGTTTCAAGATTTATGCATTATCCCACAAAGACCCACTTTGGAGCAGCTAAAAGAATACTGCGTTATATAGCTGGGACACTCAAGCATGGAATCTGGTATGGTTACAAACCAAGTTTCAGATTAATTGGTTATACTGATAGTGATTGGGCAGGTTGCATGAAAGATGGAAAGAGCACATCTGGGTATGTTTTCAGTCTTGGATCAGAAGCAATTTCATGGAGCTCAAAAAAGTAAGCGACCACCGCTTTGTCATCTTCGGAGGCTGAATATATAACAACTACATCGGTAGCATGTCAAGCAGTATGGCTACGAAGAATATTGGATGATTTGGGACAAAAGCCAGAGCATGCAACAAAGATCTCATGTGATAACAAAGCTACTATTGCAATGACGAAGAATCCTGTTTATCATGGGAGAATGAAGCATATAGATATTAGGGCACATTTCATTCGTGATCTTGTAGCAGAAGGAACAATTGTGTTGGACAACTGCAACACTAATGAGCAAACTGCTGATATCTTTACCAAAGCGCTTCCTAGAGACAAACATGAATATCTGAAGGCTCAACTTGGAGTTTGTGACTTTGAAGCAAGGGGGAGTGTTAAAGATTGATTCAAAGCACATCCCTGAACTTTCAGAAAGAATTTCTCTTCTGTCAAACATGTTTATTTCTGTTCTTGTTGGTTGTGTAGTTATTTTGTTGCTTTCTGTTGTAACGTGCTTATGCACAATGGGTCATGTGCTTATGCACGATGGGTCATGCCCAAGACTTTTGGATTTTCAGTTTTGCTATAAAGCCTATATAATATGCACCTATTAATCTATTTGTGAATAAAATGACAAAAGAGTTCAAGTCCAACAAGACTTCTGTGTAAAACTTATTCTTTTCTGTTGTTGCTTTTATCTAATTCACAACAGCCTGATCATTTCTTGATAAACAAATTGATTTCAACCCCCGAAAATAACTAAATTGAAATCATATTTTCATGTACTTCGTTATAGGCATGGTTTACCAGCCTCGATTTTCTATACTAATCAACTGCGAGTGGACAAGAAGGAAAAGTTTGGGTCTTTCTCCTAGCCCAAATAGTTTATTCTTAGTAGCGTTAATGGCGTGGATAGAAATACCCTCGCATAAGCACCAAAATGCCACTGGCTGCATAATGGCCCCTGTGTGAAAGGGGTATCCATGGAGGGTTATGACAGTCGGAGGAAGATCCTCGGCATGGCATGGTATTTCTGGGGATGGACACTGGATGGATGGAGTAGGGCTGACGTGGTACTTTGTCACCTAAAAAACTACGTGTTAGCTTAAGTAAAGTGAAAGAAGTGTTTGGTGTTGTCCTTCGGGACAGCCCAGTGGACGGAGCGGTGAGCGCGGAGACCAAAGGATACGAGTTCGAACCCCGCTAACACCTTCTTGGTTGAGCCGGTCAGCTGGGGCTTACCTAGGCTGGCTTACCTCTCTATGATTCTTTGCCGGCTAGGGCCATGGGGCGAGTTTCACCCAGTGCACACTCTCGGATAGTGATTGTGGGTTTTCTCGTACCAGAAAAAGTGTTTGGTGTTATTTTATTTTTGGACAAGTTAAGGTCTACCTTGAGAATTAGCGACCAGCTGTTGCTTCAAGTCTGAGTGCTTTATACGCAACTTTAGACTGTGATGTGGCCACTGTCGTAATAATTATGAAAAAAAAGGGGAAAAAATCTTGTTATAGAATTATTGCTTTAAATGGCTATGTTTTTCATGTTTGATAGCAGACTCAAGCGTTGGTTCCTACCATCCAATCTTGGCAAAGAAACATGCTTTTTGAAGCGTAACTTGTTATTATGTTGACGAGGGAATAAGCGTGCGTATGATATGAGTGGTCACACGTGTGTGCTTGTAAGCATGGATTGCTGGTTTATCCTTCTCCTGACTTTTTTTTTTTGAAATGAAACCTCAATTGAGGACTCTTTCACTCCTTGTCAATATCCTTAAGCACAAATGCATTTTGGCTGCAGTCACTAGTAGTATTCAGTTTTTATTAGGTGTTGCATAGACAGGTTGAGCATTTTCTGGTTCTCACGTACCCTATATTCGTTACGGTCCTGCTATTCAGGCACAGCTGTGATAGATGTCACTGAAATGTGCCTGTGTAGCACAATTCTGACAAATATAGGGTATATGTGAGAGCACCAAATAATTTTTCCGGCCCCACTGAAATGTGCCTGTATGGCAAGCTACAATGAATGATGCATGCCTGACTCAAAGGAACAGACAAAAGAAAGAAGAAAACAGCATTATTACAAGGTATGCCTCCTGTTTCTTGAAATAGTGCAATGGTTATGTCTACTGAGTGCGGTTGGAGCTATGAAGGAGAGTGAAAATCAAATAATAACTTATAATTTTAAAATGTGTTGAAGTTTCGTCTGATTTATTTTGGGTTAATCTCAAAGGAGGTTTAATTAAGTACCCTCTAAGCAAAAACACTAAATTTGTGGAGGTGACTGATCACCATCTTTTTGATCCCGGTTGAACCTAGAATTTCATGCTTTTCACTTAATTAGCGGGGAAAGACCAAATGAAGAGAAACAAAGAAAAAAAAAGGGACAAATACATGCCCTATTTTCATCTCAAACCTCCATTTTGGTGAGAAAATTCTCCCATTCCTCCATCACTAACAAATACAAGATGATCACCGTCTCTAATGAGCTCAATCTCATCAACTTGGGCTCCATCCTTGGTTAGAACTTTTCCCGCCAAGAGTCCAAATTTTTTAGCACCAATCTCTAGTAGCTCTTCAAAACTCTGTGGAAGCATCACTAGCTTTCCTTTAACATCTCCCTTTTCTGGGCAACTAACAGTCACTCTGGCGGGACAATCTCTACCAATCTCAGAACACTGAGTTGGATCCACAGACGAAAGCAATTCATTCTTCTTCCCTCCATGGGCAGCCGACATGATCCCGAACAAGGAATTGTGGAAGTTACTGGTCCTCCGCCTCGGCCTGGACTGCCTCAATGCTGGCTCCGCCTGAGTCATAATGGGACGAATCGCAGGCTCGCTGGTGAATCTCCCAAGGAACCGTATTTCACGCTTCTGGTCTGAAACGGCGATGACTGATTGAGTTTCCTTGGACACTTTGAAGGATTGGAATAGAGTTTTTATATCTTCGTGTCCTTGCTGGTCGGCTAGGTCCCTGGGGGTCCAGCCGTGGTGGTCCGGCTTGTCAACGTCGGCTCCTTTTTCCAGGAGGAACTTGACTATTTCGGTGTTTCCTTCACAGACAGCGATGTGAAGAGCGGTTGTTGTTCCGTTGCTTTTGGGACGCGTTACATCCCCTCCGTGCCTGACAATTTCCTTGAGCAAGTGCAGGTTGTTTTGCTCCGCAGCTGCGCAGGCAAATTGGCCCACATCGCCAGATGATAGGGTGGCGCCGTTGTCTGTCAGGAGCTTCACCACCGGTTCTTGGCAACCTAACATGGCCTCCCATAGAGGTACGTTGCCTTCCCAATCTGTATAGTTGTAAATCTGTTGTTAGGATTAGCTTGCATTTTCTCGTAAATGGCTCATGTGACAACTAGGAAGTATAAACACTTCCAATTATGAAGGGGTGTTGTTTCAGTTTTTTTTTTTAGTTTGATATTAGTCGGACACTTCTAACATAGCTACAAGAAGTCGTTACCACTCCTGCAAATCACGTTTTGGTTTTGGTATACGTGTTTCAAAACACGATACTCCAACATATCAATGCACTAAATTTGACAATTCAAAATGTTTATACCTATATTATATTTTCATTAAAATAAACATTTGAAAATAGTGCATTGATAACAAATTACGTGATACAAATTATGTGATAATAACCAATAAATTTAAACTTCTATAGAAGAATAATTAGTAAAGTTTTCATATCAAATAAAAAATACATCTAGTTTTATGTTGATAATCTTATTATATTTCATTTTATTCTTTGAAAATAAATCAGTTTCATATATTAAAATATTTTAATAATATGAGGATATATGAGAAGCATATCCCTTATCTTAAAACATTTTTAGAGTACACATGTATCATGTTCCCTTTTTTGCTCCATGTAGTTTTGACAGGGAGAGTGAAATGAACACTGCAGATTAATTGACAGACCAACCCATAGAGGATAAGATCAACTAATATAATTATACCTCTACACTTAATAAAGTGATGAATAAAAAATAAAAATATCTACACCAACTGGTAAAAAAAAATTTGAGAAAGTCAACAGACAGAGACAACTTCTGACCAATGCTCGAGAACATAAGCTATGGATACCCAAGCGGAACAATTAATAATTGAAGGGTCAATTTCTGCATTATTGATGGCATTTCATTAAGAAATTAATGGAACGCGATAACCAGATCCCCACTATAGTCTGTGACTCGCAAGCACTTATTCCAAGAAAAACTGTCTGATTCGGGCAAAAATTGTGTTAGCCAAAAAGGGAAATAACAGATTGACATGCTATGTTTGGAAAGTATATAACTGGATAGCGGGACTAATGCTGTGCAGACTTGGGAAAAACAGAAAATTGGAGGAAATTGAACGCATGACAGCATCAAACATTTCTATATCAGATGATGCCACTGACATATATATACATATATCCATATGTGTGTGTATTAGAGTTACAACACTGTCGATTTGTACAACCAAGAGTATCTTTTCAGGCAAGGACGGTGGGAGTGGGCTGTTCATGGCTTATGTCAATATGTTCCCCAATTGCCAACAAATCTTAACCATTGTTAAATCTAAACCAAAAGGCAAAATAATTTCGTTTGACTAAGAGGTGTGCTGACCCCTGAACAATGATTTCTAGGGCCCAACAATAATTTAGAGAGTGCATAATAAAAAAATATAAGGTTACACCCTGCAAGTGAAAAGCTGCTCCAGGATGCACAAGTAGAACTGCAATAATTGAGGACATATCTATAAAATAATGAAATTCTTACTTATAATATATGTGAATAGTTTATTTTAGTGTTGGAATGAAGATTTCAACATTGAAATGCTATTTTTGTACGAAAGAGAGAATCAGAAGAAAGAGAAAAACATATATTATAATTAGAACAACGTGCAAGAAACCAACGTAGAATCTAAGATTTGGAGAGGCAGGTCAAGAAAATACCTCTACAATTAGGGTCTGCTCCGTAATCCAGCAGCAGAAGCACACAATTCTCACTTCCTTTAGATGCTGCTATGTGCTGATTTTTTACATGAAAACATAAGCAACATAAGATAAATTTGTCTTCAGAAATTAAAGTTCGAAACAAAGTGTAAAAGCTTTATCTGAAATATATCCATATGCACACACCAGTGCAGTCCTTCCATTGTTGTCAGATTCATTTGGATCCAGACCCCGTTTCAACAGTTGATGCAGCAACAGGTCATCTTCTCTGAGTGTTGCAAAGCATAGGCTGAGAGGCAGGTCCATTCTGCCACGAGCAAGCATGTTCTCTGTCTCCAGCAAAACTCCCTCCATTATCGGGTCCTTCAGTTCTTTCAAATGCTGCCCCCACCGGACAACCAAGTTAAAGTTCACTCAGAGGTAAACTACTAAAACATGTTAAACCAAAAATCAGGAAGCAAGAAGGGTTTCAGACATGGGATGGAAACTCGAAAGCCAAAAGAACTTACTATTTCCGAGAGAATAGGAAGAGTAGTGGAATTTTTAGAGGAATATTAGCCAAAGAAACGAAAAATCCTACCTCCGCATGTTTTTTCTTTTATCCATTCGATAAAAATCTATCAGGGTATATCAGGTTTACGGACCTGAAGGAGATTGTTCATGATTATGGTTCCATCTCCAACGTTGGCCTGGACAATATTCAAGAATGTGGTACGGTTCAATCTTAGTAACTGGCTCAAACGTTTGGTCCGGACTGTGAAGAGCTGTGGCCTGTAACAAAGCACACCAATCTCCCCGCAGAGATCACCGGTTTTGGCCTCTCCGATAACCTGCAGAGAACCCATAATTTTGTACTCAGTACTTGCATTTTGTCATGGAAAATATGAAAATTTTATTTTTTTCAATTTCCAAGCTTCCAATCAAGACATCTATTGTCAACTAAGTTTAAGATTCGGACTTGCCTGCTTAGCTCCATTTTTTAGGACAAGCAGTTCCTGTGAAGTAATTAAATATTAGAAACCATCATTAGCGAGCAGAACAAAAGAAATGAACTCTTGATTTTATACATAGCAAATAGAACAAAAGAAATGAACTCTTGATTTTATACATAGCAAATAGAACAAAAGAAATGAACTCTTGATTTTAAACTGAACTTATACATAGTAGAAACACAACAGTAAAATTTGAAATTGTCTAATTTGTCAATCAGTCTATTGCAAACAAAAGGCAAAAGTTATATATTTACCACAGCCCCGGTAACAAGAATGTAGAAATCTGTTGGCGCTTCATTCTGCAAAATCACATCTTCTTTGGGAGGAAAATATTCAGCTTTCATCTCCGAAACCTTCAAAATTAATAAGCAGAGAACCCAGCATAAGGGTACAAATATTCAAGTGAAACAATAGGTAAAATAGTGTCAGTTCTTAAGTCTATTACCAGCTGAAAGAGCAAGTCATTGGACACCCCACGAAACAAGTACACCTTATCCACAAGAGAATAGAAAAGAAAATGAGAAATGCTTGATCGGATGGCTTTTGGAAGGGAATCAAGAGTCTCCTTCTGCTGCAGCCCCTCTGAGTCTGTTCTGAATTTCAAAGACAAGTGTGCAAGCATCTGATCTTGTAGATGAGCAGGCAAATGGTTTCTCTGTGCAAAATTTGACGCTGCTTGAATGGTATCTCTCTGTTATAAACATAAAAACAAGTGAAAAAAAAAAAAAAAAAAGAGGTTTTCATATCAGATGTGGTATAGTTGGGGTTTACTTACAAATTCTCTGGTCTTACTAGTACCATGGACAACCAAGTTGGTCATATTTCCTATCAAATATGCTGTCAGTCCGAGGTTAAAAAGCATGTAGAATATGTCAAAGATCATCTCCCTTGTATTCTGAGCGTGCAAATCACCGTAGCCAACAGTTGTGAGAGTAGTGATTGACCAGTAAATTGCTGTCACGTATCGGATCCACATGCTCTGTTCAAGGAAGTCATCCATGGATGCTCCAATCCATGTCCTTCTCGGGTCATGATAGTGAGCAGCAAGAAGATAATAGAAGCACCCAGCACAGTGAACCGCGAAAAGAGTGACCTAAATGGTAGACCGAAGCCATATAAGATTACTTTAAACTAAAAAATATTGTGAAAAAACATTACTTTGATTCCTCAATATGTACTTACACAAATAAGCTTTGCACATCGAACCGTGAAGTAGTTGAAGTTTCTATCTTTTTCTAATCTGTTTTTTACAATGGAAAAATGGGGACTTGGAATTAGAAGAAGAAATTTCGTCTAGGAATAAATGAAATGGAGGGAAAATAGTTTTACCTAGCGAATAGAGCACTAACTCTCCGGAGACGCCATAGGCGAAGCATGTTGAAGAAGCCATATGGTCTGAAAACTGCAGGAGAAATCCTCCGAGCAAGTTCAGAAGGGACCGTGGATATGACATCAAAGGCCAGCCCAGAGGTTGCATATTTCCAAGCGATTTGCCTTCGATCATCGACGAGTAGGTAGGTAGCTTTGTCGAGGTAAGCGACAAAAAACGTGAGAATTATGTCGATTGCGAAGAATCCATTGACAACATTGTCGATAATTGAGAGTGGCCTTTCCGGCTTTTCAAGGAAACCGAACTCAAATGGAGATACCCAGGCGGTGTAAAGGACTAGAACCACCAGAAAAGTCTCCCATGCCCTGCAAAGTTTAATTTAACTGAGCTAATTTTATCAAAATGAATGTTCTTCGGGTTAGAAGGATCCGAAACATCCGCAGTTCATAACAACAATATGCAGAAAATCAAGTTGTAATAACCCAAAAAATAAAAAATAAAATTATCTGATATCAATTTTTTTACCAGCAAGAGCGAACAAGAAGCCAAAACTCTAGAAACTGGACAGTGTAGAGTTGGAAAATATACTTTTACTCAATTCAGTTTAGTCACTTTTTTTTTTTTTTTTTTTTTCTAAATCTAATTTAACTCGCTGAGTCATAATTCTGAACTCATTAAAACACTGCCGTGACACAATTACGGAAAAGTTTAAAACTTTTTAAATAGAATCAAGTCTATTTCCATTAAAACTCTCGATCAAAGAGAATATT
Organism: Pouteria glomerata; assembly: GCA_035590655.1. Lineage (NCBI taxonomy): Eukaryota > Viridiplantae > Streptophyta > Magnoliopsida > Ericales > Sapotaceae > Pouteria > Pouteria glomerata. Next base: position 22,349,598 of record JAVXUM010000021.1, read on the forward strand.
AAACAGTGAGATCAAAATCTTTTACAGAAATCCATGTGATCCAAGAAGAATCCCAGAGAGAGAGAGAGAGGGAGAGATTAGATTATATCTAGATTCCAAGAACAAGAAAATCGAATCACATGCAAAGTCAATCACACGCAAATATTAAAAGAACAAGAAAATCAAATCATTTTTTCACATTTGGTCTCCGACTTTCACTGTGCAAATCAAAACCCGTGTGTACGGCCTACAACTTAAGATTTGAACTAATGATAATTAAAAAAAAAAAAAAAACAAATTGGAATTCTAAAACAAGAATTAAGGCTGAACACCCCCACCCAAAAAAAAAAAAAACTAAGCAAAAACAGAATCGATATTTGTATGATAATGAAAAAGGCATAAAAGATTCAGTAGTGTTCTTTCCCTGATAGATACTCTCAAACATGAAAATAAACAAATAAACAATCAAATCATTGCAAGTTAAAGAAAAAAAAAAAAAAAAAACTGAAACAGACATGACATTGTAACTGAGCTATTATTAGAGAGGTTTGTCAGCAAAATCAATCAATACACCTCCCCACCCAAAAGAAAACAAAAGAATTCCAACCAAAATACGGTGGCGTTCGAAGTCGTATAAAATAAAAAATTAATATTTTAATTTTATTTAATAAATATAAAATTATATAAATTTTAAAAATTTAATATTTTATTTTATATTTTATTAATAAAAAAATAATATTTTATAATCTCATAATTCGTATTTATAAAATTTTATTTTATAGTTTTAAATGTCGAACGCAATGTAACTTTGTTCGAGAAAAAAATATTAAATTTTATCAAAATTTAATTATTTTTAATATTTTTTAACTAAAATTTAATACATATTATTTTTATGTCAAATTAATTATATTTTTATAATATTTTTTATCAAACTTTTTTCTTCTAAACACGGTTGCCTCCGCACAAAAACTTCTAGGTATACATATATAAGTACATTTGTATATATAATATATATATATATATAGAGAGAGAGAGAGAGAGAGAGGGGGAGAGGGGGAAACAGAGGATGGAGAAGAAAGAGAAGAACCTGTAACGGCGGTCATAGGGGGAGATAATAAAATTGCGGAGCTTAATACTGCGGTTGCTTCTTGCACCGACGCCGAGGGAAGGAAGAATCCCAGTGGAGAGACTGTAGTGGCTTCCATCTCTCGACAACTGTTCGAGCTCTTGCTCTGCAAGTGCAAACCCACACACTGAGACCGGAAACAGCCCTCCTCTGTTCCTCCTCATAACTATGCTAGCGAAAACCTTTCTACCCAATGCGAAGAAGAAGAAGCAGCAGCAGCTGCAGCTTTCCTTGTCAGTTGTTTCGGTTTTCTCTCTTTCTGTGGGAGATGTTTGTACGTAGAGGCGGTCTATATATAGAGCATGGGACAGGCGAGGAAGTCTCTGTTTGTTTGATGGACTTCGGCATCTCTCCCAATGGGCTGATTGGATGGGGCTAAAATTTTAGAGGGATAATTTATGAAGAGTGTATAAAATAATAAGGGGTATTATTTATAGAGGGTGGGCCCACATTGATGTGATGTTTATAAAGGGTGGATAAAAAATAGTTAGTTTGGATGAAGTATTAAGAAGGGGTATTAAATAGTATTTGATTTGTATAATTTTTAAAAATGATGTATAAAGTTAAATGTATGATGTAAAAAATTATCAAATGACTTTTTTATCCTTGTGTCATCCTAAACATACTAATTTCATCCTCAAACTCTCTCAAAAAATAATACATCTTCTCCCGTATTATTTTTAGTGACCTCAAACCCTCTCCAACAATAATACACCTTCTCCCGCAAAAGTTTTCGCAAGCAAAAAATAATACAGGGAAGCTTTTTGCTTCCAAACCATACAAAAAACGTCACATCGAGGCCTTATACGGGGGGATGAGTTATACCCCTTCCATTTGCTGGATCCAATCGGCCCATAAGACTCTAAATCTTCTGAGCAACTAGTCCAATAGGTTGTTACGTCTTTGAACCTGCAACTGCATCTGTAGGATGATGAGAATCAAATCATGTGTGCCCACTTCGTTACGCAATTATACATAATTTGTCTTATAATACCACTAAATACAATCATGCTTCTCAACTAATAATACTTGCTTGATGTATAAGCAAATCGTCACATTTATCTCATTCAACTTATTATCATGTCACTTTACTGTCGTCATAATCATTATATGTCATGTACCCATCATATAACCATGTTATTTATCAGTCACCTTAAATGACTAGGTCTATCATTCATGATTAACCTTGACATTAACGTTCTAATATAATTATCATACATCTTACTCATCATGCTTATCAATATTTTAGTGACACTATAATCAACATAGCATGCCATATGCCAATGCTACTATGTGAGCGAGGATAACATACTATTAGTTCAATTCATTTATCGATCAAATATAACATAAATAATAGAATTAGTAAGACATAACATATGTCTTACAATGCTAC
>JAVXUM010000021.1:22363197-22375083 GCA_035590655.1 Pouteria glomerata
AATAAATGTTATAATAAAATTTATGAAATCTAATTTAAATTATATAAAGTGATAAACAAAGTTACTTGAGTGAGATACAGAGTAAAAGATAATAATATTATCTCTTATTCTTTTATTTTGATATTCTTTAAGATATGATTTTTTTTTTCACTTTTTTATTTCAGTTTTTTCTAGAGATGGTTTTTACTGATCTTTTATCTCTTTTTTTCAATCATAGTTTTAACAAAATTGAGTAAAAAGTATTAAAAGTAACTTTTTATCTCAGTTTTTTAATTATACTGAGATAAAAAAATTTAGTTTATAAATCTTTATCACGCTTTTTCTAAAACCGTAATCTTTATAAAATTTTTAGTCTGATCTTTATTAATTATTATAGTAGTGGTGGTTCTTAAATAAGCTAAATAACTAGCGTAAATACTTGCACATCATCAGCAATAATATAGTCCATTCACAATATTTCATATTTTCTAGTAATGTTATCTTGTTCATACAGTACAATCATGTAAGTGTTCTCTTATCTTTACACAAAATACTAGGTGTGCGTTTGGAGTGATAAAAAACAAGAAAAGTTGTGGTTTGAATTTATTTTAGGTGTTTGACATCTAACAGAGTTTTTTGGATAAGAATAGCGACATTTTTGTACCGCCAAATCCAAAACCATGAGAACGGTTTTCCAAATCTATTCTCACGAATCCAAAAATATGTTACTTTTGTACTTTTTTAGCAAAACCGTGGGAACGGTTTTCTAAATTCATTCCCACGAATTCAAAAAAATTATTATAAAATAGTGACAATGGTACTCGTTTGAAAGTTTTTTACGCAAAAAATATGATTATTAAAAAACTTTACACATTTGGTTTTGGTTTTTTTAGTTTTTTTGTCTTTTTAGTGAAATATTGAAATTTTTTGAATATAATAAAATTGGGAATGTGCAATAGAGAGTTTAGTAATTTATAGATGTTGTTAGAGATTTATTTTATTTTTTGTTGTTTAATAGATTGTAGCTACTTGAATAGATCCTCTACCTGAAGGGTTTACTGTTCCTTTCAACTGACTTTTCTCTCGATTCATGCTAAATTCTACATGAATAAATTATGTCTAGTTAACATGCATTCCCATACTATTATTCGATTATTTTAATCATTGCATTTAGCCTAAAGGGTCTAAATTGGTAATTTCCCCTGTTCCATACAGTTTTGTCTATTCTAAATAAATATTCATCCCTTATATATATATTTTTCCAAACAATTAAAATAATTTATTTTAACTATGATTTGTATTTAGTTAAGAAATAAATAACTTTTCCTAAATCCCTCTTTTTTCTTATTTTTCCTTAAACTGTCAATAAACTCAAAATTATAAAAATTTTTCTTAAAAGGGTCATTATTGGTCCACTCTCTCATATTTTGGGTTTCAAGTCTAAAGAAAATTTTTGTGAAATTTTTAAAATTTTTTGAGGTCATTTGCTATTTTTTTCTTTTATTTTTCAATTAGTTTTACTGGAAAATTCATAAAAATAACACGCAACTCGAAAAATTATGAGACCAATTTTAAAATTCTTTAAATAACATAGGCTTTCACTTGGAAGAAAAGTGCTACATGTGCCCCACGCACCACCGGCTGCGCGTGGGGTGTGGCATTGCTGCACTGTTCATCGTCTTCGTCGTGACAGCTGCAATACTCTTCTGTTTTTCATTCATTTATCTCTCATTTTTTTGCCAAATTTAATAAAATTTATATCTAAATCAAAGTTCTTGAAAAGTTCGATGTAATAAAATAAGTTTCGTTCAATTTCGTGGTCATTTGATTGGTCAAATTTAGCCTGAAATGTGTGGGAGTCACTTTATTTCTACGTCCAAATATCAGTCATGGTTGCTACTCGTGTTTCCTTTCATTCTACCAGTAGAAACTCACATGAACGTCTTTAATTAAGGAACCCATGATTATTTCTATATTATAGCTTAGAGTTGGTTCTAGATCAAATTAAATAAAAGCAAAAACTTCAGACCAAATTAAATAAAAACAAAAACAACAAAAAAAATAAGAAGAATTCCATGTCATCTTTCATGTTGCAGGTTTCCATTTCTTTCTTACTTGTCATGCAGATTTTATTTTTTTTTTTTTTGTTTTTGGTAAAAGAAAGAGATGGAGGCTATACCACTCACTGTAAAGTTCTTTGCCCGTTTTCTTTTTTTTTTTTTTTTTTTTTTCTTCCACGCACTCTTTCTTCCGTTTGGTTTCTTCTTTTCACGGTTTGGCTCTCGTCTTTTTTTTTTTTTTTTTATCAAAGGTAAATAATATTTCATTGATCAAAATGTATGTACAAAGCTCTGGGTATAACCATGAGCAATAACAATAACATCAACAATTCCAAGCAACAAGCAAGGAGGAACACTCCTACTACAAACAAAGTAGTAAAAGATAAAAAAATTCTGAAATGAAAGATTCAAATCCAACTAAACAGATTTTAAGCTCAAAAACCAGTAGAATCTGAAAATAGAAAACTTAAAACTCTGTAGACTTGTATTTGAATCTTCCTCACAGCAGACTTGCATTTGGCTCTTGTCTTTGCTTCCTTGTTTAATGGGTCAGTAATATGACACAAATAATCCAGCCTTTGCTAGGTGTGATGGAGCTCTAGCATGTGGGACACCTATGTAACAGGTTTTTTTTTTTTTGGAGGTCTTAACAAAATCCATGTTTTTTAAAATTATCTTATGTCCCGCATTGCCAAAACTCATTTCAATATTTCCATTTTATTCTATTTGTATTCAGTGAAATTAGTACCAATTGGCTTTGGTAACTTTCTTTCTTCAAAATATCTTGGGAAAATACCTAAGCATCACACCCGTGTGCCTGGATATAAAATGTTGTGCAGTCACCGCGTGTGACGAAGTAATGGTCTGTGCGCTAAGATACCTACAATATCGAGCATTAGTTTTTGCTCTGTTTTTATTTTCTAATTTTTAAATGTATCATTCTTGTTAATTTAAAAAAAAAAAAAAAAAACTATTTCCTTTAACTTTAGATATATTTTCAGTTTCTATCATCACATTAAGGTGCTCATAACCTCCAGATCACAATTGATCAAATGTTGATGATAATTCTATTCTACCATTCATCTTCTCATCTATTCTACCATTCATCTTCTACCCTCAAAGCCATGTATATATATAATGTCAAGTGATCAATCCCATCATCAGAACAGGTTAAACATCATACAATAGAGTATGACAAGTATGATTTTGACAAATTAAACAACAATAAATGTAAACGCCCCTACCTCAAGGGTTCAAGAAGATGAAAATAGTATGTGGGAAACTCTCTGGACGTTTAAAAATTCCAAAGAATCCACCATGTTTGATTCGTACTCTTTAACATCGAACTAAGATTATGTTTGGTACGTAAGAATGGAATAGAATGGAATGAAATAAAAGGTGAGAATAGAAAAATGGTAGGAATGAAATGGAATAGAATGCTCATTCCATTTATTTGTTTAGTTGCTAACATGAAAATAATGAGAATGAAATAGACGCTTAAATTTTCATAATTTGTTTACATATTTTAAATATAATGAAATATAATAAAAACTACTAACATTAATTTTTTAAAAAAACTATAAAATAAATTTTATTTTCAGAACGCAAATTTGAATAAAAAAATGGGTTAGGGATAAAATGGTTATTTTACAATTTATGTTCAAATTGGGCCAAAATTTTCTTAGTTATTAAGAAATATGTCAATAAATATTTTTTTAACCTTTTGAAATGCCTAAAATACAAATTAAAAAAAAAAAAAAAAAAAGATCTAGGGTTAAAACAATCATTTTATAGCCGAGATTCGAATCTAGCTTAAAAATAAGGCCAAAGAGTAAAATGGTTATTTTACAACCCAATGGAATAATTGAGAAAAAAATTTTATTATAAAGTAGTTACTTTTTTTATTTTTTATGTTTTCAATTTTTGGGTCAAATTTTGATGTCAATTGAATGTTTTTATTAGCCTTTTAGAAATCCAAAATATGAATTTAAAAAAAAAAAAAAAGACCTAAGCTTAAAATAGTAATTTTATAGCCAGGATTCAAATCTAGTTTGAAAATAAGGTCAATGAGTAAAACGGTTATTTTACAATCTAATGGAGTAATTGAAAAAAATTTTTTATTATAAAGGAGTTGTTTTTTCTTATTTTTTATTTTTTCACTTTTTAGATCAAATTTTGATGTCAGTGGAATGACTATTCCATCACTTAAAGTATGGAATGCCTTTTCCCACTTAATGTGGGAATGACTATTCACATGAAATAGTTTTCTAATTTAATTTTTTAATACCAAACATGAGAATAAACTAAGGTGGGAATGGATTTCATTCCATTCTATTCCATTCCCACGTACCAAACATGGCCTAAGGATTCGAACACTCTCAATGTGAACTTAATTGCACACTGGGAAGAGGAATTGAAGAAATTTTATGTTTTGTTCCACTCACCCAAGTGCAGCTCTCTCTCTCTCTCTCATTATTTCTCTCTCTCCTTAAGACACCACAATGCTCAGGTATATGTACATATACGTATATCTGAATTCCTTTATGGTGAAGGATATGTTAGACTAGTATTACTTTTATCCCATTGAAATTAGGATTTGTAATAAAGATTTTATTTTTCTGTTAGTAATTGAAAATTCTCCGAATCACCCAAATTAATCAACTAATCCACAGAAGAAAAAATAAAGTATGAAGGCATCAAGAATTAACGAGGAAAACCCTATTCAGGGAAAAATCTCAAAATAGTTTACACTATATAATTAGGTTACAAGTACCCACTTGAAATCTCTACGACTCCTCGCACGACTTCTTTCAAGCACTTGCTTGAATCCACGATACACCTAGACCAAGTGGAAACCCACTTTCAAACTCCTTAGAAAATAAACGGACTCAACCAAGAAACAAAGAAAACAAGAGAAAGACCTAAGCGCTCACAAGGAAAAAATTCTCTTTCTCACAAGACTCTATAATATGTCATCCCAAGTATATATCATTCATTAAGGCTGTGTACATATATATAGAGTTATAAAAGGTTGCCCTAGTCTGGTAAGATAGGAAACTAAATTTGTTTAAGAGATACACAGCTCGAACCCTCGCATTCCCATCCTACTGCTTGTGGACCTTATTGGAATTCACGTTTAAGTGTATATCTGAGGCGGTGCACCCTCGCGCATCCTGCGTACTCCCAGCGCCTATGTGGCGCAGTTGCGCGTTCCCCATGCCCTGCCTGCGAGGCTTCCTGGAATTTTCTGCTACTTTCCTAATCTGTGTAGTCTTCTTCACTCCAAATTGGATTTGGATTACCATATTGTAGTTATGACCTTTTGGAAATTTGCCAATTTGGAATAGAAACTTGCCCTCTTGAAAAATATTCAATTTAGGAAGTATTCAAATCTTCTCTTCTTTTCAATTTAGGAAACATTCAAATCTTTCATATTTAATTTAAGATTTTGTATGGATTTGTCACAATAAAACCTTACACTCATGATACTTGAAAATCAACTTGAGACCTATATTGTTGATATGAGGTCCAACGATCAATTTTCTCAAGTGATGGGGATTGGTGGACTTGTTCAAAAATTAGTTGAGACAAAAAAGGATATTATTTATCCATTGGTATACATGCTAGTGAAGTTAACCCTAATCTTACCGGTTGCAACTATATCGGTTGAGAGAGTTTTTTCTGCGATGAATATTATAAAGACTTCACTATGTAATCGTATGGGGGATGAATGGATGAATGATTGCTTAGTGACATACATTGAAAGAGACATATTCGAAACCATTGATAATGAAACTATTTTGCAACATTTTCAAAATATGAAGGAACGAAGAGGATTGTTGTAGCTTGTTTTGTTGACTTAAAAGTTATTTTGTGTAAAAAAAAATTTGATATCAATGTATAGTATTTTGTATTTTATTGTATTTTATGGATTTATTTGAAATTTAAAATTTTATTTATAATTAGGCCTACACTAACCCTAATTTCTGGGTCTGCCACTGCTACATGGTAAATAAATTTTTGCATGCGCAGTTGATACACGGATCGCCTTTTATTATTGTTTTTTTATATTTTAGAAAACAAAAAATAAATAAATAAATAAAAACTTAGAATATTGAAGTTTAGTTTGGAAAGAGAAAAATTTAACTTTCAGTAGCATACACAATAGAAACAAACGATCAAAGACAAGATGAGAAAAATAAAGAAGACCAAATATCATGATAAGTTATTATTACCGACAAAGAAATACACTTGGAAACTACTGCCTACTTTTGTATAGTATTAACAAACTTGTATTGGCACTATTCAAGCTATATTAAATGTCAGGACAATAATGGTCACTATTTTCCCAAACTTTAACTTGTCCCTGAAAGATTCACATCTATTCTCAACCTTAAAAGTCTAAGTTCGAATCACTGGAGCCGAGTAGATTGACTCTAGAATTGCTACCACTTCACACGACCAAATGGTCTATAAAGTCTAAGACCATACATGGGATCTTCTGATTGCTCCAGTTAACCAAACCACAAATGTAATCTTTCTTGACATAGATACCCACGGTGTTCCACACAGTTCATACATCCTAAAAAAAATTCTAAAGGAAGAACTTTCTAAGCTTCCTCCTACCTCTTGGATAACCAATTATGAAAAGTTTCGTAACTAAAACCAAACCCTCTAAGCCACTTACCCCAAGTTTATCTCAGATGGTACAGTCCACATTGAATTCTTACCCCAACCAAATACAATTAAATACCCAGTCTTCCTTATTAAAACAAGTACCATAGAAAAACTTCTTATTGCGTATTTCCTAAATGATGAAAGACATGTATAGTGGGAATTTAACGAGCACATTTGATATGATTTGCACTGTGATTGCCCAACATGCCAAGAGGACCCCATCTAACTTAAAGAATGACGACAGTGGAGAAGAAATGCGGCAGGCATGCTGAGAATAAAGATGACCTATAAAAGAATGGACTTTGATTATTATGTTGAAAGTTGAGCTCATAGACAGAGAAAAAGAATTCTAAAAGCTCTTGATAAAGTTAACTCGAAAAGACAATATCTGGAGTGATACAAACCTCTTGATAAAGTCAAGTCACAGAAATACATTCTTAAACTAAGTTTCTCACAAAACCTTAGGGATTACCGGACGTTTGGCCCAAAATCCTCAAATTATGAGACAAACTTTCTCCCTTTACATGACTATAAACTTCCACAGGAAAACATTGTCCATGTGTGGAAGACTAAAATCCTTTGGCTGTTGATAGCCATGGCCATAAGCAAAAGGTCTCTGTTGTAAAAGTCGTACTTAATTGGCAGCAAACAATTTAAAAGCTCAGAATAAGGCTTTGTCTTTTTTTGCAAGTCGATAGGAGATGATTCAACAATATGTCTCTGTTTGATTTGATACATTAGAAGCTCTAATTACTGACTTAAAAACTAGTATTGAGACTTTCCACCAACAACTATTATCACTTCCTATCTTTAGAATGAATTTCAGATAAACTTCACAATTGTTGGCATCTCAAGAATAATGAAAGAAAAGTCTTGAAAGACAACTTTAGGTTCTTAAACAACAGTTATGCAAAAAATAACAAGTTGCTGCCTCACTTGTTTAGATTCTAAGACCATTTTCCACCCTACCAATTCATGACCCTTTTTGTCCCTATTTCAAAACCTTAACCCTTTCCCTTTTGACCCATACCTCTACTTTAACCACTTACCACATTTTACATTGAATATATAGCCCTTTCTAATCCAAGCCTTTACCGCTACCACCTATTCATAGACTAACTCTAAGGCCAAAGACAAGTACCTCTTTCATTTCATCCTTACCAAAATAACCAGAACAATACCCACTTGACCCAACTATTGGAGTCCCCTCTAAAGCCCTGACATGTTACCGATCCAACATTCAAACCTTATTTATTCTTTTTAAGAAGTAAATCCCTCCAATATTCATGAGTAGCCCTGTTTATTCAAATAATGAACTTAAAGACGTTAATGACCTAATACCATTTGTCTCTTCTATGTTAACTAGCTTAGACTTGAGCTCTCCAAGACCCCCTAGATTGTTTACGGTTAGTCCCCTAGATGAAGAGTCATCTCCTGAAGGGGTTACACATGCAGACATGCATGAAGCTTTTAATATCATGCCAAAGAATTTTACATCTGACGTCAAAAAGCATGTCATTCTTGATCTTGTCCCTCCTTCTAAATGGAGAGAAATATTTTTTTGAAATGCACTCATAGCTCTAGGCTACAATTGAACTTGGGCTATAGTGGTGAAATAGGGGTGATTTGGTTTATGTTGCAGTCCCTTCGCATCAACACATTTAACTTTTGGCAAAGTTATTCTTAACTGAGCTTCTCTCACTTTGTCAATAAAGGGTCCTTTTCTTGATGCTAATGCCATCTAATCCATAGCAATAGCAAGTTAGCAACTGTATACAATTTGAAGAAACTCTACTAAAAGAACTCCCTTAAAAATTGGTTGACACTTCAAACATCAAAATACAGTTAAACACACAAGCACAGAGCAATCAAGAAAGTAATCAATAAATGAGCAATCAGTAAAAATGGTAACAATTCCAAAAAATGCCCAAAAGAAAAATAAAACAACAATTTGATAGAAGAAAGGTGAAAAACCTATTAAATGACAAAATAACATGTCTCTCTTGAGTTCTCTAAAAATAGGGCACCATAATTCATCAAGAAAGACGCCGGCGGGAGTGAGATTAACAATTTCTTCTCCTCCTCCAAGCAAGCCATGCTTTAAGTTAAAATTCAAGTAAGGTTTGTCTAATCGGTGGTATCCTCCAACCATACCATGCTTCGGCTTCAAATCAATACAAAGTCTGTTTTGTGTCAAAGTTGCAAATCAGAGGAGAGGGACAAAAAATCAGAGAAGATGACAATGAACTCGCCAAAGAAAGAGACGTAAGGTTTGTATGGTGTCAAGGCTATAAATTGGAGGAGAGGGACAAAAAATTGAAAAAGAGGATAATGAACTTGCCAGAGAAAGAGACGCAAGGTTCGTATGTTGTCGATGCTGTAAATTGGATAAAAAATATGGAAAATGGGAAAACGGGCACTGAACTCGCCAAAGAAATAGGTGACAAGACGTAACTCGATTGGATAAATCTAAATAAGTTTAGGCGCTGAACTTAAGCTTGGGAAAATCTCAGCCATTGGTGGAAAGGAATTCAATCTTAGCCGTCAATTGTGTTGTATATTTTGAATTATTTGGGCTATATTATAATATGGATATATCATTTTATAGGTTTTTTTTTTTTAGGTACTTAGAGTGAAAAAGAAAGTAAAAAAGTTTGAAGAGATAGAGAGATCTAACAAAAATGCTAAGAATCTGACAGATTTTCAACAAAAAGATGGAATGAGAAATGTAAACATTTATGGTACATGACCAAACCATACTTTGGCTTCAAATCAACCCAAAGTTCTTATGGTGTCGAAGCTGTAAATCGGAAGAGAGGGATAGAGAATCGAAAAAGAGGACTATGAACTTGTTAGAGAAAGAGACGAAAGGTTCGTATGGTGTCAAAGCTGTAAATCGGAGGAGGGGGACAGAAAATCGGAGAAGAGGACAATAAACTCGCTAAAGAAAGATATGCAAAGTTCATATGGTGTTGACACCAGAAATCGAAGAAGATGGATGAAAAATGAGAAAACAGACGCTAAACTCGTTAAAGAAAGAGGTGATATGATGTAGCTCGATTGGAAAAATCCCAATAAGTTTAGGCTCTAAACTTAAGCTTGGGAAAATCTCAGCCACTGGTGGAAAAGAATTCAATCTCAACCATCAATTATGTTGTATATTTTGAATTATTTGAGCTGTATTGTAATATAGATTCTCATCCTCAAACATGTATCAACACAAGATAAATTGGTAGAACTTTTTGTCGAATACTAAAAATGTGCCTATCATTAAGATGTGTTCAAATTAACCAAGGAAAAAAATAGAAGGTAGATCATACTGTCTCTCAAGAACAAATAGTATGCTAAACCTGTTGGAATTTTTTGTATAATGAGTATACATTAATTAATTTTTTATTTTATCAAAAAGGAGTTGGAACAAAGTTAAAGATATGGATGTACAAAATAAGACCCATTTTTTATGATTTATATCATTGGGTCTATGTCTTCCTAATATGGATAAGAGATTAGAAAGTTATTGCGTGCCAATTGTTAAGTCCACTATAGGCCTTTTATGGGAAAGTACAGTGAGGTTAGGGTTTACTCTTTATATATTCGTTAGGTCCCATTTTTTCACAATAGATAGACAATTTTTCTCATTAATAACCGTCATATTGATCGTGATAGGGACGAAGATCAAACTCTAGTAATCTAACATTAATTTTTTAGTTTCAGAATTGATGCAATCACAAACGAAGTAATATCATGAAACAAACAGGTATGTGTCTTCTACATTAATTTATTTTGATCTTCCTATACCAAACCAAGCCTTTTCCCACTAAGTAGGGTTGGCCATATGGATTTGACAACGCCAATCAAATCTATGAAGGGCCATAACCTCTGTTAAATCCATGTAGGCAAAGTTATGTTTAATAATTATTTTCCAACTGTCCTTGGGCCTCCCTTTCTCTTTTCTACTCCCAGCAATCTCCATACTTTCACATCTTTTAATCGGCGCTTTCGTTGGACGTCTTCTAACATGACCGAACTATCTTAGTCGATTTTCTCTCATTTTATCTTCAATCGGTGCTATTCTTACTTTGCCCTTAATCTCCTCATTCTAAATCCAATCCCTCTTTGTTATCCTACACATCGATCTTAACATTCTCATCTCCGCAACTACCATCTTCTAAATATGATTATGTTTTACTGCCCAACACTCTAATCCATATAATAATGCTGGTCTTACCGCCACCTTATAATACTTTCTTTTCACATTGAGGGAAACTTTCGATCACACAAAAAACCTAAAGCACTTCTCCATTTGGTCCACCTAACCTGAATCCTGTGACTTATATCCATTTCAATTCCTCAATCCTGCTGTACCATAGATCCAAGGTGTCTAAAGTTTTTTTTTTCTACAATCTTTTGAGTGCCCAAACTGACTTCTATACTACTGGCAGTCCTATTTTGACTAAACTTACATTCCATGTATTCTGTTTTGCAACGACTTAACCTCAACCCTTTTGTCTCTAACGTTTCCTGCCATAATTCTAGTTTAGCATTCACTTCTTCTCTCGTCTCATCTACTAAAACATTGTCATCTGCAAATAACATACACCATGGCACCTCATCCTGAATATGTCTAGTAATCTCATCTATAACTAGGGCAAACAAGTATGGACTTAACGCTGAGCCTTGGTGTAGGCCAATCGTAATAAGGAACTCCTTAATCTATCCGTCAACTGTCTGTATAGATGTCTTAGCTCTATCATACATGTCCTTTATCGTCTTAATATATGTGACACACACTCCTTTCTTTTCAATACTCCCTATAGAATCTCTATAGGAATCCTATCATAAGCCTTCTCTAAATCAATGAACACCATATGTAGATCTTTTTGACTTTTTCTATGCTATTCCATTAATCTCGTTAGGAGGAAGATAGCCTACATGGTTGATCTCCCTAGCATGAAACCAAATTGATTGTCTGAAATGTTTGTTGTCTTTCTTAATCTTCTCTCAATAACTCTCTCCCATTATTTCATCGTATGGCTCATCAATTTAATTCCTCGGTAGTTCGCACAGTTCTGAATATCTCATTTGTTCTTACATATGGGTATAAGGATACTTTTCCTCCATGCATTAGGCATCTTCTTGCTTTTTAACACTATATTAAAAAGTTTTGTCA
>JAVXUM010000021.1:22375183-22391252 GCA_035590655.1 Pouteria glomerata
CGTGGGCACACGTCGTCTGTGCTCACGTCCCTACAGATGTCCATGCAGGACCCACACAGGACGAGTAGGAGGGACCTCGAGGAGATGTACCTGTTTTGCCAAGATTGGATGAGTTTAGCTGGTTGTAAATGTATTTTGATAAAACATGGGAATGTATATATATTTTCTTTTGCTTTGAGTTTGTAATGGCCATAAGGCTAAGACATATACAAAATTTTGGATATTCAAATAGTGAAATGGGAATATGTTTATCTTGGTTAATGTGGGTCTGATGGACGATCTTGAATGAGAATGTATGGTTAATTTATAAAACCGTTGCATAGTTGTATGGCAGTGAGTATATATCTTGCACAAGAATTCTATTAGGTATCTCTTTGACTAAATTTTAGGCCGTTATATAGCAGGGGAGATTTTGTGGGTCTGTTGCGTGACTAATGTGCCTGCTCTGATATGGTGACCGTGTTTGCATGTTATGTATGATTTACACTCACTTCCTCGGTCCCTGAACCCGGGGTGTGACATGAATACACAGCTAAATGGGACATTTCCTCTTCATACTCCAGCTGGTTTTCTTGAGTGGGTCCTACAATGGCATCTATAGGGACGTGAGCATGGACGGCGTGTGCTCACGCTACTCCACAATAATATACATATACATGATGCAAGATAATGCACACTTAAAGTATATGAAATATAACTGAGGTAATGATTTAAGAAATTCATAATACATAAAATATCCATATTATACAACCATCCATCTTCAACAATTATCAATATATCATAAATTTGTAGATGTGCATATTTATGTCTCAATTTAATAATCTTTTTATTTCACAACACTCTTGCACATAATCATCGGGGAGTTGGCACATAACTAAACGTGCTTTAGGGTCGCAGCCCAGGGCGACGATACGCCATATATAATTTTAAGCACATGACTAAACGTGATTTAGGATCGCGGTCCAGGGCGACGATATGCTGTAGGTGCTCCAAACATATTGTGGGTTACTAACCCACTGACATGAAAACCAAACCCTGCGTAGGTTCCGGGACTTTCAACCCGAGGATATCTCAAGACCCTACGTATTTTCCGTGACCCAAACCCCAGCCAAACATTCAACCAACCATTTCATTATTTCATATCCGTTGCATTGTTCATATTTTCCATAACCGTTCCATCGTTTATTTCATTTCCATGAAGTTCATTAAATTAGATCACATTCCAATTACGCATCAATCATATGAATACCAAATTTTCACATAAATATATATCGGGTAACTTTATAACATCACAACCATATATTCATACAATTCTCAATTCATATAGTTTACTTTAAACATACGGATAATTAAATCTATCAAAGAGATAAATCATAGAATTTGTAAAATAATTTGGATCCATTTTTGTTTATTTCAAGTAGCTATAATAACATATCAAAATAACAGCATAACACCATCTTAACCAAGCAATTTTTAACTTAGGTACATTACCTCGAGTATGATAAAATACTAAATTTTAATAATTTAAGGTGTAGAGAATTCTAGATATTAGTACAGTGTTATGCTCACTTTAGGTATTATGAAAGTGAAGATTCTAAGTGCAAAACTTAGCTATTTTCCTTTCATATTCTTAAAATGTTTTTCTAAGATTAAAATAACATTTAATCTTGGTTTTCTAGCTTCAAACTTTCAGATTTTCATCTAAACCTAACGAAGTAACACTATAGGTATTTAGAGCATCAAATTAACATTCCACTAAACTTGATTTTCCTCTATCTTCTGACACTCTAATTTGCTAAAAATAGCACCAAATTATCATAACCCCTCATAATAACCTTAATTCTTTTTAGATCATTCTAATTACATCAAGCCATCAAAACTTTTCCAAACTATTCGAAGTCATCCCAACATTAAATATTTCTAAAACACCCACAAAATCTCAATCCATTCTAGATTCATAAGATAACACTCAAATCACATATTACCCATCATAAAATTCCCATACAACCCTAGATTATCATATTTATGTTAAACCTCTTTAAGTCACCTAAATAGTTTCAAACGATTCTAAATCATCAAAGTACCTTCAACATAACCATTAACATCCTTTAGTTCACAATTTCATTTCCAAATACCATAATTACAACACTAATCCAATAATGTAAATTCTTCTTAAATAAATCACATTAAGCGTAATAGGATTCAAGTTTGACAAAAGCATAAGGTGCTAAGTTTTCTTTAGCTTTCTTTAATTCTCTTTGCTACTTCGAAAGTCCTTTCATAATTTAGTGGCAATTTAAGAGTTCACCTAACTACTTTCATACACCTTTTCTTCGAACTCCTAAAATATTTTAGGTTCCAATGTATAATCAAACTCCAAAATTTCAAACTTTTTTAGAGAATAAAAATTTGGAAAAACCTAGGTTTCAAAGCCATTAAGAATACATTAAACAATTGTTCTAGGTTCTCCATATTTTACTAGCTTGACATATTTAAACAATTAGCATACACTAACATATGAACTTCCAATCTTGCTAGACAAGCATACTAAGTAAACCTCCAACATACCACCAAAACATTTATTAACTTTCCACCTTCATAAAATCAACATAACCATGAAAAATTCAGATTTCTAACCAAGCATAAAGATGAAGTCTTTTTGGTTCACTTACACACCAAAATACCAAGTTTAAGTAACCAAAACATCACCAAATTTGTCCACATTCCTTAGGGTCCTTTCCTATACTTTTAAATTAAGTTTCTAAGCATCAGTTAAGGTCCAAAAGCTTGTTAAAACCTGAAAGTTCCAGCACTTAAGCAAGTCTCCAAATTTGATGAAATTCTAGGTTTCTAGGTCACCAAAGTACTAGATTTTTACATGGAAGCTTTACCACTAATTAAAGAACCAAGTTTAGTTGAAATTTAGGGTTTCTAAGTCCCAAAAACTCTGATTTTCAGTGTTCAAAACCTGAGAATTTTAGCCCCTAACACAGGCCATGAAATTGAATGAAATTCTAGGGTTTTAAGGCACCAAAAGACTAGTTTTTATATGATTCTTTAAACACAATTTTGATGATCAAATTTAATTGAAATTTAGAGTTTCTAGAGCATAAAACCACTAATTTTAAGTGCTAAAAACCTGAGAAATACAGCCACCACTTAGGTTAGGATTTTAGCCATTTCAAGTGCTCATTACCACCAATCTTGCAAGTATTCTTCTAATTTACAAATTTCATCAATTTTTCTAATTTCATCCTCATATATAACATCTATAACACAGATATATACATATATTAAGTGGAGTAGGATATTCTTACCTCAATATGTAGCCAAATTCTTCAAGAGAGTGAAGTAGGAAGAACTTTGCTCTAAATTCACCACTTTAGGGATTTCTAGCTTTCTTCTTCAAGCTATGATTTTCTCCTTGAATTTACCTCACCAAAATAATCCTAAACATGTCCAAACCCTAATGTCATTTAGTTCTCCATTTCTCTTCAAGAACTTAACCTAATTTGCCTCAAGCTTGAATACTAATTCAAATTAGGTTTAGAATAACTTACCTATGAATTCTTTTAACTCTTTAGTGTTAATTTTCTTCTTCTCCTCTTCTTCTTCTCATTTTTCTTCTCTTTCTCCTCTCCTTCCTCTTTCTTTCTCTTTTTTTTTTTTTTTTTCTTATTTTTCTCCTTAGTTTTCTTCTGTTAAGCGAGGAAATCCGCAGCTGCTACCCAAGGGTGCGCTTTGGGTGAAGCTCGCCCCTATGATCCTAACCGACAAAGAACCACGGGGAGGTAAACCAGCCTAAGCAAGCTCCAGCTGACCGGCTCAATCGAGAAGGCTAAGGGTAGTTCTCACATTGGAGAATCAAACTCATGACCAAGGCCAGCGGAGCTCTCTGCCACGACCAAGTCGGCTATCCCGAAGGGTTCTCCTTTGTTTTCTTCCCTCTCCTTGGTGTGGCCGAATAGTTCATTTGGTTCTTTAAATGGCCATTTAGCCAAGTTATAATCTCCCCCCTCCTACTCACTTTCCATGGACCAATCACAAGTTATTATATATCACCTTAATTAATTATTAATCTTTACACCTAACCTTACTTTAATTAAATTGGTGGGACCCACTTAGGACACCTAATACGTTATATGATCAAATTAAGAGCCTAGACATTTATATATTCTTCTACACCATTCAAGCCTAGAACATTCCCTCTTCCACTTGCTTTCATGATCCAATCATAAACCAACACATGTTAATTTAATTACTTATATACTTTTATACCTAAGCTTATGGTGGGGCCCACTTAATTAATTCACTTATACACTTAATCACCATTTGAACCAAATGAACAACTTAGAACTATCCACACACCATTCGACCAAAGGAAGTCCCAACCGACTTCCCCTCTCCTCCACCTCCTAGCTTAGCCAATTATCTTCTTCCACATCATCAAATTATACCTCATCCACCTATATACATATGTATATGTATAAAGGTCAAAATTAGGGTTTATTTGGTCAAACTTTGGTGCATTTTCTTCCACATGGATGGCCACATCATTAATTTTGGTCTTCATCCTCCTTTGAACACTAATTACCATTCTAGCCCTCTAAAACAATTTTTTTCCCTCTATATTTAAGTCAAATTCCCAACACTTCAAGACTTTAAAACACCTAAAAGCAATCCACCAATCACTTAGATTAACTTAGACAATTAGGATTTCCAATTTCCTAAATCTTGAACCAATGTTAACCTAATTTATTTTAGGTTCTAATTATACTCTTATATCACCTTCTTTAAATAAGTATTAAGTTCTAAGGTGATCCTCTAATTTAGATCACAAATTATCACTAAACATATAAAATTCATCTAACAATCTAGGATATTTCCTAATCCTCATTTAGTCCAAAAGTGTAGGGTATTACATAATGTATTTAAAACTTAAAATTTTAAATACATATACTTTTTCATCATTTGTGTCAGAATTTGAGATATTTGAGATAAAAAAAGCTAAAAAATTTAAATTTGAGATATTTTTAATATTTAATTTACTTAGTGGTCAAAATTATTTTTTTCTTTGTAATTTAATTATCTTTTCAATAACTTCACATGAAGAACCAATCTTTCACTATTCTCATATTTCGTTAAATATTTTTTTTATAAAATTTATATCTGTAGTAAATAATAAAATTTTATATATTTATTAAATACTATATTGATTATTTTTATAGTTTTTCATGTAAGTTTGTTTTATAAATTTATATTTGAGTTATTTGCAAACTAAATTATATTTATGTACCTTTAGGCACAGGTAATTCATAACTTTTAAAAAAACTAAATTGCAAAAAGAAATTAAAACTAAATTAAGGAATGGACAATCCGTGATTTGCACATGCATTTGTTAATTCTAATAGATGTCATTTCTTCAAAAATCTTTTTTGTCAAAAAAAGATATTATTTGTTAAGAAAATTTTTGGCATAAACCTATTAATTTTCGGTGTAAATCTACTTATTTTCATTATAAATATACCAATTTTTAACATAAATATACCAAATTTCTAACCAAAAAAAAAAAAGGTCAAAAGTTACTAAAAATTGAGCTTTCAAACACTCCAAAAATTAAAACTAATATTATAAATTATATTTAGTAAATAAAAACAAATTAATGTATATGTGTAGCTGGTATAATTAGTTAGACTTTTAATTTTTAAATTATATATAGCAATTTAAAAATGAATTTTAAGAATACTGGTTTACAGTCTAAATTTTTTTAATGCAAATTTATATTACTGGTGGTATTTTCTTATTAAAGTAAATAATTTTTTAAAATTTTAAAGGAATTAAAATTATAATATAAATTTTTTTAATTAAAAATTTACAAATTCCAATGACATTTTTCAAAATTTAAGTAGCATGTCCGTCCTGAGCCTCCACTAGCTCCGTCTCTGCTTTTCGCGATGCTTCCGCGGAGCAACCTGAATTTTTTGTCACCACCGTTGGAGACGGTTACATCTCGGCCCATTGATTTCTCCTCGCCGAAAACGTAGAGCTCATGGGAACTGTCTCGGCGGAATGAAAGATGAAAATCACCCCCTGTCTCAGATTCTTCAAAGCCAAGCGAGCCAAGGCCATTGCTGCTTTCGAAGTAGATCGCTCACTCTACATCAATTAACAAACTTAGTAATTTCTTTGATTATATATATGTGTGTATATATAGAGAGATCTTTTATGAACGTTGCTGTTGGTGCTGTTGATTTCTCTGTCCCTCTCTCTCTCTATATATGTCTATCTATTGTATATTGACCCTCTTTTTAACTCTCTCTCTTTATCTCCCTTAAACAAAAAAATGGAAGAATTGTCGGAAATTTATTAGATCTCCTCTTGAATTCTTGTGTGCTGTTTCACATGGGTGAGACTACCCGTATTACCGGCTGTCTCTCTATGTTTACGTAATTTTAGTGTGTGAGAGAGAAGGGGAATCTAAATTCTTTTATTCAAGCAAAAAAATTCAATATGTAAAACAGACCCAGTTCGTAATTTGTTGTCAATTTTATTTTTATTTTTATTTTTTTAACATACACCCACGCATATACAATTCAAACAATTCTTTTGAATTCCAAGAGACTTCTAATAAGATGGATCACCCCTTCACCGCTACCTTCCTTTATTTTTTTTCTCCCTCTGTGCATATATGTTTGTATGTGTTTATGCATGCATGATTTGGAGTTTCTTTTCTCAGGCAGATCTAAGAGCTGTTAGAAAAAAATTATTAAATATAGTCTTACCTATATGAATTTAACGGAGGATATGACTCTCAATAAATTGATTGGCGTCGTCAAATTCATATACTTAACCCAACCTAGTAAAAAAAAATTTGATTTGATTTAATTTGATATCCAAAAGACAATTTCTTGTTGAATCGATTCTCTTGAATTCTTAGAGATTTTGAGTAAAATTGAGAAACAACGTCACCATATTCTTTACATAAATGTTTATTATTTAGTATATACGCATCTGTTTATGTTTATAATTTTGCCATATACATTTTTTTCTATTGTTGTTTGCTTGCTGATGAGGATTCGCCGAGGCGGAGGATGTGCTCGGACTGTTCGCTTAATTGGGTTAGATTGCAACAGCTTGGGTTTTGCGGCGCTGGCGAGCACTCCGTTAGAAAAGCAAAACCGGCCGTGGCGAGGCACTTGACAGGAAAGATAATTGGTAGAGAGAGAGAGAGATGGGAAAAGCAGCAAGGTGTAAATCCACTTATATTTTTAAGGTCAGTTTGTTTGGATAATAAAATATTTTAATAGAATTAGGGACTATAACATGAAGAAAGCACATGTAAATTTAAATATTAGAAATGTATAAGTAATTCCTCTAATATTTAGAGGAAATAAATAAAATTTATCCTTTGCCAAACAACCCAAAAAAAAAAAAGAAAAAAAAAATAGTTCTCTTGGGAGGGCTTTGTCCTAAATGAAGCCAGCTTTGGTTAGAAAACTTATTCATAGAAATCCGTTTTGTAAACAAATTGAACTTCAATTAAAATATTAAACTTATTAACAAATGAATCGAGTTCGAATAAAATTAAGTTGTGCCAGAATTATTTATAATATACAAAAAAACACGAAGCTTTGTTGGTTACCCAAATTTTTAAAATTATTTTAGTAGATTTCTTTTTATTTTATATATCTTTGACTCAAAATGCATGTAAAAGATAATTAAATAAAAAAATGCTAAACTGATCCAAGATAAAACAGCAATAAAACTAATATATAATCTAAAATAGAATAAAAAATAATAAATTTGTCCTGCATCAATTCTTAACCTATTGGATTCAAGCTACACGAAAATTGATTATTTGTACTGCTTTTTTTTTTTTAAATATTAAATTAACTTTACTTTTAATTTTTTATACTTTATCTTTCTCTCGCAATAAATATTTTTACTTTTTTGAAGTAAAAGAAATTAAAAGTAAACTGTATTTCACTACAAGAAAAAAAAAAAATACCTTTAGCAACCAGTATCTTTACCAAATAAAAATTTGATCGCTAAAAAGTTATTTTTTTAAACCAAATTAAAGTTACTTGTTAAATTGTGACTTGTAGAGACTAATTAACATAAAGTTACCTTTTATTGATTAAATTTAATTTGGCTGCTAAAGTGTTACTATTCCTTACTAATTGATTATAAAAAAATTTAATAAAGGATAATAAGATATTTATTATCTTTCTTCACCAATTAGTTGGTAAAATTAAACCCTTTGCTCACAAATTAATCGCTGAAGGCTCACTTTCGCTAACTATAAAAATATGTTGGTAAGTGATTTATTTTTAAAGTTGGATAGGAAAAATATAATCTTTGTTGACCAATTAATCATTAAAAGTAAAAAATATTTTATTTTTTTTGATGCAAAAATAAATATTTCATTAAATTTTTAATAACCAAAAATTTACTTTTTTTCTACCAAATTTTGATCAGAAAAAGTTTAATATATACTTATATATATATATATATTAAAATATATACATATAACACTACTGATAACTTAATCTATTGGTCGAGTACTTCAAATTAAGAGAGAAACCCGAGTTTAAGTTTCGAGATAAGTAAATTTATTATTTTGTAAAACTTTTTATTAATTAATTGGTCACTAAAGGCTTCAAGGCCAATGGAATAAAAAATAAAAAAATAAAAAAATAATGAATAAAGATTGCCAAATGCTTACTTTTTTGGCTATAAAAAGTTTGTTTGGCAAAGGTCAAATATTTACTGGTTGATTTATGCTCATAAAAGAAAGGTTTTGGTTGAATCATTAAGGGTCTGTTTGGCAACTTGTTAAAAATCTCCAGTTTTTAATTTTTTGTTTTTTAAATTTTATCTGATTTTTGCCAACTCATAAAAAATTTACTACATACAAAATCACCAAAATGTTTTTTTAATCTTTTACTTTTCACTAAGTTTTACTATTTTATCAAATATAAAAAAGTTTTCAAATTATAAAAGTTAAAATTTTCTTTAAT
Organism: Pouteria glomerata; assembly: GCA_035590655.1. Lineage (NCBI taxonomy): Eukaryota > Viridiplantae > Streptophyta > Magnoliopsida > Ericales > Sapotaceae > Pouteria > Pouteria glomerata. The sequence goes on from JAVXUM010000021.1 coordinate 22,384,204, forward strand.
TAACCAAACAGGCCCTAAAATGTAATGAAAAATTTGAAAAAAGTATTAGCTGAGTTTATAGTCTTCCAAATTTACGGTAGAATTGACTATCTCAATTAACGGTCGAAGATGTAAACAAATTGACCGTGTCAACCTATATTAATCATTGCTTTTTCTTTTCTTTTCTTTCCTTTTTGTATGATCGATTATTTGCCCCAATTGTTCTGTGGGGTGGGATAGGTCCCAACGGCTTGTGGGTCTGACCTTCTAGATTATAGAGTTAGTCTTTGCGGAAGAGGACAGCGGAGAAGATTTAAAATCAACTATGCGTGTGGAATTGATGTGACGAAATCAAAGCCCCCCTTATTTCACTACGTTTAGGAAGCTTCTACTGTTGGAACAGATCCATCGTTTATAAACTTTTCAAACTTGGCGTTCTATCAGTAATTTTCAACTTGGGAGACCAATTTAGCTCTTCACATTATATATGTACCTCAATCCCATACAAATCTTTCATCCCTATCATTTCTACTACTTTAATTGATTATAGCCCTCTCTAGTGCAGAACCCAAAACAGATCTCTGTGATTCTGTCTCTCTCTCTCTCTTTATCTCTATATATACATATAAAGAGAACAAAAAAAAATCCCCTTGAGAGATGGGAGGAGCACTAGATGCAGAGGATCTCCGCCGCAAGAAGCGCCAGAAACTTGCTCTTTATATTGTAATATTCATCATATTTCAGATTGGTGTCATTACAGTCTTTTCCCTGACGGTGATGAAAGTGAAAACACCCAAGTTCAGGGTTCGCTCTGCAGATTTTGACAGTACTTTCGATGTCTCAAACAACTCTTCCTTCAACCTGAAGATGAATGCTAATCTCGGGGTTAAGAACACCAACTGGGGTCCCTACAAATACAAGAGCACCACCGTTTTCTTCTACTACAGGGGCGTGGAAGTCGGGAGTGCCAACGTCTCGAACTCAAAGGCAAACCTCCGATCGACCAAGAAGTTCACGGCTCCGGTGGACTTGTCGTCGGCAAATGTAGGGGCAACATCGGAATTGGGGAGTGATATAAATTCAGGGGTTTTGCCTCTGACCAGCTCGGCTACAATGAACGGAAAGGTGACGCTGATGTTGATAATGAAGAAGAAGAAAAACATCCAAATGAATTGCACCATGGATCTCATTATCTCCACTAAATCCCTCCAAAATATCAACTGCAAGTGATACTTATGTCATGAGTACTAGTTTTTGGCCTTTGAAATTACATGTATTATGTCTTTTTTGGTAGGAGGGCCGTGTGTATTGATGATGTAGTCCCCATGCTTATTGGTTTATTTGTTCTTTACGTTTGTGTATTTATTATACTTAATAGTTAGTTTTTTCTCTACTCGTTAAATATTTCCAAATTTAATATGTTTTTTTACTTTAAAGATTATACTAAAGTTTGGTTTGGGAAGAAAAAAATTAATTTTTTTACAACTGGTTACTAGCTAGTTACAAAAAAATTAATTTTTTAACTTTTGGTTAATTTGATAGTTTGCTCTTTATAGTTTAAAAGAAATTTAAAATATAAGAGGATAAGTTTAATAATTGTAAAAAAGATAAAAAAAAAAAAAAGTTAAATAGTTGAGTAGAAGTAACTGAAGGTTCCAAAACGGAGTTTAATTATACACACACCCCGAACATTTAAAACTTATACAAATTTATTTTCCTTTTAAAAGTTACTACTATCCACAGTTCTTGTTTAGCTGCCTTACGATTCTAACATAAATGATGACATAGTTATAAAATAGTTTATATAATAAAACATAATTGTCATGTGTGACAGAGAGAGAAAGGGAAGTAAGAGAAAGAGGGGGGCAAGGTGGGTTGGGGTTGTCAGAGGGAGAGAGAGGAAAGAGGGGATTTGGAGGAAGTGAGAGTAGAAGGGATAGAGAGAGAAAAAGGTGAGGCTGAGGTGTCAATGAGAGAGAAAGAGAGAGAGAAAGATGGGGTTTGGGGAGTAAGAGAAGAAGGGAGAGAGAGATGGACAGGTGGGTCAAAGAAAAAGAGAGAGAGAGAGGGGTGGGTGTTTATTAGATAGAGAAAAGTTTTTTAAATAAGTTAAATTTTTATTTAAAATACATATAAGTAAATAAATAAAACTAACTAATTTTAAATATTTTTATGTTTTAGTTATTTTTTCAGTCATTTTAAATAAAAATATATTTTCTTATTTTTTATAAATGCTTTTAACCTAAGTTTTTTTATTTGAAATAAATTAAAATAAATAAATAAAAATAATTAATTTACTATATAATAATTAATAATTAATTTTAAATAAAATATAACTTTTTGAATTAATAGTTGTCTACGTATCAATTAAAAATAATATTCTTTAAAAATTTAATTTTTTATGGGAAAAAATTTAATTTTAATGTACTTAAAACTTAAAATTTTAAATATATATTTTTTTCACTCTTTTTGTCCGAATTTAAAATATTTGAGATAAAAAAGTTAACTGTTTATTAGACGGAGAAATTTTTTTTTTTTTAAATAAGCTAAATTTTTTACTTAAAATAAATAAAAATAAATAAATAAAAATAATTAATTTATTATATAATTAATTTTAAATACATATGTTTTTACATTATTTGTGTCATCTATATAGTAAGACAATTAAATAATTTAAATTTAGGATATTTTTAACTGTTAAATTTATTTAATGGTTATGATTATTTTTTCTCTCTATTTTAATTTTTTTTTCGGTAAGTTTATATAAAAATATACTCTCTTATTTTTTTTAAATGTTTTTAAGCTAAATTATTTTATTTGAAATAAATACAAATAAATAAATAAAAATAATTAATAACATTATAATAATTAATAATTAATTTTAAATGTATACATAACTAATAAAATATAAACTTTTGATTTGACCGTTGTTTGGTATTAATTAAAAATAATATTCTTTAAAAATTTAATTTTAAAGAATAAACATTTAAATTGAAAATTTAATTTTTTTGGGAAAAATTCACTTTTAATGTGTTACGCCCTAGATCTGATGACCCGAGGAGTGAGTGATAATTACATAAGTCATGAATAATCTGGGTAAATGTATCAGAACAACACAACATCTACGCAATGAACACACATAAACAATACAATTATAATTTAGAATTACTTAAATAAATTGGCCTCATGGCCATTACATTTCCATATCACAACTAATTTAATAAGTCTATATAACTTTTCTTTACAAAGTTTACATTACTCAAAAATAAATACACCATTAAATGAGACATATCCTCTTCAAACTCCAGCCAGTCTTCTTAAGTCAGTTTCTGCAATGGCATCTATAGGGACATGAGCACGGACGGTGTATCCTCACGCTACTTAATAATGATATACATATACATGATGCATAGTAATACATATTTTAAATGCATAAAATACAAACAAATTTATTTATTTAAGAAAGGCATAATACACAATAATTCATATTATATAGTCGCTTATAAAATTCACAATACACAAAATATTCAATCTTAACGAATTACATAATACATAAACTATTTAATCACATAATGAATCGTTTTCAACAATCAATCACGTTTCATGATTTTTGTAAAACATTATTCCATACATTGTTATTTGTTATTCTTTTCATTTCCCTATTATAACCTCCCTTATATCACCACCTCCCTTATACCCATTTCATCATCAGGTCATGGGTAAACAATCCTCATGCTTTAGGGTCGCAGCCCAGGACGATGATACGCCATAAATATATATGCGGGACTAAACATGTTGTGGGCTATTAACCCACTAGCATGAAAATCAAACCCTGCGCAGGTTTCGGGACTTTCAATCCAAGGGTATCTCAAGACCCTTCGTATTTCTCGGTGCCATTTCATCATTTCATATCCATTGCATTGTTCGTAATTTTCATAACGATTCCATGAAGTTCATTAGATCACAATCCAATCACACATCAATCATATGAATACCAAATTTTCACATAAATATATCGGGTAACTTTATAACATCACAACCATACATTCATACAATTCTCAACTCATATAGCTTACTTTAAACATACTGTAACAGCCCGGGACCACTGCCGCCTGAAGATATTGTCCGCTTTGGCCCCTCGGGTCTCTCCCCGGCAAGCCCTCACGGTTTTGTTCTTGGCGAGGGCTACCCCAGTGCCCCCCCAAAACGCGCCTTCAGTGGGAATGTTTCCACCCCCTACTTATTAGGCAGGCTTCGTTCTCCTTCCCAACCGATGTGGGATCTCACAAAAAATATTAAAAAAAGATAAAAATTTTAAATTACTATATTTTGGTGTATTTCTCAAAAAATATAAAAAAATTTGATAAAAGTTGAAAAAAATAAGAGAAAGTTAGTGAAGTTAGAGAAATTTAGAAATTTTTGGTGTGAAGAATGTTTTAGAAAATTAAAAAGAAAAAGAAAAAAAATTAAAATTTTTTATCAAATTTTGACACTCCAAACGCACACTTAATTATGCAAGTTAGTGCAATCACAAATAAATCAAACCCTCTGCAAATTATAAAATTGTATAAAATTAAAAAAGTTAATAACACTTTGTGTAATAAGTAAAAATTTTAATTTTACAGTCTCATAATTCTTATTTATAGGGATCTGTATAGTTTTGTATTATTTCATTTTATTTTATTTTGCACCAAATGATACCTATATATTTAACATGTCTGTTTCTTGATATATGTGGTTAAATAAGAGATAATATTTTATTTTATATTTTATTAAGAATTTATTTTTTATTTTTTATCGAAATAACATCTTTCATGTGGCATATATGACATTATAAAATAATATCAAGTAATAGATGCTATCTGGAAAAAAAAAAAAAAAAAAAAGACATGATAGAACATAAAATAAAAAATAAAAATATAATATTATTTCCTGTTCAATCTTATATTCAATAAAATAAATTATTCGAAGGGATATGGACTCAGACAGGCATCATTCATGACACCAACCCCTGATAGTTTTACGACAAACAAGGAATTGAAAACAAGTGAAAGTAGTTGGTGTCTTCTGGGGTCCCCATTTGACTTTTCATGTCCCATATCCATAGAGAAAGCATCTTCATTAATTGTGTTTGGAAGAGTTTGTCTTACAAAGCTACCTACAAGCGTTTAACTATTGTAATAGTGAAGTTACAGATAACTCCGGCAAAAAATTTATTGTAAGGATTGTAATAGTAAGATGGATGATTAAAATTAAATTTTAATGTATTTATTTAGCTGTAGTCCTTTGAAACTTTAATTAGTGTGCTCATTTAGCTGCATAGAAAGCATCTTAATGACTTTATCTGGATCATTATGTTGTGTAGGAATTTGGGATAAAATTGGTGCATTTATCCACTTGTACATATTTGATGTATTGTTTAATTAATGATTATAAATAGTAACGAATATATATTATTCAAATCATAAGGGTTTTCGAATCTTTATATTTTGTTTCAAAATCAACGAAAATTAAATGCACTAATTGTGTAGTGGTGGTAGGTGCACTGGTTCTGTCCTCAGTCCATTGTGTAGTGGATGGGATTAATTGCAGTACCATTGTGATCAACGAAGAGCAGTGCATGAATTTAAGATATGGATTCAGTTGTAAATTAAGAGTGTGTTTGGTGTGATAAAAAGTGAAATAAAATGAGATACTTTGTAGGTTCGTAATATGTACAGTGAGATAAATTTTAAAAATTTTACTTCATCCCAAATACCCTAAAGTGGATACCTGACATGGTGATTGAGAGAAGTTGGCCCCCCACCTATGGGCTATCTATCTGTGTGCTAGCTCGTCGGTGGGTTTTCCCACTTCACTGGTGAGGGTTCTTTCTCTTTATTTAAATTCGGTGGCCGTCTGGTGGGAGCATTGAGGTCAGTTGTGAAATTTTTTTTTTTTTCAGGTGTAAAATATATTTAATATATTTTTTCAATTTTATTTTAGAATATATATTAAATCGTGCCACCTGCTTTGTTCTTATACATGATCAAGTATCAAGTTTCAATTTTATTCACGTCGGGTAAAAAAATTAAGAATACCTATGAGAATTTATTTGTAATTTTAACACTATATTTTTTGATATGTGTGAAAAAGCAAAAATTTAATTTATTTAGTTTTGTTATCAAACAGAGCCATAACAGTTCTCTGTGATTAACAAACAGACAGAATAATTATGGAAAATTACTAATCTTGAAAGGATCTTACAAAAGGGACGGTTGAATTTTAATTCAACGGTGTAAATATATTTATATTATTTTAAATCAAAATAAATATGAATAGATATCAACCATTAAATTTAAAATTAACTGTCCTAGTTGCAAATTATGAAGTTGACATAACTTGGAATCCAGAATTAGTACAAGCACAATGTTGGGATTGACTTATACTTCTGTGGGTTCGACTAATGGCCACTACAATTAAGTAGTCGGAGGTCTCGCTTGGAGATTTATTAGTAGGTCGGTTCTTTGATTTACTAATGTATTAGGCTTGAGCCTATGTTATAGCAGTTAGGATTTTCTAGTTACTACAAGAACAATTATTTGGTGTGTAAATCATTATAGAGTGTTAGAAACATCTAATGAATACATCAGACAAGCAGACTAGTCAAATTGGTGAACATAAATAAATTGTGTGTTCTTTATCTCCTCAGTGATTGTGATATATTTTGATCTTAAGTTCTAACACACAAGATTGGGTGAATCTAGGCAGGAGATAATGAAGTTGAGCAACAATTATAGGGGCACTGGTTTGGACCATCAACCAATCTCATTAGGTCCACCACATTGACATAAGTGATCAAGAGGATAGCCCCTGCCTTACATTACCAGCCAGCTTGAGGGTGGGTGTGGTCACACAGTTTTGAAATAGGACCACCATGGCAGATAAGAACTGGGGGGTTCATAAATATTGGATTTAATACTATATGATTAAAGTATAAATTTGTGCTATTGAACTAAGAGGGTGTTTGGTATGATGAAAAGTGAGATAAAATGAGATAAATTGTGAGTTCGTAAGGCGTGCAGTGAGAT
>JAVXUM010000021.1:22401141-22412508 GCA_035590655.1 Pouteria glomerata
TAGACATGAATTTTTAAATTTTTTTGAATGCGATTAATTTATTTAAAAATTACAGCTTTTAAAAAAATAAATTTTAGTAAAAATAAAATGAAAAAAGTTAAAAAAAAAAAATCTTAAAACCAAGTTGAAAAATTGACGGTCCGTGTTTTGCACGGGCATTCGCTAGTATATTGACACAATAAGACTTGTGGTCATAAAAATTGTAATTAGTTGAACCTGTTGCCTAAGTATAATAAATTTGCTAGAACGAAATAAATGATGAAAATATGATAGCATTCAACCTGCCCAACCTAAAATCAGCTGGGCTTTGACAGTCATAAAAATAATTATCTATTCAGATCGGCTTCTCAGATTAAATGAATAGGGAATATAACTGCCATTTGATCCAGATCTTGTAGCCACATGGTTAATAATATCTAAACAAACTAACAAAATGGGGCTTACCTTATAATCATCAAGGTTATTTATCCGTCATTACTCAATCTGCTCGACCGTGCACGTTTCGCACTGTCGCTCTTTTGGATTATTTTTGTCACTTTTGTTAACTAATCATCCAACATGGTTGATCTCCGTGTCGATTAGCTGCGTGTCGATCAATTGCATGCCGATTAATCATTGTCGATTAGCTCCATGTCGATCAGTCATTGTCGATTAATTCCATGTCGATCAGTCGATGTCGATTGGTTCCACGTCGATCAGTCGATGTCGATTAGTTCCATGTTGATCGGTCATGTGAGTCGAATAGTTTTTAGTTATGTGAGCCATATTTCCCTGCTCGGCTTCTTTGACCGAACTGGTAAGGTTGTAGTAGGATTGTCGAAGTCAAATAGTTGAAGTCACAATATTCACATTGTCGAATTCATTGTAATTGAGTCATTGAAGTAGAATTGTTTCCAAATAATCGTCAGAATATAAACTTTCTTATAGTCGGTCCTTCAAAGTAGAAATATTCGAGTCCTGCTTAAATAATGAATATAATTAATGACAAGTTAATTTACAATAACAAAATTGCAATTCAAAGATTAAATGTTAGATGTAGTATCTCCTGAGATGTTCTGAATTCCATAGATGAGGTAGCTCTTTGCCCCCCGAGTTGCTTCAGTCAGTAAGTTCCTTTTCTGGTGTAACCAAGCACTTGATACGGTCCTTCCTAGTTTGGGCCCAGCTTACTCTCTTGTGGATTTGTCGTGGATTGATTGACTCACTTCAGCATGAGATCTTCAATAGCAAATTCTCTTAAATTCAATGTTCAGTAACTGGGAAGACCAATCTCTACTAGGATCACCGCTTCTGCACCATAAGTGAGAGAGAATGACGTTTGTTGGGTTAGAGTTCTTTCAATTATCTTGTAAGCCCAGACGATGTTTGGAAGCTCGTTGGCCCAGAGCCCTTTAGCTTTGTCTACCTTTGTTTTAATAATCTTGAGGAGAGATCTGTTGGCGACCTTAACCTGACCATTAGCTTAAGGATGCTCGGGAGAAGAATAGTGGTGACTGATCCCCAGTTCTTCACAAAGTCCATTGAAATGTCTCCCTTCAAACTGCTTTCCATTATCAGTGATGATTACGTTTGGGATACCATACCGACACACGATGTTCTGTTATAGGAACTTTCTCATGTTCTGCTCAGTTATGTTTGGGAGGGCTTCAGCTTTTGCCCATTTTGTAAAGTAGTCGATGGCCATTACTGTAAACTTTTTCTGTCCCTTGCCTAGTGGGAATGGACCAACAATGTCAATACCCCACTCTGCGAACGGCCAAGGGCTTTGAATTGGCGTTAAATCTTGAGCTGGCTGCCTTGGGATATTAGAGAATCTTTTGCACTTGCCACATCTTTTCACAAATTCTCTGGCATTTGTGTCCAAGGTGGGCCAGTAATAACCGGCTCTCAGAACTTTGTCAGCCAATGCTCTACCTCCCGAGTGGTTGCCGCAAACTCTTTCATGGATTTCTCTCATAACATAGTTAGCTTCCTTTTCATTCAAAAAACGCAACAAAGGGAGCTGTTTCCACGCTTATAAAGAATCCCATCCACAATTTGATATCTGCTTGCTCTGCACTGAGTTCTCCATGCCTCATTCTTATCCTCTGGCAAAACACCGCTCTCCAAATAAGTTATGATCGTTTTTGCTCATTCAGCATCATCTTCCACTTGGTTAACCTTTGGGGTGCTGATGCTCGAAGAATCAAGTATTTCGATTGGCACATCTGTACTTTCCTCCCCCAATGAAACAATTCAGGCTAACTGGTGGGCCTCCTCATTCTGGAGTCTTGGAATTCTTTACAGCTAGAACTTGAAAAACTTTCTAGACAGGCATCTCGCCCTTTCACAGTACTCGGCCATGTGTTCTCCTCTAGTTTCATATTCTCCTTGCATCTGTTTGACTACCAGCTGAGAATCACTATGCGCCTTTATTCGATCTGCCCCCATTCTTCGAGCCATTTGGAGACCAGCTAGGAGCGCTTCGTATTCTGCTACATTATTTATGGCGGGGAACTCGAAGCGAAGAGCATATTCAAACTTGTGGCCCTCAGATGAAACGAGGATAATGCCAGCACCGCTTGAATTATTAGTGGCTGAGCCGTCTATATTTAGGTTCCAGAAGTCATCAGGGTCTTCATCTGGGGTAGGGTCTTGTGATGGTGTTGTAAATTTAACAATGAAATCTGCCACGACCTACCATTTTATTGTGATCTTCGGTCTGTATTGGATGTCAAACTGACTTAACTCGACCGACCACTTCATCAACCAGCCAGAAGTTTCGGACTTATGCAGGACGTTCTTTAGAGGTTGGTCTGTGAGGACAACAATTGTGTGAGCTTAGAAGTAGGCTCTTAGCCGCCGAACTGAAGTTACCAGAGCAAAAACAAGTAACTCCATCTTCGGATAATGTTCTTCAGCTCCCCGCAGGGCCTTGCTCGTGTAATAAACTGGCCTTTGGACTCCTTCTTCTTCTTGAACAAGGGCTGAGCTCACAGCTGTGGGTGAAACCGCAAGATATAAGTATAATTCTTTCCCTGGAGTTGTCCGACTGAGCAACGGAACAGACCCAAGGTACTGCTTTAGCTGCAGAAAAGCCTCCTCACACTCAGCTGTCCATTCAAAAGCCTTTCTGAGTACTTTGAAAAAAGGGTGGCACTTGTTTGTAGATCGAGAAATAAATCTATTCAAAGCTGCCACTCTTTCTGCCAGCTTTTGTACCTCCTTCGTTGTCCAGGGGGGCTGCATTTCCATTATCACTCTGACTTTTTCTAGATTTGCCTCAATTCCTCGGTTGGACACCATAAATCCAAGGAAGTTGCCGGATGTAACCCCGAATGCACATTTGGTAGGATTTAACTTCTTGCCATACTTCCTCAAAGTGTTGAAGGTTTTTTGTAGATCAGTCACATGCGAGTTAGCCCTTTTACTTTTTACTAGCATATTGTCCACAGAGACCTCCACATTCCGCCCAACCTGGCCTCTGAACATTTGTTCATGAGTTGCTGATAAGTTACTCTAGCATTCTTCAATCCGAAAGATATAACATTATAACAGTAGAGTCCTCGATCAATGATGAATGCCGTATGCTCTTGGTCGTGCTCTGCCATTTTTATTTAGTTATATCCCGAAAATGCATCCATGAAGGACAACATTTCATGGCGGGCCGTTGAATCAACCAGCAAATCAATAGACGGCAGGGGGAAGTTATCCTTCGGACAAGCTTTATTCAAATCGGTGAAGTCGACACACATCCGCCACTTGCCGTTTGACTTCTTTACTATTACTACATTGGACAGCCAAGTGGGGTATTGAACCTCCCGAATGAACTTTGCTTTTATTAACTTGTCAACCTCCTCGGCAATTGCCTCATTTCTTTCGGGGCAGAAAATTCTTCTTTTCTGCTTTATTGGCCGAGCAGCAGAAAAAATGTTAAAGTGATGAGCGATAACACTTGTGTTTATTCCTAGCATATCTTCATGCGACCAAGCAAAAACATTATGGTTATTCAACAAAAAATTCTTTATTTTTGCCTTCAAAGGTTCGGGTGTCTCTGAGCCCACATTTATTGTTCTTGCTTGAGTCGGAGAACCTACATTAAGATCCTCCATTTCTCTTTTTGGCTCCCCGCGTCTAACTTCCTGTTCACCTCAAACCTCTAACATGTCTATCATTAGGGCCTCTCGAGGAGTCTTCTCCTTTAGTAAAAACATGTAGCATTTTCGAGCTACTTTTTGGTCACCTCGGACACATCCGACTCCATATTCGGTCGGGAACTTGACAAGGGATGGTAAGTGGATGTGACTGCTCGAAATTAGTTGAAAGTCATCTTCCCCAAAATGACATTGTATGCCGATGGACAGTCCACTACCAGAAAATTAATCATCTTCGTCGCCTGATGTAGCCCTTCTCTAAGCGTTACTGGAAGAGAGATCGAACCGAGAGGAACAACTCGATCTCCTGTGAACCCGACCAAAAGGGACGACACTGGCTTTAATTTGTCCCGACTGATCTTCATTTTCTCGAACGCCCCCCTAGTATAAAATATCAGCCGAACTCCCGCTATCAACTAGAATCCTCAGGATCTTGAAGTTGGCGATAACAGAAGAAATAATAAGGGGGTTGTCATGAGGCTGACATACCTCATTTACTTCTTCATCCGTAAACGTGATCGATCGGGACTCCCCCTTTTTTTTTTGAAGATCAGTCTGTAACTAATATCTCTCTCGACTTACTCAGATCCCGGGCATATTTCTTCAAAGCGGAGGGGGATTATCTCCCCGATGCAAAACTACCCGAAATCACCCTTATTTCACCGATTGGGTTTTGGTTTTGCCTAGCAAGGTCGGGGGCTCATCGCTCGGGGCTTTTTCTTCTTGGACTACGTAGATTGGGGGACCTCCGGTCAGGCCTTCTATTATTGCATCCCAAAAAGAATCGACCGAGCCTCCCCTAGCAGACCAATTCTTCAACTCGCCGTTTAAGATCAAAACATTCTTTTGTATCCTGACCATGATCCCGATGATAATAACAGTATTTTGCTTGGGATCGGGTCTCCGCCGGAGCAATCATTGGTGCCGACCACCTGAAATCAGGATAATGCTGGATCTCTAGGAGCACATTTGTCAGGCTTGTATTCAATGGGGTATTGGCGCTTTGACCATCAAATCTCCGATCGCCAAATCTCCTACTATCAAATCTTCGATCATCAAATCTCTGTGGCCCCCTATCAGGCCGGTTATCAAATCTCCAGTTCTTGGAGTCTCTGCTGTCTCTGACATTGTCTGAGCCATTTTTCCTTTTCTTCTTGGGCTTGGAACTTGAGGCTCCATCGGCATCCTTCATTGCCTTCATTGCGTCCTCCACATTGATGTATTTCTGAGCCCGAAACATGAGTTCGGCCAGATTAGTAGGAGGTTTCTTCACCAAAGATGCCATGAACCTGTGTGACCGTAGCCCGCTCATGAATGTAATCAGGACCACCTTCTCATCGGCCTTATCAACTTCCAATATTTCCTTATTAAATCTTTCCACATAGTCCATCAGGGGCTCATCCTTCCCCTGTCTGATGGTGAAAAAATGGGTGGCGGGTCGTCTCTGCTTCTATCCGCCAATAAAATGGCATATAAAGAGTTTGTTGAGATCAGAGAATATTACAATTGTGCCTGGCTTGATCTTGGAAAACCACGTACGGGCAGCTCCTTTCAACGTCGCCGGGAAAACTCGCCACATGATCTCATCCGGGTACGCATGGATGAGCATCAGCGTCTTATACGTCTCAAGGTGGTCCAATGGATCTTGCGACCCATCGAATGAATCCAATGTCGGCATCTTAAACTTCTCCGGGAGAGGACAAGCCATCACAGCTTGGTTGAACGGAGAATCAGTGTTGCCCAATAGATTCTCCACTGTATTTGGCACTTTTACTGCCACCAAGACTCCCTCCATTTGGGCCTGCATTGCCCTGAACTGCTCCTGCCATTAATTGGCTTGGGCATCCCTCACATTAGTAACCTCTGTCCTGTAGACGTCTCCATGTACATCAGGGGGAATCATTGCTCGCACAGTTCTATCCCTTCTTCTCGACTCTTCTGGAGAACATTCTCTCCCACAATGCCAACCCCTAGTGCCGGAGGAGCTTCAACAACCCCAACTTCAGCACCAACGGGAGCATAAGCATCTCCGGCTCCTTTAGGAGCCTCGTTTCCCTCCATGTGCTGCTCAACAGCACTTCCATTGTTTGCTTCATTCACCGATGGAACCACAGGAGGCAGAGCCGCCGCAGCTGAAGGCGCAGCATTTATTTGCTGCAACATTGTCTGGTTCTGGGCCATCAAAGTCTGCACAACAGCTATCATTTCCTACATCTGCCTCTCCATGGCATTGATTCTCTTGTCATTTTGGTTCTCCATCTTTATCGTCGTCTGAAACTGAGGTTGGGTGTTAGTGCCATACCTTGTTTGGACCATAAAATCAATGAAAAGAAAACCTCGCTTCCCACAGACGGCGCCAACTAATAACACAGTAAATTCGGATGAGTACTGGATGATCCAAATCAGGTCCGGGTTGCCTGGAACTGTTGCCTTGACGCCGGTGTGGTGCCTGTCAAAAATCCTCCGATACTTGAGTTAGCAAGAAAGCTTGAGAGAATATTTCGGCAGAGTAACGGTAAGACAAAAATAATGTGTGTACCTGGACACCGGAGATAGTTATATTATAGATAGATGTTGAACCTGCATGAATAATGTATACATGAATAGTATAGAATCATACTTGCTACTCAATTAGGGTTTGCCACGTATATTCACAATTCCCCATGTTGATACCACTCAATTAGTTATCAAAACCGTTAGTGGGCAGACAGCACCGCTGCAGGTGAGTATCACAGAATAGGTTAGAGAGTGGCCATACGCGTAACTATGACGTAGGCATTTTTATCTTATATGAGAGGATCGAACCAACCTTTCGACCATATGATTAGTCGGTCGAGTTAGCGTACTTCTGGTCGGGAATGAATGTTCAGTCGAGTATGAAGATTGGTCGGGTATGGGTATTCGGTCGGGTTCACCCTATCAGTTTGTGTGACAATATACTTTACATTTAACGCTCATCACATAGTATTTAATACTAGTGAAGCTGGAATTAGACTTTATTGCACTAGTTGGACAATTAGGATATTCAAATGTCACATCACTTTACCAAATGTATGATGAGGAACTAACTAAACGGAGTATTTAATTATAAATAAACTGGATTGTAATAAATGAACTAAATTTATTACTTCACGCCCCACTCGCTTGTGGGACTCAATCTTTGCGGTTGGAAATGCACTCCTACTCGACAAACTTTACCAGAAAATTGCCACGTGTCTTAGTATTTTTATACCAACAGGAATAGTTACGGGATATCTTGTATATGCTCTTGACCAGAAGACCAAAATGGTTTGTAAGAATTGTTGAAGACCAAAGTAATCGCATACGAGGTTCAAGGCGGGTTCATCATACTTGGATGGCGATTTTCAGGTATCATTCCCCTATTTCTGCTGTTGTAGTCTTAATTGAGGTTCATTTCCATGATTTTTTTGGGTTACAGTATAAATGTTGATAGTCTTTCTGGCATATGATCTAGTTACGATGTCTACTAGGTGTTTTACTTGAGGAAAATACTATTTATCTTAAAAAAAAAAAAGGAGAGAGAAAATTTAATAAAAGTGTTTAATCATCAAAATAATGTGGTAATAATAATTTGTAATAAAAATATATTTTTATTAGTTTGTTATTTTGAAACCATAAATGCACAATTTATCATCATCTTAAGTTATTCAGAAGAGCTTTCAAATTTCATAATTTAATTACAATTTCAGAATCTGGGAAAAACTGACTGGATCTTCACGGGCGAATATGCCATGTGAATCAGGAACGTGAGTTGTCGAAACTAGTTGGATTCCCATTTGCAACTTCACTTCCAACTATAAAGACAAACAACTGAGACAATCCACCAAGGTCGGCGCCACCTGTTATTGATAGCGTCGCCTGCCTTTACCATTCCTCTCTCTCTCTCTCTCTCTCTCTCTCTCTCTCTCTCTCTTCTGGTCTAGCATACATCCAAAAAAACCAGACATCTCTTATTTTCTAAGGAAAAAAAAACGTGCTTTATAAATACATACGTACAGATATACATATGTATAGTCAAGTTGGCTTTTAAACAATTGTTTGTCCGGTATCAAAATCTAGACTTGTTTTTTAGTATTAAATTAACACCCAAAAGAATTATATAATTAATACTATAAATTATATTTGGTAAATAGAAAAAAATAATAACTAAAATTCAATCAATATATAAAAATAGTATTTCACCGAAAAATAAATTTTACGTATAAATATTTACAAACAAAATTTAATGTAATATACATATCTCATGATTTTTATCAATTAAAGTGATTTTGAAGATTTTTTATATTACTAGATTAATCAATAATTAAATTTATAATGAATTTATTGGTAATTATTTTTTATTTTTTCTAAAAACGCTGATAGCTGAAAATGCACACTTCATCGTTTTAGTAGAAAGACTTTTTTTTTTCCAAAAACTAATCTTGTGTCTTTTGAATTTCCTTCTTTATTTAATTTTTTTCTTAGTTTTTTAAGTATTATTTAATATTAAGTTGTTTATAATGAATCTGAAATTTAAGGTATTAAATTAAAATATTTTTATATAATTAAATTTTAGAACTATTTAAATTTTAAACTATTTTTTTTTTAATTTTTTGTCTTATTTACAATAAGTGATGAATTCAATAATGCATAAACAATAAAATTGGCGGCTATTAAATTTTAAATTATATATAACAACTACATATTTGTTTTTTTTTTTTTTTCGTTATTTCTATTCTATTCAGGGCAGATCGAGCCATGCTCTATCGAAATTTTACGAAGTTGTTTCATGGCCCAAAATGTTTTTTCTCATAATTTATATGTACTAATAGTATTTTTAAAACAAAATCATCTTTTTTCAAATTTTAGAAGTGTTGTTTAATATAAAAGGTTTTTTTTTTTAATTATATATACTAATAATATTTTTTTGAATTATAAGATATTTCTCTTTTAAAAATTTTTACAAAAAACCCAAAAATTATTAAAAATTACTACAAGTTTGTAAAAATTATCAAAATTTTTACTAAACACTCAAAAATTTAAAAAAAATTTATTTTTTTTACCAAATACATAAAAAATTGTTAAAAATTACCAAAAATTTTGATTCCAAATGCACCTGAGTTTGTAAAAATTAGTTAAATTTAATTTTATATTTGATAGAAAAAGTTAAAGAAAATTAGTAAAAATTATTTATTTTTTAGTACACTAAACGGCTCCTAACAAACTAAGAAGGCTTTCTTTATACTTCTGTTTTCAATAAATATTTTTATCCATCAAAAAAATTATTTTCATCCTAATTAATAACTTTTTTCTTAGAAATTAAGAAATTAAATAATTAACACTATCTTTTTATCTATATAACGACGAATTTGTAAGTTTTTTTTTTTTTCATCGACTTCCAAACGAGAAGAGAGTTTACGGATGTAAGTTTTTCACTTCCTTTTTAAAAGTGAATCACATTAAAGACAGTAATTGTTTAATTCGCTGTTGCTCAAAAAAAAAGACAAATCTTTTGGACAGTCGGCTAACCTTAGTGTTATTTTTGTATCTATAAGCTTAAAATCAAAATATTTGATAGAGCCCCCCATCGATTCAATTACCTGAGCAATTGCACTCGTAGTCCGATCTAATCGATCAATGTAAGTATTAATCGAGTCCGAACAATCATTTCACATATAATAAATTAATTTATATTATTGTCACATATATAATTATTTTTTATCATATTCCTTGATATTCGTTTGTAAAAGTACTTTTTATTTTTTAACGATTTTAATAACTAATTAAGAAGAATTTACATTATAATCTACAATACAAGTAACAAAATCTGTTTCATGTGTATCGTATTCATGCAAATTCTGTTCATCTCTATAAATATCATTTCTAATGCTTAACTATAGGACACAATTGCTTTACTATTATTCTGTTATGTTTTTTAAACTCTCTTACTAAGTTAACTACCAAAAATTTTTTAGTGAGTATCACACTAGTATACAAGATAACTTTTCGAATTTAGATTGGATCACCTAGGAGCATATGAATTTATTGATTTATCAATATTTAAAACTAAATGCAAATTTATTGATTTATCAATATTTAAAACTAACATTTTGAAAAATAATATTTAAATTTAAATAATGTGAAATTCAACTTAAATTTAAGAAATTTAATATTAAAAATAAAAATATGCCAGTATTGTTTCTTCCCTCATATTTGAAAAATAAAGTTGTTTCTCCCCTGCTATTAGGGGTATTGTTGCCAATTTACATATAGGCGCTGTCCTTCAACTCCTCTAAAACCTTTTGAAAGGGGCACAAAAGCACCGGAATAGACGGTAAAAGGGTTACAAAAAGCACCGCGGACCCGCACCACGCTTTTGTTTAACCGACACCTGTACATCTTATCTATTCCCACTTCTCCCCGTCTCTTTAAAATCCCCTATTCCCGAAAGGTTCTCTCTCTGTCTCTAAATCTCTACTCTCGATATCTTTGTATAGCGAATGAAATGGCTACCAGTCTAGTACCTTTCAGACCGATCGCCGTCTGTTTATACGCTGCCGGAGGTCACCGCAAGGCCGATACTCACCGGCGGAAAAGTTCATCGTCCAACTGGTGGACACCTCTCTTCGGCTGGTCCTCCGAACCTGATTACATTGATTCCGACGACACCGACAAGGCCGATCTGTCGGCGAAGGTGGAGAACAAGTCAGGATCCGAATCGGAGATGAAGCCGGCTAGATCTCGTTTCGCGCCGGGATGTTTGACAGAGGATAAGGCCAGGCAGCTCCGGATGATGACGTTGGAGACGTCGACTTACCACGACGCCATGTACCACTCCGCAATCGCCTCGCGGCTTGCTTCCGACTTCTCGAACCTCTCCGATCGGTGATCTTCATCTCGCTGCCGATCATCTCTCTCCGTCCTTTTTCTGTTTTCTGTTTGACTTGTATGGCAACAAATCAAAATTTGAGATGTTGACGATTGAGTTGTATGATATATCTATACAGTAGAATATGCGTATATCAATGTGTTATATATGTATATGTACATGGATGTATAGAGTTGAATGGATCGTATGTATTATGAAATGTAATTATGCAATTTAGCATGAAAAAGGATATGTTAGCGTGTGGCTTCGTGATTGGGGCAGTTAAATTTTTTATATTTATATATTTTTTTTAATTCAGGCTAAAATACTTTTATGCGTCAGCCCTCCAAATCCACTTATCGTAGT
>JAVXUM010000021.1:22421108-22435899 GCA_035590655.1 Pouteria glomerata
GGGGGGGGAAGATGAGGGTAATATAGGTTGTGTTCGGCGGCACAACTTTTAGCAAAAAAGTAACAAAAGTTACTCATTTGGTGTTTGACAAAATATCAAAATTTGTTACTTTTCTCCTCTATTATAGTAATTTTTAATTTCAAAAGTTATTAAAAATTATTAAAAGTTACTTAAAGTTATTAAAAATTATTTAAAGTTGTCAAAAATTTTATTAAATATTCAAAAGTTACAAAAAATTACTAAAAATTGCTAACAATTATAATTTATTTCACTAAACATACCAAAAGTTATAACTAACTAAAAATTGTTAAAAATTGCGTCTGCAAATGCTCCTAGAAGAGAGGAGGAAGATAAGAGGAAATTTAAAATAACTATAATATAGACATGCAAATACCTATTTTTATTCATTTATTTCCCTCTAACCAAACATCATTTGAGGAAAAAAAAAAAAAAGATTATCTTAGGAGGAATGAAAATTTAACTAGTTTTATTTTTTCTTCCCATTATTTTTTCATCATTCCTATCAATGGAACATTAATGTGTGATAAGAATCAAGAAATAAGAGGAAAAAGTAAGAAAGAAATATAAAGGTTGAGAGATTGCTTTTATAGCTCCATATCTTTATTAATCAAATATCTAGCTTTTTATAGACCCTTCTACCCAATTGTTACAAACTAAGAATAAGAATACAAACAAAACATAAGAGGAATGACAACTGAACCATCTCGGCTGCAATCGTGGAATTATAGCCATTGACTTATTCAAAGCTTAACAAATAATAAATACTCCTTTCACTTATCAATGTGTTTCTTAAAAAAAAATTATAATTTAACTTTTAAACTTATATTCTTACTTCATTCTAAAAATATTCATACATATTGAATATTAATCCCAAAAAAAAAAAAAAAAGTTAGTTCCTATTTCATCTTGTTCTCATTCACAACTGTACGAAAGTTATTTACTATTAATCACGATACATTCGGTAAATTACAAAAAAAAAAAAAAAACAACTCCAACTTGCAATTTTATTAAAATCTCTTTAACTTTTTCTAATTTTTTTTAACTAAAATTTATCAAATAGATAATTTCTTTATCACACATAAAACCACTAATTTTTACCAATTGTTTTAAATTTCTACTTTTTTTTTTAATTTTTAATTTTTATAAATTTTTATCAAATACATAATATTTAAATAAAAATGATTAGAAGTTAGATAAAATTTACGTACAAAAAATAAATTTGAGAGTCAGAAATCGTTAAATTAAAATTTAATAATTTAGATACATTAATATATTTTTTAACTTAAAAAATATAAATTTATTTGAATCATTAAATGTTAATTTAATAAGCTTAATTTCAATGTCACAAACTGATCCTCTTTCTTAAATAATTAAAAAAAAAAAAAAAAAAGGGGGCCTCAGCGAAGCTCATCTTTGGAAGACCGTTTCTCCATACACGGTTTTGACAGTTAATAACTGGTAAGAACACAAAAGTGGTGACGTGGCACGTAAAAGAAAAGATTTTTTTATTTGTTGAAGTTGACGGCTGAACCGTCTCTGAACACGCGGTTTGACAGTTAATAACTGCTAAGAGCGGTGACGGGTGGCGGTTTGCCCGCGTGGAGTACGCACACGTCAATGGACTGAAATCCCCCAAGCCAAGCCCGTGGGTCCCACTCGCTGAATCATCCATCTTCCTCGATCTGCTCACAGCAGAATGATTACTGGTAATTCGTTTGGATTTTCCTGGCGTCCACGCGTCAGAAAGGAACTGAGGGAGGTGACCGGCCCGGCCCGTGGTGAGTTCTCGAGTTGACTCTGGTGGCGACCACTGATAACACCACACCCAACCCCGACTGATGGGTCCCCTTTCCTTTGTTATGTCATTGGAAAATTAACACGTGGACCACCCAGAAGCTAAATGGGTTGGCATCTTTAAGATTGGACACGTGTCACGCGTCTATGTTGATAGACTAGGTCCATTTTAAGGTTTAAGAAGGTTCCTTTTCTTTTTTTTTAAATCTAAATTGAACCTTGGAAATAGTTGAAATATTCAAATCATATGTGTGCTTGTGTGTGTTAAATTACGTACCTAAGTTGATTTTGACACTTTTAAGTTTTGTCTTTTTTTCTAAATATTTGTAATAATAATAAAAATAAGACGATTTTTTAAAATATTTTTTCTATAAATTAAGATCTAACGATTAAAAATTATTTTTTCTTTCATTTAATAATTGAGATTATTTTTATATTTTTAACTTGCCATTTAATTCTTATTTTATTAGACATCACTATTATTTATCTTACAAAATAATTTAGATATTTTAAATTTATTATATTCTATCAATTATGGTTTATAAGAAATTAAAAATTTTAAATTAAAGCACCATAATTTGTTTTTTTTTTTATAATACTTATCAAAAATTAATTGGAGAAAAAGAAAAAGAGGCTAAAATATATGTAGTAGATAGTAGAGTCTAAAGTTTTGAAAAAAAATTAAACTCATGAATTATGATAGTTTTTTTGAATTGAATATTTTGTCTAAAATTTTAACTATATAAAAAACTAAACACTAATTTTGTTTAGAGTGCCGTATACATAAATTATTGCTAGTAGTTCTATAAATCAAATGATCCTTATAAATTTCTATAAAATTTAATTTTTTTACATATTATACGAGTTATGAGATTGCAGTTTTTATCAATTTAAACTATTTTTTTTTTCACTTCAAATACTCTATATCTATCTTCTCTTCCCAAGTATACAAGAATAACTTTGACACTAAATTAAGTAATATATATATAATTTGACCAAATAGTTAAATTGCGGTAGGATTAAGAAAAAAGTAAACAATGGTAATTTTTTTGAATAGAAAACAATGCCAACATTACTTTTATATATATATATATGGGC
Organism: Pouteria glomerata; assembly: GCA_035590655.1. NCBI lineage: Eukaryota > Viridiplantae > Streptophyta > Magnoliopsida > Ericales > Sapotaceae > Pouteria > Pouteria glomerata. The sequence goes on from JAVXUM010000021.1 coordinate 22,424,022, forward strand.
TAACCAGTTAAATTTTATTTTTCCTAAAGATCATGTGTAAATTTATCACTAATTTACACCGCAAGCTGATCATTTTTTCACAAAATGTAACTAAAACATATATATATAGAGATAGATATATATACTTGCCCCCTGGGGTTGGCCTAGTGGAACAGAAGTTACGTTTGGGAAGTGTGAAGGAGGCGCACGTCCCGAATTCGATTCCTTCTTGGGCGCCTCGCAGATTTACCTGAGTAGTGTGGCTATGGGCTGTTGCACTACTTCGTCACACGAAGGGTAGTGACTGCGAGTTCCTCGTCATAAAAAAAAAAAAAAGAGATATATATATACTTATGATAGAAAACCAGTGGCTACATACCCATGGAACCAGGTGTACATATGTCGTGTGGATGCACAGCATTTATTTATTTCTGATTTAATTATTAAAAAATTATAAAATACAAAATAAGGGACGGTTGATTTTGTTCCCGTTTAAAATTCAATTATATTAATTTAACAAAATATACAAGGGTAAATTGAATGATGTACTAGTGTTTGAATTAGAGCCTATGTATATGATAGGGTGCACCCGATTAGATGCTATACTCGACCGACAGGACCGACTGAATGTTATAACCGACTGAAGGCCATACCCGAACAGACTCAACTGGCACTACTAACTCGAACGAACATCGGTTCCTGACCAGATGTTTCCTAATCCGACTGACCGACCGTGGGTCGAGGGTTTGGTTCGACCTCCGTATATAAGACAAAAAATGCATACGTCACGATCACGCGTATAACCACCTTCTGACATATTCCGTTATACTCGCTTGCAGGGATATAACTTGCCTACTAACAGTTTTGATAACTAATCGAGTGATATCAGTATTGAGATCTGTAAGTACAGGTGGCAAAATCTGATTGAACAAATTAGTATGATCCAGTACTATTCACATCTACAGTCTCCATGAAGGATCAACAGATATATATATAATTTTTTGATCTCCGGTGCCCAGGTACAGACATTACGTTTACCTTTGCCGTTACTCTATAAAAATATTTTCTCAAACTTTCTTGCTAACTTAAGCATCGGAGGCTCTTTGGCAGGTACCACACCAATGTCAAGACAGCAATTTCAAACGACCCAGACCAGATTTGGATCATCCAGTGCTCATCCGGATTCACTGTATTATCACCAAGTAAACCCCATGGGCAAATGCCCCAGCCAACACAACAATGAACAAATGGTTCCCCATCACTGGATTATGTAGAAATTGAATTTGAACTGAAAATTTATAATCAAAACACTAAATGGACCAAACCCATTACAAGAAACACGCAATTGGCAAAACTTACAATGAAATAACACATTGAAATAATACAACGAACCCACAAATTGTCTCATTTTATTTTACTTTTTATCATACCAAACACCCTTGAAATTTAAAGGGAAAAAAATGAAATTTTTTTTTTTTGGGGACTACAAAGAGGAAGAACAGGAGCACAAATGAGAGGAACCAGCATTGTGAAAAAGACTACTCTCTTCTGTTTCTTGATAGCAGCCTGCCTTAAAGAAATTCATAAATCAAAAAATTCATTAAAATGGAAGAGAGAGATAACATGGTAATGAAACTACATGTATATAAATATGGATTTATGTATGAGTGTATTGGAATTGTATAAAATTATATAAAATTGTAAAAATTAATATTTCATATTTTGTACAGTAAATAGAAAATTTAAATTTTATAATCTTATAATTTATATTTATAAAAATTTATAAAAATTTATATTATTTTATTTTACACCAAACAATGCCATGATTTGTACAGCTATTTTTACTACTTGGAGGGATCGGAAGTTGAAGCCACTGCGAACCCGGAAAAAGGAAAGAAATGCCACGTTCTTCGCACTAACGACTATGTGATTGTGTTTTGGAAAATTTTTGAACCCTTATTTTGCCTAGAGAAACTAGGAATCGCATGAAAATTTAATTTTCAAAAATTATTTTTCAATAATATCTCATTTTTAGAACGATTTTTAAATAAATAAGGGAAAAAAAAAAGAAAAATAGTAAGTAAAAGATATATAATTTTTCGAAGTATGATTAGAGTCAATTTGAGAAATTATTCTTTACTTAGGGAAGGGCTTGTTTGGCTACTCCAAAAAACTTCAATTTTTTTTTTTTTAACCTTCAATATTTTTCAGCTTTTAACAAAAGTAAAATAAAAAAAAAAAATTACTTCACACACAAAGCTATCAATGTTTTTTACTTTTTTCTAATTTTTATAAATTTTTCTAAGATTTTACCAAATACAAAAAAAAAAAAAAATTACAAAGTTGCCAAAAATTACACTTTTTTAATGTATCAAACAGATCCTAATAACCAAACCAAACTAAGCCTTTTTTTACTAGGTGGGGGTCGGTTATATAAATTTAACAACGCCAATCAAATCTATTAAGGATTATATTCTCCGTTAAATCTATGTAAGTAAGGTCATGTTTAATAATTACTTTCCAACAGTTCTTGAGTTTCCATCTCTCTTTCCTACTCCTGGCAATCTTCATACTTTCACTTCTTTTAACTGATGCTTCCGTTGGACGTCTTCTAACATGACCAAACCATCTTAATTGATTTTTTCTCATTTTATCTTCAATCGATGCTATTCCTACTTTGCTCATAATCTCTTCATTCTTAATCCTATCTCTCGTTGTTATCTCGCGAATCCATCTTAACATTCTCATCTCCTCAACTGTCATCTTCTGAACATGATTATATTTTACTACTCAATATTTTGACCCATATAATAACGCTGGTTTCACTGCCACCTTATAATACTTTCCTTTTACCTTGAGCGAAACTTTTCTATCACACAAGACACCTGAAATACTTCTTCATTTGGTCTACTCGGCATGAATTCTGTGATTTACATCCATTTCAATCCTTCCATCCTGTTATACCATAGATCCAAGGTACCTAATTTTTTTTTTTCTACAATTTTTTGAATGCCCAAACTTACTCTATACTACTAGCAGTCTTATTTTAACTAAACTTACATTCCATGTATTCCATCTTGCAACGATTTAACTTCAACCTTTTTGTCTCTAACGTTTTCCGCCACAATTATAGTTTAGCATTCACTCATTCTCTCGTCTCATCTATTAAAACAATTTCATTTGCAAAAAACATACACCATGGTACCTCATCCTGAATATGTCTAATAATCTCATTCATAACTATGGCAAATAAGTACGAGCTTAACGCTGAGTCTTGGTGTAAACCAATCGTAATATGGAACTCCTTAGTCTCTCCGTCAACTGTCCGTCTAGATGTTCCAGCTCTATTATACATGTCATTTATCGACTCAATCTATGCAACACACACTCCTTTCTTTTCTAAACTTTCTTTAAATATTACTAATTGACTAAATAAATGTAAATTTCATATCATTTAATGCATTAATATTTTATTTATATTTTTTAATTATTAATATTAAATTTAACTGTTAATCAAAATGGACAAATTATTAAAATATTTACATTATATACGTTATCTTTCTATAAAAATGCAAGAAGTACAACAAGTGTTTAAAAATATTTTTATAACAGAATGCTGTTAAAATCTGAGAAAAAGAGTTATTATGAAATGTTATTAAACTCATTTTAAATATTTTACATTTTTAAACAAGATAAATAAATTATGTTATATAAATATTTAATCATGTCATTATGTTCATTTACTGTCAAACGACAAAATGGTTGAAATTAATTGTTAACAATATTTGTAAATATAAGGGATGTTAATGTAATATTTAAATGATGTAACATTTATTTATAATTAATTAAATATTTAACGTGATTTTAAAATTTATGTTTTTCATTATTAAGAACGTATATATATTTGTGAGTGTAAAATTTTCATAAAATCAATTCAAAACTTGATATTCTTCTCGATTGTTATATGTTAGTTTATTCTATTGAGATAAAGAAACACGGATCGTTATATGTTAATTTATATTAGTAGAATAAAAAAATGTTAAGTAGGGGTGGATCTAGAATTTTAATTAAAGGGCACCAAGTACTTAAAACAAGAACAACGAGCTACATCGAGATTAAGAGTATAATAAAAACTACGTTACTTTAAAAAAAAAAAAGAAAATTATTCTTAAATATTAAACCAATAAATATAATTTTCATAATTTAATGATTTAACCGACCATTTTAAGAACATTAGAAGTTTAATAAGAATGTTTCTCGTCACTAAAAAAAGAATAATTATTATTAATTTTATTATTTATAGAATTTATCATTTATATTTATTGATATTATGCTAAAATGTATTCATTAGTGTAGTTAAAGATACACTTTATTTCACGCATAAATATTTGATTTTGATTTTGTAAATTACTTTTATGTTAAAAAATTTTGAATTAATTTTAATTTTTTAATAAAACTAAAATACTAAGGGTATTTTAATAATTTTGTGTCCAAGATTGAGGGAGGTCACTTGCCCCTTGTCTCCATGTGGCTCTATCCATGATGTTAAAGATAATTGATTAATTATAAAATTAATAAAAATTAATTATTTAATAAAGTATTTATTTTTTTCATTAATATTACTTAAACTACTAATAACCACTCATAACTTAAAATAAGTAACTTTTTAGTTTTGTAGTTATTTAAATAATTTCATATTTTTATTTTTTGTTTACCTCAAAGTCCTTTAACTACTTATTATTTTTGTGACAGCTTTACTTTATTTTAATATTCTCTAATTACTTATCATTTAGTTAAATACTTTTAACTGATAATTATATATAATTTTAATTATTTGAAATAATTTTTAAATTTTTTAAATTTGATTTAAATAAAATAAAAAATTAATTTAAGATACATACTATCCCCACTTCTGTTTCCTTAATGAAAACTTGAAAAAACTTGACTACACATTTTTTATCTTTTTGGTTAATTGTGAAATCAGCTTTCATATTCTTTGCTAGTTATTAATTTTTGTTTGCAGTGCATTTGGAGTATTAAATTTAGCTGAAAATTTTTAATATTTATTTTTAATTTTTTCTAACTTTTTTATCAAAAATTTTTAACTTTTATTTAAGTTTTTTCAATTTTCTTCAATTTTTATAATTTTTTTCTATTTTTTTAAATTTTTATCTAAATTTTTACACTTTTCACCCCACAATGCAGAATTTATTTACTTTTTATTTTTTGTGTCAAAATTTAACACTCACAATTAAAGATTGAGGACAAAACGGCTTTGTGTGTGTGTGTGGAGATTCAGATTCTAGGCTTTTCAAATGGCCGAGAAAGACAATTCAAGTCCAAATACCTTGCGTATTAAAAAAAAAAAGAAAACAAAAAGAACAAGATATTTTTTATACTTCTTATCAATTAAGGGGGTGTTTAATATAATAAAAAGTAAGATAAAATAAGATAATTTATGAATTTTCATAATTTATGCAGTGAGATAAAAATAAATAACTTTAAAAAATTTTAAAAATTTTTTAAAATTTTTCAACAAAACAAACAACCCCTAAACAAATTTATCCGTCCAAGCCCCGTTGGGCCTATTTAAATAGGATTCTTCTTCTTTTGGGCTCCATTTAGCGTGTTATCCTGAAAATTTCCAGAACTTGGGCCTATTTTAGGCGGTCAAACTTTTTAACTATTTTGAAAATTTAAATAACTATAAATAAAGAAAATCAGGGTCGCGTTGAAAAGCCGCTCGTCCCCTTCCGATATATATACCTATAGCTCGCCGCCTCTGGTATATCTCTACCGCAGCACCGAATCTCCCTGAACCGCACATAGAATCAGAACAATCAAAATCAAATGGTAAAGCTTGTACATGAATCTCTCTTCTGTCTATCCTCCTATCCGATCTGGGTTTAGGGCCTCTCGAGCTACTTTCTGCTATATCCGGATCAAGATCTGTTTGTTTTCATGTTAAAAAAATCAACATTTTGCTTCTGGGAAGGTCTCTAAGTATAGAGCTACTGGGTTAATATTTTTTTCTGGGTTGTTTGTTGCTCGCAGGCTTTGCCGAACCAACAGCAAGTCGATTATCCGAGCTTCAAGCTCGTCCTTGTCGGCGATGGAGGGACTGGTATTCATTTATTTATTTATATATTTTTTTAACTTGCTTCCCTTTTTGTATAGGGGAAAAAGTTTGTTTCCATTGAATGTTTCTCAAATTTGTCTATGTAAGAATGATTGGGTATGATCGGTAGCCTCAAGTCTGTTTGGTTCTCGGGAAAGATGAGAGAAATGGAAGGATGAGCTTTACGAAGCTTCCGTAACCCTTTTCTTCTCAGAGCCAAAGTGAAGTAAAATTTTGAAAAAATTTTTGAATTTATATTATACGTTATTTTTATTGGGTAATTTAGAGAGCAATTTATAATTGTTCGGTTAAAAATGTGGTCTTGTCAAAAAGGTATTTTGAGAAAATAGTTTATAGTAACAGTTTGAGGAAGAAGTATTTTTGAACCGCATATAAATTTTCCTTGGAGGTTCTTGAATTATTGCAAGTGAATGAAATCAAACAGTGGACTATTCATATATTTGCTTCTGTTTGTTTTTGAATGATGCAGGGAAAACGACTTTTGTGAAGAGGCATGTCACTGGTGAATTTGAGAAGAAGTATGAGCGTAAGTAATAAAAATACTGATCTTTCTTGGAGTTTAATTTCAATTTTGATTTCCTTCTTGTATTTAGAGAAGAAGTTTAAATGACTTGATAAGGGCTATTTCATTTTTCAGATTAATTGAAGTATCAAGCATGCGTGCATTTGTATTAATTTAATTACAATTTGTTTTGTATTGAACAGCAACCATTGGTGTGGAAGTTCACCCTTTGGACTTCTTCACAAACTGTGGGAAAATCCGATTTTACTGCTGGGATACCGCAGGCCAAGAGAAATTTGGAGGTCTTAGAGATGGTTACTAGTAAGTGTTACAGCATCATTGACTACAATTTCCAGATGTAGACAATGTTGCATTTTACTTAACTGTTGAACTTTAGGTTCCATAACTTGTATTGAAGTTCTGAGGAATTTTTACTACAATGGTGTGTGTGACATATTTTCGTAAGATCTCAACAACATGGACCTTCCAATATTAATTAGTTGGAGAGTTTAGCATGATGTTGGAACCAACTGCTTGAAGATATGTTGAGTGTTGTATTTAATTTCATTGCATTTGCTTCTAACACCACAATTGCAAAATTTAATGCAAACTTGTGATTAGTGAGTGGCAATGTAAGCTGCTGTTTGATACATGAGGTTATGAGTTTCAACTGTTATTATTTATTTAGTTATTTTGGGGGTGGGGGTAGATAAAAGTTATACAATAACTTTATCGAGGAATGACTTGCTTTGATTGCTGAATTTATCGATAAATGGGAATACATATTGCTCGTGCAAATTAACGTTTATGTGAAGAGTTATTTGTTGAAGTTTGTTATGGTGGTGTTGGTTGATTTTTTGGGAAGTGGACTTACGTGGGATAAATCTGATTGTTATACTTTGGGTTTGTTGTTCAACTCTACATGTTTAAAAAAGTTGGGATTGCTTTGGTTAGCAAAGAGGTATGTTAGATGGGTTTGATAAAGTCAGCCTCAAGGAGATTAATGACTTCATCTTTGATCTTTAGGTCTATGGTTTGAGGAAATGGATGGCTTGCTTGACAAGTCAAGCAGAGGGGATAACATTGAGGGGGGTGGTGGAGGTTAGACTGAGAGGTAAGTTTGGGCATCTCCTTGTAGTTCCAAGCAAATGCGTCAAGGAAATACTTGATAAGGGACACTAGTGCAGCTTGTCATTTTGGGGGGGAGATCTTTGCAAATGAAAATTAGTTGAGGGGATTGCCCCTTGGTGGCTCAGTTAATTTCCTCTAGTTCTTGCTTATAGACATTTGGGGGGTTGGTTTCCACTTCTCAAGTCTTAGGGGAGGGCAATTCTTTGTTTATTAGATCCCTTATTTCTCTTCTTCCTTTTGACAAAGGGAGAGGCGAGGGAGCTTGTGGCATTCATGCCCACCATTCATGGTAGGAGTTCTCTCAAGTTTAGATGAGGTCTTTGTGACTCGTAGAGCCTGAATGCTAATGAGTTCATCACGAGGGTGTTTTCTAAGGGGCAAGGCAACATAGGTGTCTTCTTTGCTCATCTCGCCCCACTTTGGGATTTAATCCCTCATGGTGGTGAAGCAAAAATGGCATCATCCACTGTGTTGTAGAATGTAGAGCCAGCAAAGTGGTTTTCTTCCACTCTAAAGGGTCTTGGAATTCTTGAATGGTGACTAATTAATCATTCCAGATGGCTTTCATGCATTGATTGTTGGCGAAAGGAACAAACCTGAAATGGTAGGGCCAAGTTTGTCCTAACATCACATGGCACGTTGTGTCTATTGGATTTGGTTTTGCTATGATCAAGTGTTAGTGTGATTCTTAAAATACACAAGCATATCTTTCGTGTATTTCTTTTGCCCATTTTCACTTCTTTTCCTTTCAACTTCCTTTTATTTTGACCATTCAACTTTTTACCTTATTTTTCTTTTATTTTATCTTTGGTTCCATTTACATATCTTTTCCTGAATGTTCCCTTATTGTTTTGTTCTTTTTCAACCTAAAGATTCTTACCTTTTTTTGCTATCATTACTTCTACAAAATTTAAAGAAGATCAATCATATGCGATGAAATTGATATCAAGGTTTGTTTATTTGTTTTGTTTTTGAAATAAATAAATACTTGCTTAGATCAATATGTTTACTTTCATGAATTTTCTGTTTCTTGATACAAATGTCCAGTTTCATGTATAAATTGATATGCATATACACACACATATATTTTATTATATTTTAAATTTTCTTGTTATCTATTATATTGATTACAAAGATACCAAGTTTTTCTTTCTATTGATTGTCATTTTGGAGTTTTGCATAATTTTTTAAAATAAAATTCACTTATAATCCTTTTGGTAATTTTGACCTGTAAAATATTCTCTCTTTACTAATTGTACAAGCGAATTGGAATGGGATTTCTTACTACCTTTATGTTTCCTCAATAATCATGGAATTCATTTATTTAATATCACCACTTTAGAAGGATAGTGAGGTGGGGGAACAAAAGGAGAAAAGGAATGAAGAGTCATTAAAGAAAAAAAAATAAAAGAATAAATCTAAAGTTTAGAAATTACCAAAAATAAATAAATAAATAAAGAAAAAGAAAAAGTAAAGAAAAGAAAAAAAGAGTGAAGTAAATAAGGTAAGAAACTAAAGAGAAAAGAATAACTCTACAAATTTTGAAATATAAAAGGAGAAACAAAAATAAATGATTGAAGTGTTAAAATGGATGGAAGTTAAATGGGGAAAGAAATTGAAAGGAGGAATCAAGTAACTTGTCATGAAGCTTTTTTGGGAGTGTCCCTGCTAGGCAAGGCCTGTTCTGCCAAGGCTGCCATTGCTTTCTTAGGTGGTCTTAGGTTCAGTTGTCTCCTTATGAGGCATGTGCCATGTGAACCGTACTAGGGGTGCCCACAAATGGCAACAATCTTGTTCTACATTTGAAAGGGATATCATGACATGGTAGGATGTGAGTTTAGGTATCTTGATGGCACTCTAAACATAAAAAAGTTTCTGTCCGCTATGGTTGGGAAAGGTTTGACCTTATGGAACCTGATACTTTAATACGATTGTAACAATTTAGATTCAAAGGGAATTTACTGTAAAATCTGTACTAATCTTTTTGGATATATCCATCTTTGGAGGCTGTCCTTCATTTAAATGAAAATAATGGATTATGTGTGGTTTCCTTGGCTATAGTCTTTGTGGGCTTGAAGAGTGCAAGAAGCTTGTAAATCCTCTTTTAACGTACAGTTTGGAGTGGCATAAATTTCCATATAGTTGCAAGGCTTCAGTGTTTATTATCTCTTTTGATGGATTTTTTTGAGTTCCATTATATATTTTTCTCTTATGGTGAAAGAAATGCACCCATGTCATTTCCTATGGACTGATATCCCCTGATTCTTGTGTCCTTGCAAATACTTGTGAACTCTGTTGATCTTTCTCGAGATTATATTGATATTCTGGTGATCAGTTGCAATATTCTGATTTCTGAATGTTGTTGGGTTAGTTTAGTGCTTATTGCTGCGTGATATACCACCTTTATTGCCCTCGTGGAAATTCTAATGTTTGTTTTTTATATTTGCAGCATTCATGGTCAATGTGCAATCATCATGTTTGATGTGACTGCTCGGTTGACGTACAAGAATGTTCCCACATGGCACCGAGATTTATGCAGGTGTGCCTAACAAACCGTTTGAAACTTACTATTCGTTATCTGCGCCTCTGCTCACTCATTGTGGTATATTAACTTCTCCAAATTCTGACTTATTCTTTTGGCAATTGCAGGGTTTGTGAAAACATACCCATTGTTCTCTGTGGGAACAAGGTTGATGTGAAGAACAGGCAGGTTAAGGCTAAGCAGGTTACATTTCACAGGAAGAAGAATTTGCAATACTATGAAATCTCTGCCAAGAGCAACTACAACTTTGAAAAACCTTTCTTGTACCTTGCCAGGAAACTTGCAGGGTAATGGAATGGCATGCTATTGTTCTTTTTTTCAGGTTAACAAGTATGGTGGACTAGGTCAAAAATTTGATGATTGTTTTTTTTTTTTTTATGTTAGGGATCCCAATCTCCATTTTGTGGAGTCTCCTGCACTCGCTCCTCCAGAAGTGCAAATCGACATGGCTGCACAGCAACAGTAAGATTTCTTATTACAATATATCTTATTTTTGTAATATCTGCTAAAATTCATTCCCCTGAGCTTGTGGGAGAGAATCTCTGTTTTGTGGTTTAGTGGAAGTGATTCCAATAGATAATCAAAGAATACTAGTCTTTTAATCTGTTCATGCAATGCCTGCTGTTAAATATAAATTCAAGGGTTTCTTTGGTATTCATTACAGGCATGAGGCTGAGCTTGCTGCAGCTGCTAGTCAGCCCCTTCCTGATGATGATGATGATGCATTTGAGTAGGAGAGCTTGGAACCATGGAGATGCTCATTGCTTTTTGCGACGTTTATTTTTATTTTTATTTTTTTTTTTTGGTGCTCATTTACCTTGTTATGAAGCTATCTTCCCCAATTTTCAATACTATATTGGAGAATTTGACTATTAGAAGGTGAATTGAATTGTATTGTCTGGACCATAAACCATACCGGCGTCATGTTCTTTACCCGATGTTTTAAGTCTGCTTGGCGGTGCTTGTGAAAGAATTCTTTAGGCTTCCATATGGATGTATTTGTTGGGCCACCTTCGCGCTTGTATACATTTTTACCTTCTATATTTTGAGGCAATAATCATGGTTGCAGCCCAATTTCATGAAAGTGTGAGGTTACATCTTGGGAGATGATATCCATGAGAGGTGTTATATATCAAAGCAAACCTGAAGCGCAATCCATGTTTGGTGTTACATGAGATAACATATGTGGTATAATATGGGCTTATTTGGAGTCCTAAAATAAACAAAAAAAAAAAAAATTTAAAAATTTTTCAATTATATTTTGTTATATATCAATTTTTCATTATATTAATCACTTTCGTTAATTTTTTTTTTATTTCTTTTGAGATTCCAAGCGAGTCGTATGTATCTCTCTTTTTTATTGGGGGGTTGGAATATTTAGGTTATCAAGGCCATCGTATGTATCTCTCTTTTTTATTGGGGGGTTGGAATATTTAGGTTATCAAGGCCACCGTGCATCTCGGCTAACAATTTTTAGCCTTTTTAAAAGTCCAAAATACAAATACAAGTCTAAAACAATTCTAGAAGTAAGATGATTTTTTTTTTTTTTTTTTTTTTTTTCTGTTTGAGTTCAAATTGAATTAAA
>JAVXUM010000021.1:22477196-22487279 GCA_035590655.1 Pouteria glomerata
TTTGAAATGTAAAAAGTTGTTAAAAATTATATAAAGTGAAAGGTGGCAAAATATTATTGGAGAATTTTAAAAATTTTAGAATTTTGTGAAACTTTTTGGTACAAAAGTTAGTACAACTTTTTCAAAAATTATGTCAAGTGCGTTCCAACGAGTTTTGACAGAATTTTAAAAAAATGTGTTAATTTTGAACTTTTTTTGGAGTTTGAAAAATGTGTTACTTTTGAACTTTTTTAAACTTATTTGGAGCTCCAAACGCAGGCTTAAACTTTCTACTCATAACACAAAACACGAAACACTAATTTTTAAATTTTATATAATTTTATATTCACTACACAAAATCTTATTCATTAATTTTTTATTTTATACAATTCCAAACGGACCAGTATTCCAAAATCATAACTAAGCACATTCCAAAATAAGCTGCCCTGTTAACACAACCACCGTATCCAAGAAAAAAAAAAAAGCGTACTGGGGTGGCTGGTCATTACAATATTTTAATGATATTTGAAATATTTTAAATTCTTAATCACTAATAGATAGGGGTAAAAAAAAATTAATAAATCAAAAATCAAATCAAATCAAAAATTACGGTTAATCAAATCAACGGTTTCGATTACCATTTCTTTTTATTTTTAAATATTCGGTGTTCGATTTAAGTTTTAATTTTTAATATACAATAACTGTCAGATCAGTTAATCGATCAAATTTTATTATTAAAATAAATTATTTAATATATGCTTATTATATATTAATATATTGTATAGTTTCTTAACAAATAAAATATATTTATATTAAATATATTATATAATTATATAATTTATAAATAATTAATTACAAATTAATAATTATTTAAAAAATCGCTTAAAATGAGTTAATAGAGCTGATTTGAGCAGTTAACCAACATTGCTAGTTATGTTTCGATTCAAATAAAAAGAAACCAAACTTGATCGATTCGGTTTTTTATTCTAACTTATGGTTCGATTAACTAAATCATGAGCACCCCAATCAATAGGTACCATTAAGTGAATAAAAAATAAACATACATGAGCTCATTTTTTACAAATGGTTTTTGACAAAACACTTAAGTTTTGCCACTTTTACACTCAGTAATAATAACTGATATAATTTAAAAGTTATTAAAATTTTTGCTACAAAAAAAATGTCAAAATTTGTTAAAAGTTGTCAAAAATTTTACAAAACACATGTATTGTTAAAATATGCTAAAAATTGCTACTTATTTACTAAACACATAAAAAATTTTACCTTATTTTAAAAAAGACATATTTTTGAAATTAGTAAATAATGAAACAAATTTAAAAATAAAAATAAAATAACCGTTAGGTTCAAGATTATATTCATTGTCAATATCTATAATTATTACTTTATAGAAAACATGATTTTTATTACTATTTATTGTTGTAGTGCGATACACTTTAGAAAACAAAAATTGTTATTGTCACACAAGACACTTAAGAAATGTTTAAGTACATACATACATCATATATAACATATTAGATCTTTTTATTCATTAGACCTCACATTCAAGGATACTGTTAATGTTTTGTATTGGATAAGAAAAGTGGGTAATCAGATACTCGTAAATACTTGATTATTCATCAGTTTCTGGGATGATAATTGGTTTAAATTACCATCAAATATGGATACAAATGATTGATTTATTTTATTATATTTTTAATTCATTTAAACGAGAGTATATATTTAAAATTTTATTTTCTTTTTGGCTTTTCCTTTTTTTTAATAGTCGTTTTTTTGGGTTGTTAAATTCTAGTCACCTTTGGTAACATAATTTTTAATTAAAAAATTACTAACTTTTGATTTTTAAGCATTTGATAAACCACCAACTTTTGCTATTTTCTGTTTTGTTATAATAATTTTTCAACTAAAAAATTACTAAAAGTTATTTAAAGTTACTAAAAATGGTTAAAAGTTATCAAAAATTTAGCCAAACACTCAATAATTGTAAAAAATTATTAAAATTACTAAAAATTACTACTTGTTTCAGTAACACACCAAAAATTACAACTAACAGCTTTTAATAAAAAATTATTAAAAATTATACCTCCAAATATTCCATAAATATTTTTCAAAATTTAGTAGGCTAGCATTAAGCGGCGTTTGTCAAATTTGTTAAGTTAAAAAAAAATAAATCTAGCAATTCTAAGTCAACTTAGATCCAAAAAAAACATGAAAAATATCCTTTGTCAAAATTTGAAGCTCAGAATTTCCAAAAGTTTGGTCAGATTGTGAAATTTTATACTAGAGTCTTGTCCTTCAGTTCAGATTCCATATGGGATGTAATCAAAACCTTTTAACAAATTTATCTAAAATTGATTTGGCTCATGATACTCCTCCAACCTAATATATATTGAGACTCCATTTATAGTGATAAAAATTGTTTAAAAGTTTTAAAAATTATTTATTTTTTACCTTATTATACAAATAATGAATTTATAATTTTTATCAAATTTTATTATTTTTTATCACTTTAAATACATCCTAAATTAAAAGACTATCCAACTAAAACAAAAAGAGAGAGAAAGAGAGATTAAAAATAGTTAAATTAATAGTTATTTTGTTTTTTTATTATTTTAAATAAAAATATGTATTTAATATTTTATGTATTTTTTTTTCTTTCTCTTTTATTTTCTTTGGTCAAACTCTCAATTCATCCGTCTCTTTTTTGTCATTCTTGGATTTACAGTTTCCCTACTTTCTAATTAGACATTGTAAAATTTTATGCAGGAGCTTTATTCTTAAAATTAGAGGTCGGTTGGATGCTACTAAAATTTTAGGAGGTTAATTTATAAAGAGTGTACAAAATAGTAAAGAGTATTATTTATAGAGGGTGGATCCACATTGATGTGACGTTTGTAAATGGTGGATAAAAAATAGTTAGTTTGGATAAGATATTAAGAAAGGATATTAAATAATATTTGGTTTGTATAATTTTTTAAAAATGATGTATATGGTTAAATGTATGATGTAAAAAATTATCAAATGACTTTTTTATCCTTGTGTCACCCCAAACATACTAATTTTATCTTCAAATCCTCTCTAAAAATAATACACCTTCTCCCGTATTATTTTTAGTGACCTCAAATCCTCTCAAAAAATAATACATCTTAATACACCTTCTCCCGTAAAAAATTTTCGAAGTAAAAAATTTTTGAAAAAACTTTTGACTTCCCAAATTAAGTAAAAAATGTCCCATCAATACTCATATGGGATGAGCTTTGCGCTCTAATTTCACCGCATCAAATTGGGTAATTTTACCGCATCAAATTGGGCCATAGATATCAAATCCAGTGAAATAACTAACCTACACAGAATTTATTCGATTCATGTCAGACCCCTTCAGGGGAATAATAAAATAAAATTTCTAGGTTTTCACCCCAAAAAATAATAATAATACAAATTTTTAGAGTCCAAAGCTAGACAAAGGACTGTTTAGACTATGGGTTATTTGAGACGTTGAAAAGTATTAAAAAATTTTAAAATTTTTTACGACTTTCTACATATTCACATCTATTATAATTTCAGAAAAAATTGCATAACTCAAGTTCGATTAATATAATAGCTGTAATTTTTTTTAATGTGACTACCGTCATCTAAGTTACCCAACAAAGACCCATTGTTAATTTTTTTTTGAAGAGATTTCAAAACTATTTCAACGAATTTCTCTGCAAAAGTCAATATCTTTCACTATTCATCTTTGAAAAATGTGATTTACCACTAAACAATCAAATATCACTCAAACCACGTTTTTCGTTATTTTTCGTCATTTTTCGTTGCACCAAATATCCTCTATAAAAAAAGAATATAAAAAGTTACCAAAAAATACGAAAAGTTATTAATTTTTTCAACTTCTTCTAATTGAATTTTACCACATACTACTTTCACATTAATTCTTTATGCTTTTCTTATACTTTTTTACCATTCTAAAAGTCTTATGTTTGAAATTGTAAAAGTTAATATAAATTCATAAAAGTTATAATCTCAGCATTTATGTAATGAATAAAAATGAGTGTCGCTATTTATAGTTTTATTTTTTTTCTCACAATCTAGTTAAATTTTTTCCATCTAAGAAAATAAAAAATAACTTCCTTTTCCTTCATATTAATTGCACATAACTCATATTTAAAAAATCTTATATAAAATTTTAATAAGGACTTGTTAAAAATGTTAATTAATATTGATAATCACTCAGTAACAAATTAAATAAATTTGACAATCATTTGTTAAAATAAATTTTAGATAAATAAGCAAAATATTTTAACAATTAATTATTAACTAAAATAAAAACTTTCAATGACATCAATCTATTTTAAAAAAAAAATTTATCAATTTATAGGTATTTTTAAAATTTTTAGTGTAATTTGTGGATCAAGCCACGCAAAAAGGAAATAAAACTGTAAATAATTAAACCCTAAAAAATTTTTAATTTAAATTTTATAAAAAATTTTGAAGGTTTTCATAGCTCTAAACGATGTAAAAAAGGCTCGATAACGAGCGATACATACGGAGGATAGGAGAAACAACGCGCTATCGGAGTATCCGGACTTGTGGAGGCAGAGAGAGAGAGAGGGAGAGAGGCTTTTCACCTTGGAGTTCCTCTGTTTCTTATCAGCTTAGGTGTGGTATTCATGACTAAACCCTAATCTCATGTCAATCAGTCTCTTATCTGATTCATTTCCTTCAGATCTTTCCACACACAACGACCCACATGTATCAAAATTTCTAGTTATGTGCGCTTCTGCATATTGGGTGTCATTGTCGTAATGGGTTTGATCAAATCGGGACATTTTGTTATCTAACCCATATGTTCAGCTTTAACTTTATTATTTTGGGATGTCTTAAGCATAAATTTTGATCAAATTAAGTGAGTGTGATTGATTGAAAGAAATGGGTGTTGGTAGAGCCCTGATGGGCATCGATTAGTAATTGGGCTTTGTTTTGTTTTTGTTTTCGTTTTGCAGGAAATTTTCAATCATTGTGATAAGCTCATCCAGCTTTGCTCAAGTTTTCTCTTTTCCGGGCTAATATGAGTTTTAGTGGGGCTTCTGTGGGTTCTGGTTAGTTTTTTTTTGGTCTTCGCTGCATAACTTGTGCCTTCACTTATATGTTTGGTTTCCATGGAGAGACACTGAATTTAATAGAAATGAGATTCTGAATATCTTGGTGAAATTAATGCCAATCAATTTATTGAGCTTCATTGGGTAAATGACATCTATTTTTTTGGTTCAAAAAATGATATAAATCCAATGTTTGGGATTTTATTGGCATTTGACTTCTCCTGGCTCTCTTGGTTAAAATGATTGGAGCTTTAGTTTATTGGATCGTTAGCATTTACTCCTATAGGATTGGGTTTAAACTGTATCTTAATGAACCTGGTGTTGCTGACTTATGATTTTGTTTTTGCAAATTATATTCCAATTTCATTTCAGGTGGTAGAACTTTTAGAAGGGCATTTGAGTTCGGCAAGACCCATGTGGTCAGACCCAAAGGAAAACACCAGGCTACCATAGTCTGGCTGCATGGCCTTGGTGATACCGGTGCCAGGTAGTACTTACGTTCCTTCCTTGTGAAGTCTGGATAAGTTTTTAAGTTCTTTTTACTATTTATGTGCAGTCAAGGGCAGCCATTTTCATTCCAATGGTTTCTTCTTTATTGCTGTTGCCTGCTTGCTCAGTTGCTATAAATAAGAGGAGACAAGATAATTCAGTGTCCTATATTTTCATCATTTGGGTCTATGCATATTTCAAATGAAAAGCTACACTCAAGCTTTAGTTGCTCTTAATTTATTCTCTAATGAAGTCAATTGCTTTCTGTCAACCAACTTTTTCATTTTTCCTTTCAAGTATATGCATGTGAAGCCATATGTTAGATTCCAACATATGATTTTACTATCTTTGCTCAATTTATCTATGACTTGTGACTGTATTCAAATCTTTATTTGTTTCTCACAATTATCATATTTATTATGTGAAACTTTTCATGCTTGGAATTAATGGATTTATAATTTGATATTCACTGTTTCGGGATAACTATGGAACTTATCTTTTAAAATGGTAGAATATTCTAGAAGCAACACTAAAGCTACTTTCACAAAAGGTTATTGTTCTCATACTTTTAACTTTCAGAAATTTATGATTAAGAACTGGGCTGGTTGTGGGCAAGGAGAGATTAGACCGCCCAACGCCCCTGAAAAGGTATTTACTTTTTGCCCATTGTGGAAAATTCCCCACTGCTGCCTCCTGTGGGAGCCTGGGCAGTGTTCATGATTTGTTCTGTGTCTTGTTGGAACACTTTGAATTGCTTTTTTTCCTTTTCAAAATAAATATGTATTCAAGAGACTCTTTTAAAATTATTACAGTTGTTGATTTAGAACTGTAATCTAGTCTTACGGAGAATATTTAACTGTTAGTGCTTCTAAGGTGGCAATCCCACAATGAAATGGGATATATTTTTTTAGATAGTGTTGCCTATGTTTGTAAAGGGGATATATGTCGGTCCGGTATTGGTGTCTTTCAAGTTTTCAATATTGTTTCCAATTAAAGGAAAAGAAAACTGGTCATAAAATTTTAGTCACTGTGCTGTTGCCATTTTTATGCGCAAGATTTTATTTGCCCAACTTTATATTCCAATGAAAAAAAATTAAATAATCCGTAATTTTTGGATCTATTTATTTTGTTCTTATGTAGGACAAAAACTTAGCTAATTGTATTTTGCTTAGCGAGTGGGTATTCTATACTATTTCTTTTTAAAACACTGGTGCCGTAGAAAAAAAGAAAAAAAAAAAAAAAGAATCCCATTTCTATTATTTTGTTATTTATTTGATGTCCTTCTGGCAAGCATTTTGAGATTGTTTTCAGTTGCTGTATGAAATACAAAGAATTGGCTTGATTCCAATGGATGTCAAATGTTTTTAAAACATTGCAATTGTGGCTGCAGTCCTCATTTAGTGATTTTCAATTTTTTTCTTGGCAGCTGGTTTCAACTCTTGGAGACTCTTCCTCTTCCAAATGTAAGGATACTTTGCGATTTTTTGAATGTATTAACACGGGAGCACTTCTTTGCTTTACACCGTGATGAGAAAATTTCTCTCATTTCCAATCAAATCCCACTATATGCATGTGTTAAATTATTTATGGTGCCATTCAGATTAAATGGATCTGCCCAACTGCTCCTTCTCAACCAATATCTTTGTTTGGTGGTTTTCCTTCGACTGCTTGTAAGTTTACTTGTTTTGAGAAAGCTTCTTGACTAATCTTTTGAGTGCTGCCATAGTTAGAAGTGGTTGAATTATGGTAAAGTGGTTAAGAGATATATTTGATTTTTGAAATTGTATAGAAAAAGATGGAAAAAACCAGAGCAATCACACAAATAAGAAAATACCATATTCCCTTTTTTCTCTGTCCTCAACACAGAATGAGAAACTCTTCATGGTCTACAGCAATATTTTAACAAGCAAGATACTAACATTTGGAAGCAAAATCAGGGTTTGACATAAACGAGCTTTCAGAAAATGCTCAAGATGATTTAGAAGGTTTGGATGCATCGGCAGCGCATGTTGCAAGTCTATTATCAACAGAGCCTGCTGATAGTAAGTTTTCTTTTGCATACGATGTTCCCTTTGTGACAACATGCAATATTCAGACATAATGAGATGTTGCAAATGAGAACTCCTTTAAGACTTCTTGCAATATTCAGACATGTGAGATGCTAATAATTGGCTGGATTGTTAGGACTTATGGGGAGTACAATAGTCCCTTCAACTCTGTCCTATTAGAAGATTCTATAAATTTTTTTTTTGGTAATTAAGATTCTATAAATTTATTATAGTTTCCATGATTCCTGGGAATTAAATGGATCATTAAAGTTGAATTGTTTCATTTCTTCACAGTACACTGGTCCTGGATGGAGTTATGTATCCAGTTAATTATTTATCTTGAGCTGGTACAAGGCTGATTATTGTCCTGAGAAAAAAGTTTATTGCACAACCTTCCTTAAAATTCTTTTTTTTTTTCTCTTTATTACTGCATGAGTTTTTCACGTTTCCAATTATTGTCACCTACCTTTTCCTTTTTGTTTTTTTCCCTTTTCAATTTATAATATACTAATTATTCTCAATATTTACGTAATTTGTATGTCAATGCAATATTGCCTGAGTTTTTTTAAGAAGGTAATCATTGCAACATTGATCTTCAAGTTATATGGGTAATGTTTTTCTATGCTTAGGCATGAACATATTTTAAGGTCATTAGTACAACAGCTTCTGGTGATAGAATCAGAGAAGTTACTGGATAAAAAGATTCACATTGCTGGCCCCAACTAGTGAAATGAATGTATTCCATTGTGTAAACCATTAGGATTTCAATTTATTCCAGTTTTGTCTGATGCACTTGAAATGAGCATATTTCATATGGTATCGTGCCCTGGACTTCGTGTTACACTTTTGATGCTGTTTTTTGAGCACTCCATTAGTAGTTACTTTTAAGGGTAATAGTTGTTATCTGTTTATCATTATTATTTTTATTTTTTTATTTTCCCATTATCTGTTACAGTTAAGCTTGCAGTTGGAGGTTTCAGTATGGGTTCAGCAACGTCCCTCTATTCTGCGACTTGCTTTGCTCTTGGAAAATATGAGAATGGCAACCCATACCCGACCAATTTAAGTGCAGTTGTTGGGCTTAGCGGCTGGCTCCCTTGTTCAAAGTTTGTCTTTTATGATTTCTCATCCTTAATGGGCAATTTAAAATTTTTAGTTCTATCTCTCTCATGCATGTAATTACTATTTGTTTTTTTTTTTTTTTTCCAGGAACTTAAGTAGCAAGATAGAAAAGGGAAATGAAGCCGCAAGACGAGCTGCATCCTTGCCTATTTTGCTTTGTCATGGTACAGGTATTTACCTTCTTCCCTTGTGTCTCATAAATGTAGGATTAACTTGTTTTAGCAGGTGTACATTTTACTCACCTTAATAGGTGGTGAAGTTGTTTGCTTGGTTAGAGCATCTGTGTCTTGTGGAAGGAGCAATTATAGCTCTTGCAGCATGAATCAGGAAATGAGTTGAGATGCTGATGAACAGTTTTGAGGTCAACTAGTTTAGCAGTTGTTCGAGCTCACTTATTTGTTGGATCCTTGAGTCAACTACTTCAGTGGTTGGGTAATGCTACAATACCAGAAAAAAAATGTTTACAGAAAATTTAACCAAAATGATGTAGTAGGATTCTGGGCCTATTGATTAAATAAATGAATGAATAAATAAATTAAATACTAACTCTTCAATTACAAGACAGCCACTAACATGTCATTATGGTTTTGAGCTTTTTAATAAGCTTTTCTGGTGTAATAGCATTTTCCTTAGTGGTTGGTTGGGGCTCACTTACCTATTAATTGTTATACAAGCCACGGTTTAGTCTGAGTTTGGAGTTTGGTAAGTTCAAAACACATGACTTAATTTTGGTGCAATCTACTGAAGGTGATGATGTGGTTTCTTTTAAATTTGGGGAGAAATCCTCACGAGTCTTGAGTTCATCGGGATTTCGAGATACAACATTCAAAGCCTACGATGGGTATGTAATTCCATATTTGCTCTCAAAAACTTTATTCCCTGAGTTGGTAAAATTCCACAGAAACTAAAGATTGTTTCCTCTAAAACTCTTCAGGCTTGGCCACTACACAATTCCGAAAGAGATGGATGAGCTATGCTCTTGGCTAACTTCAAAACTTGGACTCGAAGGGAGTTCTTAATTTGGCAGAAGATACTTTGGATGAGCTATGCTCTTGGAGAGGAATTTAAAGGTAAAATGGCCCAGCAGATAAAAACAGCTCTAAATGTGAGTTACATGGTGCCTTGACATTCTATCAATCCTGTAATTCTTTCTTATGCTTTGCTTGTTGGCAACTATATGGACCTTTGCACTTATGGGGTCTATTGAGTTATTATTATTATTTTTTTAATATTATCTATATTACAAACTAACTCATACCGATTTGACACTTATGTGCGTGTCGTCTACTGAAGGAAGAGAGAGTGAGAAGAGAGAGAGTGAGAGATGGAAG
>JAVXUM010000021.1:22490995-22510514 GCA_035590655.1 Pouteria glomerata
AAAACTCATTTTAATTATTTCATTTTCTCAAAATTAATACAAAATATACCAAATTAAAATACGGGGCGTTACAGATACCTCTAGCTAGTGGGGCACTGGGGTAACCCTCGTCAAGAACAAACCGTGACGGGTCTGGTGACTGCGGCGCCTGGGTGCTATGTGCCGTCCATGTGAGCGTGGATCCCGGAAGCGGACAATATCGTGCTAGCGGTGGTGGTCCCGGGCTACTACACTAGTATCAGAGCCGGTGCCAAATTGGTGTGTCAGTAAGGACGCTTGGCCTTATAGGGGGTGGATTGTAACGATACCACATCGGTTGGGGAGGAGAACGAACCACGCCTAATAAAGGGTAGGGAGACCTCTCCCTAGTGGGGCACTGGGGTAACCCTCGCCAAGAATAAACTGTGACGGGTCGGGTAGCTGCGGCGCCCGGGTGTTGTGTGCCATCCACGTTAACGTGGATCTCGAAAGCAGACAATATAGTACTAGCGGTGGTGGTCCCGGGCTGCTACAATGGTATCAGAGCCGGTACCAAATCAGTGTGCCAGCGAGGACACTGGGCCCTAAAGGGGGATAGATTGTAATAATCCCACATCGGTTGGGGAGGAGAACGAACCACGCCTAATAAAGGGTGGGCATACTTCTTCCTAGTGCGACACGTTTTGTGGGGACAATGGGGTAACCCTCGCCAAGAACAAAACTGTGACGGGTCGGGTGGCTGTGGCGCCCGGGTGCTGTGTGCAGTCCACGTGAGCGTGGATCTCGGAAGCCGACAATATCGTGCTAGCGGTGATAGTCCCGGACTGCTACAGTGGTATCAGAGCTGGCGCCGAATCGGTGTGCCAACAAGGACACTGGGTCCTAAATGGGGGTAAATTGTAACAATCCCACATTGGTTGGGAAGGAGAACGAACCACGCCTAATAAAGGGTGAGGATACCTCTCCCTAGTGTGACACGTTTTGGGGGGCACTAGGATAGCTCTCGCCAAGAACAAAACCGTGACGGGTTGGGTAGCTGTGGCACCCGAGTACTGTGTGCCGTCCACGTGAGAGTGGATCCCAGAAGTGGATAATATCGTGCTAGCGGTGGTGGTCCCGGGCTGCTATATGTTACCTTTGATGAATCAGTCATGCTACATCCAAAAAAGGAGTATGTTGATAAAGGTAAAGACCTCGTTATTGGAGAAAGGGTAGAGTTTGAAAGTGAACCCTCCAAAGAAAATACCATTTCTGATGAGCCCGTTAGAGAAGATGAGCAACATACAGAAGCAGATGAAGCACTATCTGAGCAACCATACAGTATTGCTACCGATAGACAGAAAAGAATCATCAGACCACCTTTAAGGTATAGTGATGCTGATTTTGTCTCTTATGCTTTGACTATGGCTGAAACAATTAAGTTTCAAGAACCTATAACATATCATGAAGCTGTTACAAGTAAGGAGTCAATGCAATGGACTGTTGCTATGAATGAAGAAATTAAGTCTCTTCGGAAGAATCAAACTTGAGAGCTAGTTAAACTGCCTAAGGGTAAAAGAATTGTTGGATGCAAATGGGTCTTTAAAAGAAAAAAAGGAAGCCCAGGAACGGAAGATGCAAGGTATAAGGCACGCTTAGTGGCAAAAGGGTTATAGTTAAAAGGAAGGTGTAGACTTCAATGAAGTATTCTCACCAGTTGTGAAACATAGCTCTATTCGATTCTCACCAGTTGTGAAACATAGCTCTATTCGCGTGTTGCTTGCCTTGGTTGCCATGTTTGACTTAGAGCATAAACAGTTTGATGTCAAAACAGCTTTCTTACATGGTGAGCTTGAAGAACAGATTTACATGCATCAACCAGAAGGGTTCGTTATTGCAAGAACAGAGGACCATGTTTGCTTATTGAAGAAATCTTTGTATGGCTTGAAGCAATCACCTAGACAGTGGTATAAGCGGTTTGACACATTCATGATTGAGCATGGTTACTCTAGAAGTAAGTATGATAGTTGTGTCTATTTCAAAAAGCTCGCAGATAGTTTCTTTGTATATTTGTTATTGTATGTTGATGACATGCTCATTGCTGCAAAAGATATGTCCGAGATTGTCAGGTTGAAAGCCCAACTTAGTAGTGAGTTTGAAATAAAAGATTTGGGTCCAGCAAAGAGGATTTTGGGTATGGAATTTCACAGGCATAGGAAAACAGGAAAGTTGTACTTGTCACAGAAAAAATACATTAAAAAAGTATTTGAACGCTTTGGTATGCAAAACTCTAAGCCTGTGAGTACTCCACTTGCTGCTCATTTTAAGCTTTCAGCAGTTTTGTCCCCACGGTTTGAAAAAGAAGATATGGACATATCTTGTGTGCCATATGCTAGTGCAGTTGGAAGCCTCATGTATGCTATGGTATGTACTCGTCCAGATATTTCACATGCAGTCAGTGTTGTGAGCAGATGTATGGCCAATCATGGTAAGGCTAACTAACAGGCCGTGAAATGGATATTTCGATACTTAAGAGGCATTACAGATGTTGGTTTAGTATTTGATAGTAGTGATACAAATAACACTGCTATTGGGTTTGTGGATTCAGATTATGCTGCCGATCTTGATAAAAGAAGATCTCTGACAGGGTATGTTTTCACTCTCTCAGGTTCTGCCATTAGTTGAAAAGCAACATTACAGACTACAGTTGCTTTTTCCACTACAAAAGCAGAATATATGGTAATAATTGAGGTAGTAAAAGAAGTCATTTGGTTAAAAGGATTACTTGGCGAATTAGGTTTGAAACAAGATCATACTGTGGTATATTGTGATACTGTGGTATATTGTGATAGCTAAAGTGTTATACATTTGACCAAAAATCGAATATATCACGAGAGGACAAAGCATATTGATGTCAGATATCATTTCATTCGAGAAATTATATCTCAAGGGTATATTGGAATTCAGAAGATCGGTACGACGGATAATCCAGCTGATATATTGACTAAGCCAGTTCCTGTTCAGAAGTTCAAGCATTGCTTGGACTTGATTAGTGTTTATTCCATTTGAAAGGCCCTCTAGGGCATTATGGAGAAAATAAAAGATAATCGTGACTGCCCAACATGGGCTTGAAGGGGAGAATTGTTGAGTCTTGATGAGATAGTAATCCCATATTGTAAAAGGCTTGACCTTTTCTCATCTATTCATTTTTTGTCGATGTCTAGCTTGTTATTAATTTTAGGTTAGCTATTTTAGTTAAATCCTCAAGAAAAAGAATAGAGAATAAAAAATATAAGAAGTCTTTGCCGAGAGGCGTGAGAGAAAAATTAGGTGTTTGTCTTTTAGAGTGAGATATATTTTGAGTATTTTTTGTCTCAATTTTGGTACCGAAATATTTTGTGTCTTTCTCACATTTTGTATTTTTCTTTTGTCATAGTAAAATACTTCTCCTACCGTCGCCCATGGACACAGGCATTACGCCGAACTACGTAATTCGTTGTGCCTTTGTGTGTTGCAATTATTTCTATTTTTTGCCTATAATTATTTTTCCTACTTCATTACTATATTAATCTCAATTTGTCACAACAAGTTCGTTCTATTTTACTTTAGCACATTAGGGTACATTTGGTGCTAAAAATGCTAGAAATCTTTGAAAATTCTCAAAATCACTAAAACTTTCTGACATATTTTGTCCATTTTGTGTTTCATGAAATTTCTATAAAGTTATATATATTTACATATCCCAACAATTTTTTACAAACTTTAATAAATTTTTTACAAATCCCCAATAATATTTTCACAAATCCCAATAAATTTTTTACAAATTTTAAAATTGTTTTAATAAATTTGTTAGAATGGACTCAAAAATTTGTTTGAATGTATTTAAAATCAAACATTTTGATGCAAAAATTAAAAAGTTTTTACCAAAATTTATTGATCTGGAGAAAAATTCGTTCCAAAAGTAGCATTCATGTCTAAAAAATAATTTAATGACTAAATACCAACTATAAAAAAAAAAAAAAAAAATATCCATATTACACTTTATTTCATTTTTTTTTTAGCACTCTAGACTTCCCTAAATGGGGTACGATAGTGCAGTTATGCAGTGACCGCAAGGGCAATGAAGTTTCCGAGTCATCTATATCTGAACTTGTGACATGTAGGTGAGTTCATTGAGGTTGCTTACTCCTGGATACTTATCTAGTGTTTTTTTTTTTTTGGGTAAATTCTCTCTGCTTCCAAGTTATAGTTTGCCTTTGTTAAGTTAACCACTTGTGTTGTATGTGAATCAGTAATGCTTTATTTCCAATTGGGAATGTATCCAAAAGAATCCCATGGGGGTAAAAAAAAAAAAAAAAAGGAAATGTATACTGCAGAACAGTGAAATATAAAAAATTTGGCATGGGTTTTGGACTAGATGTGGTTCTCAACTGGATCAAGCATCTCTTTCAGCTACCACTGCTCGTTTAGATTTAATTTTGGGTGATTGTTTGTTAATCTCTCGTCCTTCAGATAATTTTTTCTGTACTTCTCCATGATTTTAAATGCAGCACTTGCCCTCTTATGGTTACCATTGAAGTGTAATTTTTAATTTTTTTTTTTTGTTTTTACTTAAATTAATTGTATGTGATTTCATTAATGTTAATTATAATACTTTTATTTTAAATTTTAATCAATTATAGAAATCTTGAACGTTAATTTAGAGTTCAAATTTATTTTTGAGTGGTTATGATGAAACAATATTTTTATTTTTTTACATTTTTTATTAAATTTGTCAAAAATTACACTACCGTTCTAAACATGAGAAATAGAGTGTTATATTTAAAATCATAAAAAAGTGAGATGAAATCGATTTAAGTTATAACATTCTTTCGAATGACAGGTTCAGTGGAATTTAATTTCATTTAGTAATAATTTTTACCAGCTTTTATTTTGGAACAAAATAAGATTTTTAAATTGAATTTAATTTCATTTCACACCTTAGGTTCAAAATTTTAATATAATTTAAAACCCAATTCAAAATAATAAAATTAGAAACAGAGCTTAAAATAGGGGAATTAGAAACAAGGTTTTCAAAGTCAAAAGCTTTTCTATGATTGACTTGTAAAATCTAATTATTAACGACTTTGAGAGTTGTGACAATCACTTCACAAGAAAATAATGAATAAATAGAAAAGAAAAAGAACTCAACAAATTTAGAAAAGTGAAAGTTTCAGTTACTTTTGATAGCATTTATATTTATTTATTTTTATTTATAATTACAGATTTTTAAAAACTGATAACAAAAACTTATTTCTTAAACCTCTTATTATTTTCTTCTTTTCAAAAAATTAAAAACTTAAACAGAAAAATATAAACAAAAAACAGTGTAAGAGTAATATAATAAATTTTATTAAGTAAAAAATATTTAAATACTTTTATTTAAAGATAGTTTTTTTAATCTATTGAGATATAAAATTACTTGTAAAATTGTTATATTCAAAGAATTTTTTAATTCTTTTTTTTTTTTTATTTATCTATCTCATATTTGAAGTTTATGGGGACCCAACTAGCCAACTGGTATCTGATTATTTAATGGATTAAAGGATGATAGCCACTTAAAAATAACCATCGAGTATTTACTTAGTTTAGGTATTCTTTTTACTCAATGAATTTAGAGATGGTATAAGCAATATTTGACCCCAATTTGATCCGTTATCATACTTACAACGAACCAAGTTAAATCAAAAACTAAAATTTTCAAGAAAAATAAAAATTGAATTGAATTACATAGTTATAAATATTAATTAATATATTAATATAAATTTGATAAAAAGATTAATATTTTAATATAAATGTAACATATCAATAACATTCAATACATTATACCATAAATTTTGATTTTCGATTTTAACTTAAATTCAAACAAAAAACTAAATTGAACACGAAACTAAAATTTTTAAAAAGCAAAAAAAATGAACCAAATTAACCGAAAAAGCTAAACAAAAGGAACTAAACTTATTCAATTCAGTCCCATTTTAGTCAGCAATTATTCTTCGAAACTATTTTTTTTTCTCATTTTAGTCCATTCTTTAAAATTTTTGTAATTTTTTTTTTTTTTGCCATATCTTTATTCTAGTTCTATGTTTTTTTCTTTGCCAAAAAAATAAATAATTACAATTTTAGTATAATTTTTCATTTGATATATTGCAAAAATTTTACATAATTATTTTAATATATTTTTATAAACAATGGTAAATGATCCCCCAATTTTTAATTTTATACATTTTTATAATTACTCATTATAATTTTTTTATATAATAGAAATGTATTCTTCTTTTTAATTTCTTTTTTTTTTTAAATTAAAATAGATTAACAAAATTCAAAATAAATATAGACTAGTTGCTCACTCGATTTAATTTTAATAAATTTAAATGATAAAAAATATTAAGTGAAATTTTAAAAATAGCGAGCTTGATAATTAATTTAATTTTATTTAGTTTAAAAAGTTGGTAGCTTTTAAAACTTCACTTTTTTTTTTTTTTGAAAAGGTTAAATCTTGACGTCAAGTTCTTTTTTTTTTTCTCTCTCGAGGAACTGGTATCAGAGGTGCCACCCATCCAAATCCCACTAATCTAGTCAGAGCCGGGTCGGGCCTCGTATGAGGGGGAGCTCTTCCAGCGAAAATTTTTTACATTCACAAGACTCAAACTCGATACCTTACTTAAGTGATACTGAATTCCTTCTACTCAGACTAACCCCTTACTAAATATCTTCATACACAAGATTTCAATTACGAAATAGTTCAATTGGGGTTTAAAGAAAGTATACAAAATTAAATGAAAATGGTTACACGCAGGGGACGAGGTTATGATTGGGACCACGGTCATGATCCCCCGAGTTTCGAAAATTCTATTTATACATATAAATTTTGGAGTTTAAAAAAAAAATTATTATAACTTAATCTCGCTTAATGTTTTTTTAAAAAATGAAAAAATTACTATAACTTGAACTCCCTTAATTTTTTTTTAAAAATGAATATCCTCGGTCAGAAAAATACTCACACTAGTATATATAAATTTAAATTAAAAAAATTTAAATTATGAATCAAGTTCTTTAAAATTTTATTTTTCTTAATTGTTATATATAATTCAAAATTTGAAATACTATTTATATATATATATATTAATTTATTTTTGTTTACTAAATTAACGTAATTTATAATATCAATTTTAATTGTTTATAGGACTAAATTCAAGGAAAAAAAAAAAAAAAAACCTCCCAAGACCGAAAATCCTGATTTCATCCCTAGTTACAGGTAAATTTAATAGGACACCAACAATTTGATACTAAAATGGATCAATTTATGATAACAAAAAATACACCAACGCATTTATACTTATTTTTATTGTGTTAATTAGTCAATAATTGAACCAACTATTTGCACAATTGAACTTTAAAAGAAAAGGGAAAATAATTGTTATTTATACCAAAAACAAATGTAATTAATTTATAAGTTAAAATGAAAACCCCAAAACTAAAGATTAGTAAAATAATCATCACTTCAATGTTTTTTTTGGTTGAAATTTAAAATAAATAATTAAATTAAAGAGGAAAATTTCTTATTATTACAATTTTCTTTTGAAGAACAAAATTACAGAAAAACCACTCATGACTTGCCAATTGAATATTTTATAAGAAAATACTAAATGTACTTTATTTTTAATTTTTTACATTTAAAAAAGTATTATTTAACGTGGAAGAGAATAGAGTACAGAAAAACAAAAATTACAGTTAATTTAGCATTTCTCAATCCTATATTATAAAAAAAAAAATTATTTCTCTCCCCTTTTTATTTTCTGATTCGTACAATCTGCTGAGCAAGTTTTATCAAAAATGGAATTTTGTGGAAAAAGTCTGCACACGCACCAATTTCATTTTATTTTTTTCTTTTTCATATTTAGATAAAATTTTATTTATAATGCAGTCTACTTTTATAAATACTTGTATTTTTACAGAGGTATAATTTTACTTGAATTAAGTTGTTATTATCCTTATTTTTAGTTTTTCATATCCTTTAATTTTTTATGAGTTTTGAAATAATTAAACTCCGACTACGGTAACTGAAATGTTTTTTTTTTTAATATTCTTTAATGTCCCGACTATTTACAAAACGTGAATCGTCGAAAATTAATGCCCAAAAAACGTAAAAATTAAGTAGAAATTAATGTAAAATTTCTAAACATAACCATAGAAAGCAAATTTAATTTATATCTTTAACCTTTCCAAAAAGAAAAAAAAAGAAGTTATATATTTGTTTTGAAAAGTAAATAAGTTCCAATATGTATCCGCCCTGTCTGAGATTAAACTATGTGGGAATGCTAAGATTAAACTGTAATGGTCTAATTTGTTCCTTAATTTTATCATTAATTAGTTTGATTTTAAACTTAGCTTTTATTAAGATTAAGTAGTTTAATTTTTTTTTTTTAATATATGCGAGCTTGTTAATTTAAATTTGTAATACAAAATTTTAAACTTGACTTTTGGTTTTAGTTAATTAGTTTAGTAAGAAGAGGTTATTTTGTTTTTTTACTTTTCTCATCTTTCCTGACTTCTTCACCGAAATTTAATTTAACTTCTTTTAATTTTTGACAACTTCTAGAGATATTACTTACATTCACCAAAAAATGCTTAAAAAAAAAAAAAAAAGCCACTTTTTTCTTTATCCATAAATAATTTTTTTTTTTATTTTAAAACATTTATTTTACATATTTTTTTTTTTTTAATTCAAACACTGTTTGGAAGGGAGAGAGACACGAAGTGGAAGAGGAGAACATGAAAACTAAATCGCACCAAATAAAGCAGCCAAAAGCACCTAGCAAGTTCAAGTTCATACAGCCTGTAAAAAAAATAAATAAGAATGTTATAACTTAGAGCTTTGCCATTATTCAAAGCCAAAACATATAATAGTATCTGGAAATAAAAACGGCCCCTCGGTTGCATAATGTCATAAAACATAAAACCAAGCAATGGAAGTCACTTTCAAATGTATTCAATTCAAATAGAGATTCATCAATAATTGCAGTACCTGAAAGTGATGCCAAAGAAAGATACACCAAAGAAAGGTATATGGGAACTAATTTAAAGACAAATGAAATCACAACTTTCTGGGTTACTCTGGTACAGAGTATATTTTTGCAGATTCCAAGCAGTAAAACTGTTCCACGCTCCGTAGAACAGACCAAAGTTTTTGGCAAAATAACTTCACACTTCTTTAGTTCTTTCCCCTCATGAATTACGACCAAAAATCTTAAAGGACTCATAAAACACCGTCAATGATTAAAAACGAAACTAGAAAACAAATCGGCTATAATAGACGGCATTTACTCACGGTTGCAATATCCAGACTAGAATAACCAAGTAATTGGAGAGAGTTTCCCAATCACTCTTCATTGTCCGGAGTTGGTGTTGGTCGTCGCCTGACCCGCTCACGTTGCCTCCAAGAGCCTGATCCACCATGTGATGAGTCATCATTGTCATCTCTGGAAGCGGATCCAGTTTCTCCATCATGGGTCTCCCCCCAAAGCCTGGTTGATCTCCGTCGGACTGTCACTTGCGCTCTTGCCCTTGAGGTGCCAGACCAGCTGCTGCTCCTCAAAATACTCCCAGGTCGAAAAACTCGAATAAGGAAAAACACAGTCAGCCAGCCCCCTTCATCAAAAGTAAAGTTGCTTTCCTCATTGGTTTCATCTCCGATGGAAGATTGTAGTGTGCTAATCAAATCTCCAAGATCCCTCTGCCGCTCTAACCTCCTCCAATTGCGCTGCCTCTCTGGGTCTGCTTCTGATGGCCGTGCACCAGGGTGTTGCAGCCTTGCATGCTTCCTCAGATCTGCATACGTACCACTAAAATTGCATGTCTCACAAGCACAGCTTCTCAACTTTGCATTCATGAAACGGCGGGCAGACTCCACTACTATCCATCCTGTGATCTGCCCACGACACAGGGGACACACCAGCTTCAACTTCACCTGATTCTCACAGGAGAGAGGATGGAATGAGGTAGACCCTTCCTCACTTCTTTCAACCTGCAAATTGGTAACTGTTGCTTCTGATATCACCTCACTGGCAGGGTGTTCTATAGAGAGTGGGGTACTTTCTTGCTGAGGAATTGTCAATGAGGTTTCATCACAAGACTTGCGGAACTGGTCAAAACAGTTTGAGTGGCGGTAGCTCGTGTCACACATGTAGGGGCGGCAGCCTTTCTCATGGGACGAACATACGAGGAGAACTGCATTGTGTGGATGTTCCATGCAAACAGGGCAACGAGCTTCCTCCCATTCTTTCACATTCTCCTCGCTTTCAGAAGGTTTATTGGATAATGATTGTCTTGAGCGACTAGAGCTGCAAGGAAATGGAGATACCCTGGATCTATCATAAGACACAGAACGATATCTCCTTTCCTTTGGCATGTTGAGATGTCAAAATGCAGCAGAATAATTAAAACTGTAAGAGATGAAAACAAAAGAAGCGCCTACATTAGCAGTTGTACGCCAATATGCATTGCACACTCAGACATTACAATCTCCTAATGCCAAATGCAGCAATAATAATAACCCAGAACTGACAATTAAGCCAAAAAATGTACAAGTGTAACTAACAAAAGGGTTTTACTTGTGTTTACACAATCCCATTTTGCCAACTCCAATCCTTTAAAATGTAGAAACTTGACTTGCAATTTAACATGTTACACAAATTCTCCCTCCATCACACGACAAAAAGTGAGTACATATCATAAAAAGGAAGAGTAGCACACTAATAAATGCTGTAAAAGGTAAAACTGAAGCAACTCCACTTACACGACAGGTGAATTCTCAAGCCCAAGAAAGAAGAGACAACCAAAGAACAATTCCATGCACATACTTTAAGGAAAACATAACTTTACTATTCATTTAAACAAGAATTAACTGAAGAAGACTTCAAAGAAGCTGCAAATTTAACCACCAAAGATGTCACCACCCACCTTTAAAACTCTTCCTTCACATACCAATTTTGCCCCATTCCCAAGCACATTGACAAGAAAAGCTTCAATTATAGGTTTCTTTATGAAGAAATAGGGTGTGCCTTGTCTATAATAATAATATAGGTTTAAAGATAATTGGCAAATATCCGCCCAATCATCATAACGTCAAATAAAATAAAATAAAATGCTCCACCACAGTTCCTAACCAGTAAATCTGCCTCAAAAATAGCACTTGCAATAAATTTAATCTACTTTGGTGAGCATCATACTAACACCAGCCCTGATAAATGTGATTCAGAAGATGTAAAATTTTCATCTCCTTTCATTGCACCAATTAATTAACACTGAACTCAACAGTCAATGTCTCTAGTGCAACCAGCACACAACTGTTGTTTCTTGCATGCACCCAAAGAGTAAGATTAAACCTTGCAGATAAAAATGGTGTGCTCCTTGAAATATGAGGCATGGCAAGGGGAGAGCGGAAAGGAGTGGAGAGAGACCATGTAATGATTGATTCCAAAAACTCCATCGCAAACTTTATTTGCTATCTGCCACTGGTATATTGGACATTCAATAAGACTTTCTGCTTAGGAAAGAAATGCTCTATAAAATTCTGATTACTTTTTAACAAAACAATAAGAGCTGGCACAAACCTTGACTGATTTATTCAACAAAAAATGACAGTCCCAGATCTTACTATTTTTTATTTTCTTTTATAAATAAGTCCCCAATCTTAATATTCTTCACTTTCTTTGAATATATGTGCTAAGGAAAGAGTGCATGCAAAAGAAAATTATCCTCAACAAAATTTGACCACGAGAAACTAAACAAAAAGAAAGAAAACATCATCTATTAAACACCTGCAAACAGCTGATCACAGATTCAGCCACGACACAGCTTAACATTGCATTAAATACCAGACAACCAAGTTACATGACACAGTTATACAAATTCCCCACCATCCAAAAGCCGAATCTTTCTTATATGACAACATTTAAACTGTTCCCATTTTAATTCACAATTTATATATTGCCGCCATCCTGTCTATGATATCCATTCTCATATTTTTTCAAATACACTATCACTTTTCATTACTTGCAGCCAGTTTGTTACTTTCTGGAGCTCTCTCTATCTTCCCAGCTCTATCTTAAAAAAAGAATGAAAGAAAAAAAAAATTCCATGTCAAATACAATCCTGGAGTTCCCTCTCTTTTGGGGCAAAAAGAACAAATCAAGACAACATTGAGAGCATATAAGATGGATTATTTCCGACTAAAAATGACTAGATAAAATGCTTATGACCATTCAATGTTCCCATTACATCTGAATTTAAGGAAATCAGCATAACAAATACTACCATGCAAAATCTGGAGTAGTTTAGAGGAACAAATTTACTGCGTCAAAATGAATGAAAAAGAAAAAGCATGTGAAAATTTTCAAGCCAAGGGAGAGTGCACATCATATAACTTGTTAAAAATTCAAATTTACCAAATTTTACAATTGAGAAACCATTAAACAGTAAATGTAGCACCCATGGTAACAAAATTCTCCAAAATTTTGAAAATCTCTCAAATTTATCTGATATTTTTCTAAACAAACAAATCCCAATTATATCCTGCATATTTAAAAGAATCACGAATTATTTTTGAATTTTACAAATAATTCCCGAATTTAGGTTCAAGTTTTAAATTGTTTTAAAAAATTATAAATGAAGCATTCATTTTTAAGAAGATGCAATATATTTTATTTTTTTCCCCCTTCAAATTAAGACAACCTTTATGAAAATTCGTAAGATAATTTGGGTTGCATTTTAGGCTTCTCATATTTTGTTTGTGTGTAAATAACATATATATCAAGAAGAAAGCAAAGTACAAAGAAAATAATAATTTCTCTTGAAAATATTCTTTTATTTACATATTTTAATAATGAATTTTACAAGAAGGATTAGACATTAAAATCAAATGACATATAATTGGTATCAGACTTAAAGAAATATAGAGTTAAAGAGTCTGATATATTTTTTTTTTCCAATTCAATACTTAACTAGTTTCAATTTAGTTTTTTTATGATCCTTGAAATTACTCTAATACCTTTTGTATTCAACAATTAATTCACAAATTATTTAGATTTTTTAAATTATTTGGGTAATAGACCATTTTTTTCCAAATTGCGCCGAATAATTCCCAATAATGAATTTTTAACAATGCCGAATAATTTTGGAATCCCAAATGTGATACTATGGTAGCACCAGCCATAAGATAGTTCTCGAGCCAAAAGTGCCCAATTATGGATGCTATGTCAATAAGAGTGAATTTGAATCAATATTGGGTTTATCTTTGAAGGCCTAAGATCATTCCACTCATTAGAAACACTTTCACGAGCTCCTATTGATTTCCTAATAATCTAAGCGCTTTTTTGTAGCCCTCACAAAGTCCAATGCGGACCAAATTGGCGAATTGAAAGCCACGTACAGGAGAACATGTCATTTAAATTAAAAAGTATAGGCTAAACTCCACTAAAGCTATTTGATTTTTCCATTTCCATTTCCATTTTGATTTTCAAGAACACACTGCAATTTCTATTGCAGGTGACAAATTCAATAATTTTGATGCATATAGACAAAAATAAACATCATTGATCACAACAAACAAAGACAATAAAGAAACTTGTTCAAACTCAAATGAAAATTTTAATAAAGCAAACATGAAAAATTCACACCACCCACCGCTCAAACCCCACCCAGAACACCAAATTAAAACAACTCCAGCAAAACAACAGCTCAACTTCCACTTTCCCCCAACACAAACACAAACCCTAGTCAGCACAATCCATCAATATCCCAGATTACACCATAGACCCCAAAAAACACACGCCCACGCCGCAAAAATCAAAACACAGAGGGAAAAGGACCGATCCGTGAACAAGCAGACCACCCAAGCACATAATTGGTTTTCGATTAGAAATTTACCAGAACCTGCACAAACCAGTCAGTTCGAAAGACCTGTATATGATTCGGATCTAGCTTTGCGGAACGAGTTCAGCTATCGATCACGATTAAGCTTCTGAAGAATCGAAGAACCCTAGATAGACAGACACAACTGTATAGGGAGAGAGATGGGCGTTTGAAGTTTCGAAGCGAGAGAAAGAGGCAGCTTCCTGACGCTGAGTCTTTCAAGAGAGAGAAAATGTTGAGGGAGTTAGTGTAGTGTGTAAATTTATAGGCTGTGTGTAAGCTGACGTGGACGAAAATGGTTCCCTGTGTCGCCGCCGTTCATTTACGAATTTTTTTTTTTTTTTTTCTCTAGTGACCACCCGTTTAAATTTTATAAAGACATTGTAAAAAAAAAAAAAACAGAATTTAGAGGGGTATTGTTAATAAAAACGTATAATTATTATGTGATATTAAAACAACGAAATGATATTGCAATTTGGCAGAATAAAATTAAAAATACAAAATCATTACTAGTGATGTAAAAGGGTTGGGCCCCACCCGGCCCACTCTAAAATTTCAGGCTGACCTGACCTGGACTAATTTGCCCCCGCCGCTCCTTTTGTCTTTTCGGGTCGGGTCAGATCAGGGTAAAAAATGTTCGTTCCTGATCTTACCCAGCCTATTTTTTTAATATTTTTTAGATATTTTTTTAAATATTTTTAATCTTTTTAGTGAATAAAATACAAAATAAAGCTTAACCAAACACATTAAAATAATTATTACAAAAATTAAAATTTATTAAACAATAAAGAATTACATAATTAACACTAAATTTAAAATTACAATTTACAAATGTAGAATAAAAAAAGAAATGATAGAATAATAAATTGGGATATCACTACACGTCTTTTACATCCCAACTAGGTTGGTACCTATAGGAGTGACTATCATTTACAAATATTACTTTATTTATACACCATTATCATTCATTACTAGATCCACTAGTGTGTTCTTCCCTTTCACCTAAATACATTGCATTAAAGTCAAGAACAAATTATTCTTTTTCGACATTTTCTTGTTATCTATTTTCGTCAAGATACTAATCTCATAAACACATTAAGGTTTCTACTGTTGGAGGGGCCAGTCGACTCCTGAATTGACTGATAACACGCCCATTTGCACTAAACATTTGCTCGGATGATACAGTAGAAACTAAAAATGCAAAAATATCACGAGCTAAAATGGAAAGAATTGAAAATTTTGATTGTTGTTCATTCCACCAGTCTAAAAGATTAAAATCATCTTCATTTTCTATTGCAGGTGCACCGAGATAACGTTGGAGGTCGGATAAACTTGAAGTGACACTTGTTGATGAATATGTCCGCCGAGATGTTATTCTTTTCCAAATAGATATATTACCACCAAAATCACGGTGAGAGGAGGGTGTTGTGGCAATTGTTGTTTGAACAATAGTACGGTTACTATCATACCCACGTATTAGAGATTGCAATTTTTATTTAATAGTACTTAATTATTTTTTGGCACTTTATGGCCCATATATCATTTCTAATAATTGAACAAAAAAATCTTCTATATATATAGGGTCTAAAATATTTGAAATACTAACGTACAGGAAGTAGGTAAAAATATTTATCAAATTTTCCCGTCATTGTGAGAACCATATGGCATAATATTCTTAGACAAAATATTTTTTAAAAAATTTCATCAATAACTTCCAATTGATAAACAACAGAAAGAAGTAAGATAATAAATTTCATAAAATATTTTAGTAGCAATATCAAAAGCATGTAAAAAATCTTTATAAAAAATTACATTCGCCCAATCAATGGACTCAATACTTTTTAAACCAATTACTTAATTACTTAAAATAAATAAATCAATTACTTTTTAATATTTAATAGCAACTTTTAACATAATATAAGTTGAATTTCATCTTATATTAATTTCCATTGGTAATTTTCTAAGTTGTAAACCAATTTGATTACATTTGGTAGCAAATAAATTTATTCTTTTTGGAGAACTCATAGTACAAATTATAACTTTTTTTTTTTTATTTTAACAATAGATGATTTATAAATATTTAATCCATCATTTACAATTAAATTAAGTATTTGGGCACAGCAACGCTCATAAAATAATGAACCATTCACAGACAAAGCATTAGATAAGTAACAAAAACAAACATCATTAAATGAAGTATTATCTAAATTAACAGAAATATTTTTTTACATAATCTCCATAATACAAGCTCATGCAAAATAATCTCCCCAACACTTAATCCACTGTGAGGTTGTTCAACTAATTTAAATGAAATAATACTTTTATATAATTTTCAATTTTTATCAATATAATGCCCAGTTATACAAATATATTCAATATTTTGACAGGATTTCCACATATCAAAAGTCAAGGAAATATTTTCTTCAAATTTGTCAAAACAAGTTTGTAATTCATTTTTTTTTAATTTCAAAATCACGTAAAAATTTATTTTTTACAATATTTCTTAAAAAACTGCAATATTGCGGCGTAAAACTATCGCAAATAAATTTTTCAAAATGTTTATTTTTACTTATTTGTGAAGGGTTGTTCATCTTTAACAATGTATCTAACTAAATTATTTTTTGTTCTTGTAGGATCATAAAAAAAATATTTAAATTATACCATTCGTTACCTAATTAAGTTTGTGTGACATGTGAAAAATATTGATTAATGACAGAATTAATGCAGGGATCATATCAGTACTTTCTATTTAAATGTCTCTTTAGGTGACTAGTACCGGAAGTAGTTTTATCATCTAATAAATCCCCACAAATATTACATTTGGTCTTATGCATACCATCATCATGTAAAATTCTAGTAAAAAATCTCATATTTTTTAAGAGTCATGGTGTTGGGCGTGGCAGAAAGATAATGTAACAACATCACCAGCTGTGGTTGGAGGTGTTGAAATTTCTGGT
Organism: Pouteria glomerata; assembly: GCA_035590655.1. Classification (NCBI taxonomy): domain Eukaryota; kingdom Viridiplantae; phylum Streptophyta; class Magnoliopsida; order Ericales; family Sapotaceae; genus Pouteria; species Pouteria glomerata. The sequence continues at coordinate 22,507,864 of JAVXUM010000021.1, forward strand.
GATGCAAATTGATCCATTTGTTTTTTAGGGGATAAGATATTGAGTCCCCACCCTCCAACTAAAAAAAAATTGGTATCTCTAGGATCCATTTAGAAAAATTAATTTGACGAAAAAATTAAAGTATGCAAATGAAAAAAAAATGTATGTATGCAAATTAAAAAAATAAATACTAACTTGGAATAATTTGAAGCACTTGATCTTTTAATCTTGACTTCAAATTTGACACAATTAGATGCACTTGAGCACAATTGAAGAGCACACTTGAGACTTGGTAGCTTAGTAGTGTTGAAATTTGAAAAAGAATTAGTGATTTTTTGTAAGTTAGAATGAATAAATTTGTAGGATATTTATAGTTGAAGGTTGATGGGATTTTGTAGCTTTTTGGGGTAAAATTTGTAATTAAATTAAAATTTTTGGACCGTTGGTGGCTCGACGGCCACTGGTCGAGCAATGGGCAAAACAAAAAGAAAAAAAAATAAGGAAAAGTTGCTGCCAATGCCAACGGGTGGAGAACAAAAAAAATAAAAGAAAATTGAAAAAGTTACTACGGGCCTGTGGCAGAGAAGGAAAAAAAAAAGTAAAGGTCAAGGGCCGAGTCACCGGCAGGCTGGCCAAGCTAGGTCTCACCGACCCCAGCCCTGACCCGGCGGTATAGGGGAGGGGTCGGGTTGGGTTTGTACAGACACTGGGCTGGGGGCAGGGGCAGGGTAGTTTTCGGGTCGGGTTGGGCTGAGTCACGAGCTAACCCACCCCATTTACACTACTAATCATTACACGGTTCATGGCCGCAGTGATAAAAATGTAATACCATTTTGCATTTCTCTGCTCTTTCAATTGCAGTTTCAGAGCCCAAAAATGCTGTGCATCCTTATTTTACCCCAAATGACTTCCCTCTTTCACACTTCATCAGGCTCTTCGCAGAGGGCTTTGGGAACCTCATCATTATCGTAGTACTTGGACAGCTCGTAATTCTCGTACATTCGAAGCCCTGCAAAGATATTCAAAGCGGTCGCTCTTCGTCTTCTCTCTCTCCTCTTATTGTTCTCTCTCTGCTTTCATGTCAGTAGCCTCGTTCCTGAAGTCAATGTTTTTTTTCTCTCCCTATATATATGTATGTGTGTACCTGTGAGAAAACTAATCTCAAATTGCGCAAAAAAATGAAGATAAAAATGCTCAAAAACACTTGATTATGCCCTCACGAAACCAATTTGTGGTCTTGATCAAAAATTTGCTTCCCACATCGCTGTCTTCTTGAAGAAAAAGTTAATAATCAAATTGACTTGAAACAAAAAATTGAGCAATGAATGCCAATAATCTAACAAAAAAATCACTATCTTATGTAACAAAATCAAAATGCACTTTTATTGAACATTTTTGCTTTCCAAAAAAAAATTAATGCCCCAAAAAATAGCAAAGTAGTATGAGAGGGGAGAAGAACACAACCACGTAATGGTAACGTATTTTCGGGCCCTAATTTTTAAAGCGAAAAGAACAGAGAAACACATAATGGTATTGTATTTTTGTCACTGTGGTTAAGAAACGCATAACGATTTTGCGTTTTTAGCTTTGTTCTGTCATACCATAATATCGTTATGCGGTTTTAGAACAACATAATAATTATATATTTTCATTAACAGTATTCCTCTAAATTCTGATTTCTTGACAGTATTTTCACAAAATTGGGACGAAGGATCAATAGAACCAAAAAAAAAAAATTATTTATTTACCCTACTGTGAGTATTGACCTGTTCACGCGCTAGGGACGCTTGTCTAAAAGATTGCAAAATATAACAATAAACATTTCAGTTCAAGCTTCAAGTAAATTGAGGGATTGCTTAGTTTATTAAAATTAATTAATTTTTATTAATTTTTTTGTATTTTTTAAATTAAATTTCATTACGATTATTTTTATATCAAATTTTGTACGTATATTGTACTTTTTTACTATTTAAACACCACTTAACATTTGTGCGTGTACTTACAATATCTATATAATAAAACACAACTAAATTCAAAAAAATCCCTCATACAATTTATAATCAACGGCTAAAATTTAATTTCACAAACAATCAAATGGTCCACGTTTTCACCCCAAAAACTTTCCCGCATTCATTCACTTTTTAGCAGAGCAGCACCTCTGTTCTCTCTCCTTAATCTCCCTCTTCAATCTCCACATTTTTGGCAGAGTAGCACTTTCTCTCCTCAATCTCCCACCTCTGCTCTCTCTCCTTCTTTAGGCAAACACTCTCCTCACTCCCTCTTCCTAGCAGAGCAGCATTGCAGGGCAAGGAAAAAAAGAGAGCAGCACCGCAGCTCAAGCCATAGTGACGATTAGACATCAGTGGAGTTAGAAAAACCCAGGGCAAGCGAGGTACCCATCTTTCTTCACTCTTATGTCTTTCTATATGTATCTACGTTAGTGATAAGTGTAGAGGGAATGAATGAACGGAGAAGAGAAAGGAAAAAAAATGAGCGCGATGTCTATTCATGTGATACCCTCATTTTTAGGTGTTAATAAGAACCTTGGATTGCTTGTTTGGTTTCCTTGAAATGAGTTAGAGCTTGTTGTGGTTTAAGACTTTGGTCTTCCAAATGTTCTAAGTGTTGGAATGGAGATTGAAAGGGGTTTGTTCTATTTGTGCATGGTTATA
>JAVXUM010000021.1:22577842-22587934 GCA_035590655.1 Pouteria glomerata
ATTATTTTGTACCTACTTGTCACTATTGCAGCATTAAGGTCACATTCCACCAAATTGTCACAAACTTTATAGTTTACCTTTAAATTATGTTAAAAGGTTTTCAAGAAATTAAAACCATAAAATCCCTATGATAAATAGATTTCAAACTTTAACTAATTTTGAAAAATATTTTGTAAAGCCACGCCAGTTTTCAAAACCAAGATATGAAAATTTTTAAAGATCAAAAATCTTAAATTTTTATGAAAAGCGTGAGAAAAATAAAAATTTTAAAAATATTATTTTTCTTAAAATTAGAGCTATATAGGTCAGAAAAAGTGACTTGAATATCGCTCCTAAGAATATTGAAGGGGTGAGTCTTGACAAATATAAGATTTTTTCCATAAACTAGATTGTGCTTTATTGATAAATTTTTATCCTAGTTATTTTTGAATTTTTGTATAAGTTTTTTTTGTTTAAAAAAAAATTATTTGAGTTCAAAAATTTGATTCGCTCCTAAATCTTTTAGCGCTTTTCGCTTTGAATCTCTTAAGAAATCTTTAGGCATTTATGCATATTATTAATTTTTTTTTTTAAATAGGAGTTCATTATTTATTTTGAAGATATTTTATGGCTTCTATCTCTTTATATGTGCGTTAATCATTTAAACAAATAAATTTATAATGAACTAAAAATTTGTATTTTCATCTAAATTAACAAGAAGTGTTTTTGGTGAATTTTGCCATAATTTTGATATGCTTTCTCTTACACTTAACTAATTATGCATATGTCTTTCCATTTTCTTATCTATGAATTATGGATTACTGTTCGATGTGTTTAAAAATTGTTGAGGAGCCTAAAAATAAATTAAATAATAATAATATCCTGTCTTGGAAAGGACTACCGGTGGGATTTGTAAGAAGCTCCTTAATGACTCGTTGTTTGTTAAGGGAAAAGCTATCTGCCCATAAGCGTGTGAAAGCCGCTAAGACCTTGAAAGGGATATATATATATATATATATAAGAAGGAAAGGAAAAAAATAAAGGAAAAAGAAGAAGAAAATTTGCTCTCAATTCATTTGGTGTATCAAATTTAATTCGTTGATTCTAAGATTTGTTTGAGGGGGAGCCTATATATATATATTTTAGTCATAATTCTACACGTGTACCAACAATGATTCGATTTTATGACTTAAATCATCTCATGACGCAGACTTGAAAATTTATTTGGAAAGATGAATTTTAGTTCATTTACATTTATGAGGATTTGGTGATAGATTTACATATTTGGAGATAGGTGGAGTAAAATTTCTTTGATTTATTTTGTGAACTTTCATATCATTTTTTTAAATATATTTAAATTTTTTGTGTGCACAAAAAGGCTCTAAAAGAATTTCTTAGAGAGGTTCATTTGGAAGGCGTTGATTATTTTTTTCATCTTTTTATTCTGTTATTTTTGTGTCAATTCATATCAAAAAGGAGAGTAGAAAATCTAAATTTTATTTTGTGGTCTCACGAACTTGAAATTTAAACTTAGAATTTTGAACTTAGGGTGCGTTTGGTATTACAAAAACTCTAAAAAAACTTTATAAACTTTTAATCATTTCTTACTTTTTATCTCACTGCACGCATTACGAACTCATAACTTTTCTTACTTTTTCTTATTTTTTCTCACTTTTTACCACTCCAAACACACCCTTGGTGGGATTTGTCATGCAAGAGAGAAATTATACTGTAAAAATTTTTATGAGTTAATTTCCATTTGGTTTTATCTCCACACGAAGTCTCAGATGCTGGTCTCCTTTTAGGGCTGGGATGAAACCATTTGCAGCAAAAGAAAGAGATCAGAGTTTTAGCTTTTTATCACATGAACTCCAGGGAAAATGGACCATACAAAAAATTCTATTCCAGATTGGTGTGAGATTTATTTCTATACATAAATTAGTTGACTATCTGATCTAATGGGATTCCTATAAAGTATCAAGTAGTTCTTATATAATTTGACCCGCTGTGGGTATATTTCATGTTCTTGGCCAACTGGTTCCTTTTCCTAGTCACCGCCTCCCTCACTTTTTCTATTCCTTCTCTTGAGGTTTATTCTTTGTCTTGAATTACCTACGACTTAAAGGTTTTAGTCAAGTTATATGGTATTTGTAAAAACTGAATGTGAAGAAAGATGCCTCTAACATACCAAATGTTCACCGCTTTTTATGTTTTATGTGCTGAAGTGATGCTTTTGTGTATTTGCAGCACTCAATCCAGATAAGTGGATTGAATTTAAGCTGCAGGACAGAGCGAAAGTTAGCCACAACACTCACTTGTTCAGGTTATCCTCTTGTCTTGGTTATTGCTTCGGATCCATATTGGTTTGGAAAAACTGCATTCAAGTATTTGTTGTAAAGTAGTCATATAAATTTTGTAGTCTTACCAGTGGCAACCTATGTAGTCTGTTTAATCTGACAACGCCATGGCATAATGAGTATTAAAACCAATGATGAAGTATCTAGAATCAGTTTTTTTTTTTCCTAGAATCTTCTGGTAGGTTGTGGATTGTTTTTGCATTAAATAAGGAGTCCAAAAGTCAGTCCAATGTATTAAATGAGAAGTCTAAAAGTCAGTCCAAAAATCAGTCCAGCACTTTCAAGAGTCTGGATATTCTGGAGGTGCAGGTTGCGTATAAATAGAAAGACTTGTAAGCATTTGAGCAGAGCAATAAAAGTTCTATTTGTCCTTGTCTTTTGCTTACTTCCAGCAGCCATTTTCATTTTATTTGGTACAGATTCTGATTTCTTAGATCTGTCCAAAGGAGGTGGACTCCTCCTACACCTTCATTTCTTCGTCCATATTACTTCACATTCACCCCATTCCATTAACTACTAAAATCCAGATTTCCCTAGACCTGTTTGTTCAACTAAAAGTCTTCTTTTGCACTAGTTTAATTCAGATTTTCTGGGTTGCATCAGTCCATTAAATCTGAATTTTTTTGGAGCTGCATCAACCAAGGGTGAATTTGTGTCACTCTAAATAACTTCCATGTTTCACAGTGAGCTCTCATTGACTATACAAAAGACCAGCAACATTATCTGTGGTCTGTTAATGAAAATTCCAGCAACAACCATGGGATAGTGAATATTAAAACCAAAGGGTGAATTTATGTCACTCCACATACACAGATGGACTGTCATGTTTCACAGTTAGCTCTCATAGACTGGACTGTACAAATTATCTTTTAATGTGTTAATGAAAATTCCGGCAACGACCATGGCGTAATGAGGTTTCGTTTGGCAATGGTAGTTGGAGCTATCAGCTACTAGCTTTTTGTTTTTTTCTAAAATGGCCAAAGTTACCCTCTTATATTTTATACTTCTTTTAAATATTGAAAAGCAAAAATGTCAAATTAATAAAAAACTAAAAAGCTAGCTTTTTTGCTTTTCCAAACACAAAAAAGCTAAATTTTTAGTAGCTTGTTAGTAGCTAGTAGCTACTACCCAAAAAAAAAAGCTGACTTTTTTACTTCCCAAACCATGCTTGAGTATTAAAACCAAGTGTTGAATTTATGTCACTCCACATACACTGATGTACTTTCATGTTTCACGGTGAACTCTCATATACTGGACTGTACAAATGACCAGCAACATTGTCTTGTAATGCATTGATGAAAATTCCTACTTTCTACCTCTGCTTGGCTTTTCAAGCATGTATTATTTTTTTTTTAATGCAGTGGGAACCTACAGTCATTACCCTTTGGGTCTACACCATTGTCTTTATTTCTTCAAATCACATAGTATGCAACTGTGTTAGGTGTCAAAAGGAGTCAAATACATGCTAATGAAAGCACAATGGGTTTCCGTCATAAAAGCAGCTTATTGAATTCTGTTATGTTTGATTTGCGGAATCTTGCAACATATGGGAAATCAAAGGCTCATTGTATCCTTGATAAATGCTCATTCATTCTGACTTGTGTTTCCGCACATAATGGCAGGTTTTCATTTGATCCTGCTGCCAACTTGGGTCTTGATGTAGCTTCATGTATTATTACAAGGTAAGCATTGCTATACTCAATAAGAAGAACTTAGTTGCTGTTAAAAGATTTTAACTAATGGATTATTGTTATTATTATTATTATTTTTTTTTTATTATTATTTTTTTTTTTTGGGGGGGCGGGGAGGGTATTCAGTTATCGAGTTACAGTGATTGTTGGATTGAGTTACTTTATTATCAGCCATACTCACCACCTTTCGTTTGTTGCTGTAGGGCTCCATTAGGACAAGACGCTGAAGGAAAAACAAAATATGTCATACGACCGTAAGTTTTGTCAAAATTATAGGGTGCTTATACTGAATTATTTTCAATGTCTGTTCAGCACTACTTGATTGTTTTAGTTCTCGGGGTAGTTTGCTATTTTGTTAATTTATGTTTTAAGTAAAACGTGTTGTCAAATGTGAGAACATGGTTTTTGACTGTAATTGCAGCCACTGCAGCAGCTTTATGCAAATAGCAACGAAGAATTTGGTATTTTGTCCAACTCTTCTTGCACCCTCGTTCTATAGGGATTAACATTGGGGAATGGCCTTTTTAAGCAGTTCAAGTCAATTATGTTTTATGAAACAGGGAGAGAGAGAGAGAGTCCTACATAAATCATAGAACCTCCTATTTACATGTAGCATACATGAACTTTGGGTAATGCTTTCACTAGTTCACAAGTAAGTCACGTTCTGGATTATCATACAATTAAATTGTAATTTCCACATAGCCATGAAATTTGGTAATAATGGTTTCACATAATATATCTGTATATGTAAGTCATAGTTCTTGCACCTATGTATATTTGCATTTGCATACATCTCTACATATTGTATTTAACGAAACAAATTTTATATGTATATGTTATCCTCCAAAACCATACAGAAACAATACTTTGGCCCCAGGAATTTTTCAATTTGAGAAGCTTGGTTTTCTATGAGATATTTAGTACGAGTACCGTGGAAGGGTGCAGCATTGCCCCGTTGAAATTTTGGTAGCTTGTGGATATTTTATCTGATTTTAGGTTCAGCTTAAAACCTACTACTTGCATTAATTGTCTTGGTGTGGTGATCTTTTGAAGTGCATATTATTATCAGGTATACTCCTATATCAGATCCTGATTCGAAGGGGTACTTTGATTTATTAATTAAGGTATGCATTTTCTTGTGATCCATTTATTCTCATCTTTATTTTTCTTCCCCAGCTTATATTTGCATGAAGATACTCTTTGCTGTACAGATATGTTTCTCCTTTTTGAATTCGACTTTCTTTTCCTTTACGAATTGTTGCAGGTGTATCCAGAAGGGAAAATGAGCCAACATTTTGCAAGCTTAAAAGCAGGCGACGTAGTAGAAGTGAAAGGGTTAGCTTTCCTCATAGTCAACTAGCGGGAAAGATTAATTGGACATCTTCTTAATATTGGATCTGTTTTATTTTTTGCAGACCCATTGAAAAGCTCAGATATAATCCCAATATGAAGAAACACATCGGCATGGTAAGGCCAGCCCATCAAGATTGCACTTTATATCATTGCTCTTTTTTATAACATTAAAAATTGGTAGTTTGGAAGGGATTCACTCCCTCCAACCCAGAAGGGAGAACGAGGATCACTTGAAGATTGATAATTTATTCTTTAGTGTCAACAGTATTCAACTAGAAGTCGTTAGCTCATACTCATGAGAAATTATTGTCAAGTTTTCTTGAAAGTTATGTTCTCACATGCCGTTCAATGTGAAGGTTAAAAAAAATAGAAGATAAAAAATTAGGCAAGAAACAAATAAAATAATGTCTCTGTTTATAAAATTTTAACTTGCCAATTATCTTTCCTATCAGCATCATAAATTTGTCCTACTAATCAGTTTTACCTGTCATTTTAATTAATCTTCATGGTGTTATTCATTATGTCTCCAGCACTGCATGATTGCATATGAAGGAGAGAGAGGAATTCTGTTGCAGAGATTCAAAAGTAAGGGTTTGGATTCGTCATATAGGCTGGTTTTGATAAGCAGAATGAGGCTCTTCCAAAGAATATAACAGGGTGGATTTCTTTTTTCTTCTTCCCTCCCCCCTACGGCAGGGATGGGGGAGGGGTATGGGGGGAACATTTCTAGTAGCAGGAAGAACAGATTTGTCTCCTTGTGGATACAAAAAGGTTGTGAATCCCTGGTAGTCCTATCAATACCTAGATATTAGATTTGAGGACCTACTCTTTCAACTACTTAGATATCCACCACTTTGCTTTTCCCTACCCTTATAATTTGATATTAATTTAAGCAATTAAGAATATTGATGATCCCTTTAGTATCGATGATGCCTTTAGTCATATTTATTAGAATCTTACAATTCGAGTCGATACACCATGCAGTTGATGTGAATCTTAAATCCAAATTGAATAGAGTGATGAATCGTGGTCAATCAAATCGAATTTATCTGATTCATAGAGAATCTTATGATTCGAGCTATTCAGGAGGCATAGATGTAGATTTGGATCTGGATCGGGTTATTCAGATCCACTTTTCAAAAATATATATTTTTTAAAAATAAAGTTAGAGATACTCATAATGGACCAAGAACTTTGCAATGCTTACAAATCATTTTCACATAAATTATTTGAACTTTTAGTAACTCATATTTTCTAAAGATTTCATAAGCAATTAAAACACAGGCCCTTTAAATTTTCGTAAAAGTAAGATTCAAACTCACACTTCTAGCTATATGTGGGAGAACCCTATAGGTGGTAAGGCCCCTCACATATTCAAAATTTTCTTTAATGTAGCTGAGTTTGTCTATACAATTTCATATTTTTAAGAGTGCGCTTTCCTAAAGTTTTATGCTTTTCATTAAAGTCCCTAAATAAATATCATCTTTGCTCCTGTTAAATATGATTTCTGCATTCGCCATTATAGTGATAAGGCTAGCTTCTTTCTATTACAATGTCATGATCAATACCTTATATATTAAAAAAATATATAAATTTTTTTCTATCATTTTTTTATACCGAATCTTACGATTCCTGATTCGATTCACGATTCTCAAATCTAAGATTCTGATTCATGATACGAACCTTGATTTGACAACTATAGCTTTAGTACATAGACATTATCTGCAATTAGACATTCCTAAATCCTCAAATTACATATAGGTTTCTCATGGTTGCCTTATTAGGTTCTCAATGCTGATGAGTTCAATTAGTTCTGACAATGTAGTGGATGTGTAATGGATGAACTTTTGAGGGTGCTGTGAGAGTATATTGCTGAGATGTAGGAACACTTGCTAATTTTTGAAGAACCTTAAATCTTTACCTGTACTCATGCCCAAAGTCAGAACGTTCAATTAACTCACTCCCACGTTTCTGATTGGATTTTTGCAACTGTTTCCAATTTTCTTGAAGGGATGAGATAATCATGTCAGAGGAAACCTTCCTCTGCTCTCTCTCATAGAGCCCCCGCAAACACCAGATTTTTCTTGGTGCTGTATTCCTATATCTATGGTGCTCTATTAAGCTTGCAAATGCACTGCATAAACAATTCCAATGCAGTGCCATCCTCCACACCATTCAACACCAATACAATTACATTTAATTATTGGTAAGGAATAAATAAATTAGTACTAAGCTAAAGAAGTCAGTATAAAATTTTAGTGATCCAGTCTTTTCTTGTAATATATATTTAATTATCATTTAGCTGGCCCATCATTTTGATTTATTGTAGGCGCGATGGTGGAAGTGTAATGTGTGTGATCACTTTTATGTGAAATGTTAACATATAATTTTCATTTAGATTGCAGGTGGTTCAGGCATTACGCCAATGCTCCAGGTGATTGAGGCTATTCTCAAAAATCCTGATGACAAGACACAGGTAACCTATTTTATCTTTATTTTTTTGCATATAATTCTCAGTCCTATTGGACATCTACCCCTCAACAGATTGAGGTGCACGAAAGCCGTTTCGGTTTGGGGCATCCGTTTTCTTGCTCGTTAGTGCTTTACTAATAACATAGAAAGGGGCAAGCCAAAACCTACTCCTAACAAGTTGAGTTAGGGCTTATGTAATATATAAAGAAGAGCCCTCTTAGGGCCTTTTTGTTTACATCTGTAGATTATTCAGGCCAAGTTTATCCCATTTGTAACTTGGAAGTCACAGTTTAGATACAATTTTGACCATTAATAATTGGAAATATTTGGAATTGGGTTCAAGCACTATGCATTAGCCATTCTCAGAAACATTTCATATGCTGTAGTTTGCGGATGAATCTCATAATAGATCTAACTTTTTGTGGCTTGATATAACCTTTACCTTTTCAGGTTTCTTTGCTTTACGCTAATGTTTCCCCGGATGACATACTGCTCAAACAGAAGCTTGACTCACTTGCAGTTAGCCACCCAAATTTAAAGGTACGGGCTGTTTCAGCATAAGTTGCTGTTGTATGTCCTAAAAGTAGTTTTTTCTGAACTGAAAAGTCCTTTGTCTGGATGTAAATTTCCAGATATTCTACACCGTTGATAATCCATCAAAGAATTGGAGAGGAGGTTCTGGTTACATATCGAAGGATATGGTTGTGAAAGGGTTACCTGGGCCAAGTGATGATACTCTAATCCTCGTAAGTTTTTCTGTTAGTTTGCATCTGAACTTTCACGTCTTAAAAAAAAGTTTTGGAGATGAGGGCTTCTGATGCATCTGGATATGTGAGATTCTCCTTATGCTACATAATGTCAAGTGTATCAGTTTTGACTTTTAATAATAATAAGAAAACTGAATCTACATTATGAGACATCCTTGGGATCTGTTAATAACAATGTAATAAAGCAGAACCGGTTTCTGACCTGGAAAAAAGCTACATAGTCCAAAAATTTCAGCTCTGTTCCTGTACTTGAAGACCAACTCTCCCCAAGTTAATTAAATAAATAAATAAATAAACAACACAGTGTTTCTCTATTTTCTTAACACGTGTCAGTATTATTTATATGTGAAGCCTTTTTATGGTTGGCTAATTGCCTGGTTCTTTTTCTTTTTCTTCCACTTCTCTATACATTAGTGCCAAGGCGCAAAAATTGGATAAAGGAGATTAAGAAGAGAGGAATTGAGTTCCAGCTGAATGCCTATTTAAAAGTTTGGATATCCCGTTGTTCAAAATGTTTCACCGTTTGCTTATTCAAAGTTTTCTAGCATAGAAGGAACCATTTAAAGCAGCATAACCAAACAAAATATATTGCCCCCGGAAAATTGTCGTGCTTAGGTTTCTTTGTAGTATACTATTTTCAAAGACTTGGGTCAGGTGATGATTAGATTTCCCTTTAAACTCATCTGATTATGCAAATCATATTTTGCTAATTTGTCAGACATGCGGCCCTCCTGGAATGATGAAACATATATCTGGTGATAAGGCAAAAGACCGTTCTCAAGGCGAGGTATGCTTAGGCATGTTATGAACTTGTTGATGTGGATAGGTTTACCTATGTGTTAAAATTTCTCAAGACGTTTCCGATTCATTTGTTTCATTGCAGCTCTCTGGCATTCTCCAGGAACTCGGATACACAGAGAAAATGGTCTACAAATTTTGACTGACTCGACCAAATCAACATCTTGCTATTCCATTTAACTCAATTCTTTTTTTTTGCTACTTTTTTCTGGTATGTTGACATCTATTGTAATAAATTAATCATATTATTCTTCTGTTGAGCTTTGGCGTTGCAGATTTGTGGAGGAATATTTCCTTCATTCAGGATTCATTCAATCCAATGCTTTTCATTTTTATTTTTATTTTCTTCGTTGTTTGTTAGGGACCGACCGATTTTCTTGTGCAAATACAGAAGGTAAGTCGTATTGTTTCTTATCTACTCTCCTCGCAGAACTCAACTGGTGGCCACCGGTGTTTGACGTGGGATTAGGACCATGGGCTTGAACTCGGCCCTGTTATAACTAAACTCAATATATATCTTAGGTGTCGGGTTTTGCTTGGCAAAAATTTTGGGCCCGAGTGGCCGAGGTGACCGGGGTTAAAGTAAAGTATATCTATCTAACAATTTAACTCAGTATGAGTTAACATATATATACGCGTCATTCACGGTGAGGCCCGTGCCTAAAGGCACGGGTT
>JAVXUM010000021.1:22668010-22679878 GCA_035590655.1 Pouteria glomerata
TGCAACCTTACCATTCCCCCTCCCACCACCCCCCCCCCCAAAAAAAAAATAAAAATAAATAAATAAAATAAAAGGAAATCTGCATGCATGTATGCATTTTATTAAGTTATCTCAATGTGCTTAGTTTAGGTTCATTTTTTATCTTAAATCTTAGTACACTAACTTTGTCCTCTATTTCATACAATGACTGTCTGTGGAAGAGAAATGAAATAACTGTCTGTGGAAGAGAAATGAAATAAAAATAATCTAGGTATATATTATTTGGTATTGTTATACTCCCCTATATCTAGGTTTTAGGCATGTTTTAGAACGATAATAAAAAAAACAGATGGAAGTGTCTAGTTATGGATGTTTTTGGGGACAAGATTTTGGGTTGAACCATGTTGATAGAGAGCTACTTCTGATTGAATATGCTTATCATATGTAATTTTTGAGTATTTTTACACTGCTTAAGTAAATTTCCCAAGGGGTCCCAAAACATCTTTCAATAGAGGCTGTGTCACTGGTTGAACACTACTTGTTTCTGTTGGTGTAATTGTATTTTTTTTGTTCTTTGTTCTTTGTTCTTTGTTCTCTATACTCTTAAACTAATTATAGGGCACTTTTATGGCAATCTACCACTGATTTATGACACTTACAATAATAGAAAATTTGTTCAATTATATGTGCAGCAATCGCTACTGTTGTCACCGTTGCAGAAATTCTGAAAAATAATGGTTTTGCTGTTGAGAAGAGTAAGAACCTTGATATTATTTTTTATCATGAAAGAAAATATTGAAAAGCATATTTCATATCATAAGAAATTGTTTTATTCTTGATGATTGCAAACTTTAATGGGCTAACACTCTGCAGAGATTATGACGTCTACTGTTGATATGAAGGATGAATCAAGAGGGCGGCCCATCCAGAAAGCTAAGGTAAGTGTTGGAATGAAATGGATGTTTATTATTTCGGCCATGTATGCACGTTTTACATGCAAAATAAGCTTTGGAGCCTGTTTATTTATTTATTTTTTTTCATCTGGCGGATTCTTCAACATTTTCTATTCATTTCATGAAAAATATGACTTTGATCATTATATGTAATCTTTTCTTTAATTTAATTTCATTGTTGTACGTCGTTAGGATTCAGGAATTTTTTTAGCTTCCTTGTGTTTCACTTAGAAAATCATGCAAATTCAGTCATTCTTTTGGTGATTTCACTTTTAAGCTAAATTTTGATGACCTGTTGTTTTCTATGTTTTGGTTCACAGATTGAGATATTGCTGGGGAAGACCGAAAAGTTTGATGAATTGATGGCAGCTGCCGCAGAAGAGAGAGAACTTGCAGAAGCTGAAGAAAGGAGTTGAAGAAACTTTGATTTGGGGAATGGGGGGACTATTTTATTTTCTGCGTTATAAGTTTTAATGTAGTAGCACAGATGAAGTACTCGAACCAGTCGAATCCTCCAGTAAGTAGTAAGGAAGGTGCTGTGGTGCAGAATGAGTTTTGATAGCTGTGAAAGTACATTCCTAGGTACACAACGTTATTTCCTATTTAAATTTGTATTTGATTTTTTTTTTAATTTTTTTCAACTTGTTTGCTTAACATATTTGATTGTGATGTTCAAAATATACATGACCAAATGAATTTGAATTTTAAACTTTCCTGGCTTATTGGTTTGACCTTTGGCTTTAGAAAAGCTAGTGAATTTTCCATGACGTACTCGATGATCTTGAGCATTATGTCATTTTGCTTTGAATTAGTTTGGTTCTGGGAGTGAAATTATTTCTTGAACATGGTGGGGTCGAGTTGGGCTTTAGGATATTGAATTGAACAGCAAATAGTAGAGGGAGCTTGAACTTGAGTTTGAGCTTTTGTATAGATTTGAACTTGGTTCAATGAAGGACAATTTCGGTTTGATTTCAACTGGTAAATAGTTTGACTAATCAAAACATTGTCTGTTCGGTTTGAAATTACAATTTAAAATGAATAGCTCGGTTAAATAAAAATAATATCAATTCATTAAATTAAACTAATGGTCTAAAGTATTATATAGACATAAATGTATTATTATTTTATTTTAAGTTGGCTAACAACATTTCAAGCTGTGTATGGTTTGGTTTGAATCCTAGGCCATAAAAGGGGAGGGGGTTTGGGCAGCTTGAATTTGACTCAAGCTCAGCCAAAATCAAATCCCAACTTTCTTTCCTTCTTCTGGTCTCCCTATGAGGTGGTTGTAGTCAAGGATTTATGGGCCTCATTCTATCGTTGTCATCATAGTGGTAGCAGATAAAATTGCCCCATTTCTTTGGCTGCTGCTCTTCTGACCTTCAGAGTTTTACACAACTTTTTTAATGCTTAAGTTTGGATTTGGATATCTCAGTTTTGTAACTTGTGATTGGAGACTATTAGATTAAAATTTAACAGTTCAGTTATATTCATAATTTTTTTTTTGAATTAAAAAAATATAAATGTTTCTGATCTAACTTTCCCGATTACAATGTGACCAAGCTTAGCCTTCCCCTTTTCTTGATGGAAGCAGGCAATGCAAGTGGATTTTTTTTTTTTTTTTAGAGGAATACAAGTAGATTTAGTTTACTAGATAATTTGATTCTGCTCTGTAATTTGTCTAATTGGTTGGTTTTAAAATCAATGGGTTCAAGAGAGAAATGAATGTTTCAGTCTTCCTTATTATTAGAACCATTACTAGAAAAATCATGCAGCTATATTTTAAACACGATTTTATGGAGGGAAAAGAATAGTGAAATGAAAATAGAATCACTGAGTTCATATTAATTCTCTTTTAATGCATTTTTCCAACTCAATCAAACAAATGAAGTTTGCTTGAACTTTTCACTTGATTTGGCTTTCTTATCCTTCTACTTCATTTTTTATCCCCACAAATTCATATTCTATGTAATACGAGAAGAATCAAGGGGGAGAAAAAAATAGTATTATAAGTCTTTTCACAAAATCTTCTTCCAGATATAGCAAAGGGAATCAGGGAAATAAGCTCATAGTTTGGGATTTGGGGGTTGATGTTAGTTTCAACATCAGCTTAGGAACCACGAAGTCGGGACCATTTCACATTGAATTCATTTCACTTTAATTCAAACCTTGACTTCAATGTGATTGAGCTGATATCAAAATTGATATCAACATCTCCCTTCTCATAATTTATTTCCATCATGTAGGATACTATAGTTCCATTCAATCAATTTGTAATATTCAGATATGGTAATCTTTAAAAGAAATGAGAAAATGAACATGACATGAAAATTTATATATTTGAATAAATGATTTTATCTTCAAAAAATCAATAATAATAAAAAATAAAATAAATACATCTCTCAACAACCAAACACATTTTCATATTTCGATTACTTAAATTATAAAATTAATACATATTTCAACAATTAAATATATTTTCATATTCCGATTACTTAAATTTAAACTTGACATATTACGTACATATAGTGCATATTAGAAGCAGTGCATTCAACATTTTATCTAATGTATCTAAAATATGTGTTGTCCAAATATGTGATACGAATACATCACATTTTAAATTGTCCATGCTATGATAAGCATATGGAAGACCATAGAATGAGAGAATTTGAGAATTGAGAGTAGAGTTTTAGCTTCAATATGCCAAATTGCATTACTGCATCTCACAGACCCGTGAAGCAAAGAGTAAATCAAAATCAACCCAACTGGTTATTTTTTTTAAGATAAAATAAGATAAAAGTAAAATAAGTTGTGAATTTATGATTCGTGAAATGAAAATAAAAAATTTTAAAAAATTTTCAGAAATTTTTAAATATTTTAAAAAAATCAAAAGCGGCGAAAGAAATGTATGCCAAATTTGACGTATTAAAAATTTACTTCTGTCAGCTCACAAAGACTAAAACCCTATATACCAAAGGAAGAAGATGCGACAAAATAAACCTCCACCACTTCTGCCGTATTCAGATTCCGCTCATCAACGGTATGTTTGATCAATCCCTTCTTTTACTCAGAATGTCATGAAAAGTTGTGGAATTTGAGGTAAGGAATTCGATTGCATACCCAACGGCCACACTCCACTCTGAACTTTGTTTAAAATAAATTACACCATACTTATATCTAGCTTGCATAACACATCCCCCAAATTTGACATATATACAATACAATTCTTTTTCCAATTATTTGTGATTTTTTTCTTTGCCACATTTCTTGTAAATCCTCTCTTATTATACTCCATATCCCATTAACAAAATTCCTATACAAATAATTATACAAAGATTAATCTCCCATTATATATAAAAATCCTACGTAATATCTAGTTACATATTTTTTTTTTATCCCACAATCAGTTTTCCCACCTCGGAAAGAAGCCCATATTTTCCATCTGTCTTACAAATGTAACAAACAAGAAAATCAAGTTTCTCTCTCTCTCTCTCTCTCACACACACACACACAGAGACATAGACAGAGACAGAGACAGAGACAGAGACAGAAACAGAGAGATACAGGGACACACACACAGACTCTGAGAGAGAGAGAGAGAGAGAGAGAGAGAGAGAGAGAGAGCTTATCTCTAATATGATGGAAAGCAAAATTTTGTGCCCCCAAGGAATCAACATCAATTTTAATACAGGAAAGTACTCACTCTTTTAAGTTAAAAACATTGCAGAACCTAATGTAAATAGCTATTGAACAAGCTTATAAAGATGAATTTCATTTCGATTTCCCTTTATTTGAAGACCCCTTTTTGGATGTTTTCTTAAAGGGTTTCTTCTTTGGGTTCAACTTGCTCGAGGTTGATGAAGACCTCCCTTGTTGGTTCTTTCGCTTCTTCTCCTTCTTCACATTATACATATTAACAGCCTATTTTCATAAAATAAACATCCATAAGTAACAAAAATATTTCATTTTCGTAATACAGAAGGAAAAGCTTCTCTCCTCCTCCTCATTATACATATTAACAGCCTATTTTCAGAAACTAAAGATATTTCATTTTCCTGATACAGTTAGAAGGCAAAGCTTGATTTTGAACCGGTGGAAAAAGATATACACCATAAGGATATACACCATAAGGATCACGCATACCTTGTCGACATTGAGTATCTCATGGGAATTTTTGGATATTAACTTGTTCAGAACTTTCTCAGTTTGTTGCTTCTCAAGGGAGCCCATTCCTGATCCTTCCACAACAGGTAGGAACTGGATGCAAATAAAGGAGAAAGAAATATTGTAAGAAATGAAGTTTATTGGTACAGTTCGGGAGCAAGGGAATAGTAGTATATAAACCTTGCGATATTTCCCTTCATGCTTCGGAGGCTTCTCTCCTGGCAATTTCTTGTCAAATTTCCCACCACTAGCAGTCGAAGTTGCTGCCACCCCAGCAACATTTTCGAGTTCCTTTTTACCAACTTTCTTTGATGCAGCTTGAGTTCCTGTTATCGGCAGAGATGTGGCAGCAAGTTGAATGTGGCTGCAGAATAAACCAAGTTACAAACGTTGTATTACAATACATGTAGATCCAAAATAGCAATTGTTGAGCATTTTCAAAAGTGCTTCTCCACACAGCAAAACACAGAAAAATGAGACATCAGGTGCCAAAATCTGTGTGTGTAACGGGAAGTGCATTGTCTGCGAAATTCCAAGCATGGGACCAAGAAGGAAAAACAGTAAATAGTATCCAAATTAAGACGTCCCTGCTCCATATTTATGTTAGAGAAATGAACAGCAAAACTTAGGAAAGGAAAAAATAGTTCTTCAACTGCTTCATCACTCTTAATCGCATTACAATATAAAAGGAAGACAGACATACAATCAAAGACATGATGTTTATAGAACCCGTCGCCATCCACTTATCCCAACTGCTTATGGGATGCTTTTCTATTTAGGCACATTCAAGAAATTCCTTGGGAGAATATGATGATGGGTTTTTGATCCATTGTTAAAAACAGAAATTTACAAGTGGATCAGTTCCAAGAGGACAAAAAAGAAAACACAGAAGGTGCCCTTTACCAGTTCACCTGTAATTACTTGAATCAATCTTTTTTCTTTTTGTTGGATAAATAAATCTTGGAAGATAGTAAGTGAACAAGGCTCACCAGATAGTCCATGTTGGCTGTGTTTATGTGATAGAACCCCAAATGCCCACACAAACAAAAGAAAATGAAATAAAATCATCAAAACCAAAAGAGGCTGATAGGATATTCAACAAGAAGTAAAGCAAAAGAGTCTCTAAATTGAGGAAAACTCTGTTGGGAATTGGGACTTGATAAAATGTAGAAAGAGATACCATGTGAAATTAAATGCTTAAGCAAAACACACACACACACAAATAAAAAAGAAAAGAGAGAGAGCAAAAAATAATGAAAATAATTTGTTTTGAGCATCCAATAAATAGCGAGATGTTGAAACCTTGGTAGAGCACCAACTTTTGCTGCTTGTTTCAAATTCTGCAACCTATTCTTTTCTTGTTTTTCAGCTCGCTTCTTTTTGTCTGCTCTTCTCTTAGCAAAAGGATCTTCCCCTGGCTCTGAAAGGAGTTACAACTATGAGTATTAGATAAACGGCAATATGACAATTGAATGCACCTTTTAGCAAAAGGAAAGGGAATCCTGGTTATGGAATGGTGGTGGGTCTGGTGAAATGATAAAATGATGATTAGCAATAAGAAAACTTTCATACAAACTATATTGCATTGTTTTTTTTATTTTATTTTTTTTCCCGATGGGTAAAAAATTTTTTTGATGGGTTATACTGCATTGCTATTAACCACGCATTTTACAGTTTTTCAATGAACACACAAGGCAAGCATGGTTCAATAGAGACAGCAATAAAAATTAAAGCATTGTCATTAACTACACATTTTACAGTTTTCTAATGAACACAGGATTAGCAGGCATGCGTGGATTAATAGAAATAGCAATAAAAATTAAATATTTACCATCTGTTGCCTTTTCCTCAATTATGGGTATATCTTTGTCATCATTTACACGATCATAGCCATGGCGGCGCTTCCAAGTCCCTGTTTGTTCATCATACACAACCTTGTCTTTTTTTCGCTTTACAATACCTGCAGGAGATTTCAGAACCAGATAAAAAAATGTAAACATTGTAACAGTAGATCAGCTAGCGTCATGATCTAAATACACAGCTCTGGACTTTTAACATGGGATTTTCATGCTACTGCTTCTTTATATTTTATTAATCCATATAGACAGCCAAGATGCTTAATCCCTAACCTTTCCTGTTGGCAAACAGTTCCCATTTTGTTGGAGGTTTTTTCTTTGGCAACTGAAGAAAACAAGATACATACTAGGTGAGTAATCAAATCATTGCAGGCTTTTAGCTTAAATGGAAAATGAAATAAAAAAAAAATACAAGAGACTGCAGCATAAAAAATACAATTATGGGGAAAAATAAATCAACATTTGAAAAAAAAAAGAAAAAGGGAAAGAAATACAGCATAATGGTAGGCTTGCTTGTTGAGACACATAGCCAGTGGCTTTTCCTACAGCATTCATTTGCTCCTTAACATGATAGTCGATCAACTATGCATGCTAAACTATATTGCATGGAAAACATCATAACATTAAGGAAAAAGAAAACAGTTCACAAGCCCTAATGCTTGCATGGAAAGCTTCATAATGTTGAGGATAAGGAAAAAAGTTTCTGAGGTCTCACTCTTAAGATTTTATTAATTGCTAGAGTAATGCCAGTAGCTTCTCTATCCCAATCTCTATTTTGCAATGCTACAGTGCCATTCAGCAACATAAAGAGTCACTTTGCAACCTTGTGTTTCCTGTTCAGATTCTTTATGCTAGTAGACTTTGTAAATTAACAAAGTTAGTGTTTTCTTTTTTCTGTTAAAATTTTAATGTCAAACGAATATTTTTTGCAATTTGAATTCAAACATATATTTTTTGAAAATATAATTTTAATAAATATTTAAAATTTTTAATTAATAAATATTATCATGAATTTTAATATATTATAATAAATATTTTTTGAATTTTTAAATTTTAATAAATATTTTCAAATTTTGAATTAAAACGGATACCTTTTTAAAATTTGAACCCAACAGTCATATTTTCAAAATTTGGAGTGACATGGTAGAGAGAATATATAGAGTGCATGTTTTTCATTCCCTGGATATTGGAAACCAAATATGCTATTATCATATTTTCAAAATTAGGAATGACATGGCAGAGAGGGGATGAATAGGGAGGGTGTTTTTCATCCCCCGGATATTGCCAATGGCTTCCCCATCCCAATCTCTATCTTTAAATGTAAGGATTATCAATCTCTATCTTTAAATGTAAGGATTATCAGTAAAAAAAACACCACTCAGCAATGTCCCTATCCCTATACCCCTTCCTTATTTCATTCTCAATGGCATATTTAGTTTCCAATATCTAGGAAATGAAAAATATGCTTCCTATACATTCTCTCTCTAGCACGTCACTTTCAATTTTGAAAATATGATTGTTGAGTTCAAATTTCAAAAAAATATCGATTGTAGTTCAAAATTTCAAAAAACATATATTAAAATTTATTAAAATTCATTTATTAATTTAAAATTTGAAAATATTTATTACAATTTATATTTTCAAAAAATGTGCTTTTGAATTCAAAAATGTTCATTTGACATTAAACTATTAACAAAAAAACCACTAATTTTGTTAATTTGCAAAATCTATTGACAGAGAGAATCTGAATAGGGAATCTGCTGGGTATACAAGGCTGAAAAGTGACTCTCTATATTGTTGATTAGCATTGTAGCATTGCAGAATATGGATTAGGATGGCGAAGCTGCTGGCAATGCTCTTAGGCAAACTAGACAGGGCAAGAAACGAACAACAACTATAAGTTCAAGAATGATAATTAAGTATGAGAATATTTTCCAACAATATCATACAAAGCCATCTTTGTCTACTCAACCAAAGAAGAAGATGATGACAGTCAGATAAATTGATTGTTTACTAAACAAGCAATAACTAGAAATTTGTGAAGTACTAAAAAAAACCAGACAAGCAGTAGATCATGAAAGAATACAAATAAGTGCATACAGGCTTCTCTCTTGGCAGTCTGGTAGTTGGTGGAGGCAACGTGACAATGGGGCCATCTGGGTCTTCAATTGAAGGTAAGTTGAAAATAGCATCTGCAACTGCTTGAACTAACTTGGTGCCTTTTTGCAGGCATTCCTTTACTAGCTCCTCCCTAAGAATTTAAGGAGAAATATATAAGCAGTAAGCTCCTGATACCATATAATACCACAAAAAAATAACCAATCTAGTTATGTAAGATTTTGTCATTTCTTGGGTAACCTAAAACCTTGCAAAGCATTTGTTGTGCATCAGATTTTTTCAAATTATCATCTTTGTAATCAAGATATCTTCTTTTAGGATGTGGATTTCAATTTCTTCACCAGTTAACCAATTCCTGACTCATACTTTACTTTTACTACTTCAGGGAGACATTAACAATGAGAATTCCTGTAAACAAGCACAAGATATGAAGGAATGGCTCTTTTGCAAGAAGCCTGAAACACACTATCAGAACCTGCTAATGCAAGTAGGTGCCCAACAGCAAAAAGTCGTCTATACATTCAACTAACATTTATCTAGCTTATCGCAATTCAAATATACAGTCACGCTATGAAAAACAATGGCCTTGCTGCAGCCATTCGGTGCTTCTCAGCATTGCTACACACCCTAGTAAGGTTTTCAGTTCAAAAACCACCAAGTTCCTGCCTTTAAAGTAAATAAGTTCCTAGGTCTCCAGTCACCCACTCAACTCAGCTCACATCTTCAAAATCAGCATGACTAGAAAAATACATGAATTTGGATCATTTCCCTCACTCACCAAATTCCTAGAGCCTAAAAATAGGAAGAGCAAAGACTTTTCAGAATTTTCGTATTGGCTCTTTTCTATTTTTGTCCACGCAATTTAATTATTTTATTTGTTGAACAAAAATAACAACATTTTCAATGTTCCTACAAAACAAGTAGTGTTTTTAAGCACTTCAAGAGAGTGACAAATAATCCAAAAGAGCTACTACAACTGAACTGAAAGCCTTGCAAAATTATTGGCAGCAAAAATGCTAATAACCTCTCCAAGCCGTTCTCAAAATTTTAATTTTCACTGAATGGAAAATGTTCCTGAGAATGTAAAACTTGAACATATTGTACGAAACACCATCAATTACTTATGCAGCATTTATTTTGATGTAAAAAATTTTCCCCAAAATGTTCCAGCATTATTACTATCTTTTTGATAGGTTAAACGTTCCAGCATTATTACCCTTTAATAAAAATAATCAAATAAGAAAAAAATGCTCCCGCATTTGATGTGATGATTGAAACAATGCATAGCAAAACTGAGCAAGACATCCATCCATTTTTCTTCACGCTATATTAATAACAAGCTAATTTATTTTCGAAGGTCCCAAAAAAAAACAAAAAAATTCTTCCTCCATTTGATTGCTGCAAAACAAACTAAAAGAGAACAAGCATTCACACAATGCATTCGAATCTATCACGGCTCAATACTGCTGCTTAGACATCGTCTGAGTTAACTTTTCACGTAATCTGCTTGGAAAAGCAGCAGGAATAAGAAGCATGCGGCCCAAAAGGTTTGTGTTCTTTTTCCTTTATTTTACACCCATTTTCTCAGCAACCAAACAGATTGTAGCGAGGGGGTGCGGGGAGTAAGAGCGCTAACCTGGAAGAAGGAGGATCAGGGAATTGATGGTGCGGGTCGAAAGCCATGAGATTTCCGAGGTCGATCTCGTACTGCCGCTTCTCTTCGGCCATCTCTCTCTGTTTCTTCTCTCCTCTGCGTTTATGCCGGTGGACGAGACGACGAATCAAGGGAAAAATAGCCAAAGAGGCGAGGGTTTCCGGAGGGTTTATAATTAGGTTAAATTACACCCATTCCCCCCAAAACTTTCTTATTAATTTGAAAAATACCACTACCTCTTTTGTTTATATTTTATAGATCCTTTTAATAATATAATAAATCACCCTTTATGGCATATAAATTTTAAAATTTGTACGAAAATCTCGTTAATATAAAAGTAAATTTAAAAGTGACTAAAGTTAGATTAATTTTTTAAACATGGCAATGTTGTCTAATTTTTAAAAAGGTAAAATTTATTCTTATGTTTGTAGGGGGGATAAAACTGAAAAATGAGAAAAAATTAGTTAGTATTAATTAAAATTTCTTATATAAATGGAATTAAATGGAACGAGAGCTTGTGAAAAAAATTATTTTATTTGAAGTGAAGTGGCTGGAAATAAATAAAAACGATCAATTAAACTTTATTACTCAACTTTTTTTATTTCCTATGTGTAAAAGTTCTTAAATTATGTAATTTATTTTTTATTTTTGATATTTAAAAAAAATAAATATATCTTGAATAATACAATGACATTTTTTTATTATCTTATTTACTTTATCTTTCGTTTCATTTTTGCTTTTGCCAAATAAAACTTTCTTTACCTTTGCTTCCCTTCTATGCTTTCTTATTTATTTCAATTTTTTTCTTTTTCTCTTTCTATCCTATTGTTCTAAACGATTTATGCCCTATATAAAACTTAGAGAAAAAAAAAAAAAAAAAAGAGAAAATAGAATTTTGAGAAAAAAAATGTGTTAATTTTCTTTTTTTTTTTTTTTTCATTTTTCTTTCTTTTCTCTATGAACTAGACAACCAAACAAAGGGTGAGTTTGGAGAAATAAAAAGTAAAGTATTTGGTGAGTTTGGAGAAATAAAAAGTAAAGTAAAATAAGATAAAATGAGATAAGTTATAAATTCGTAATTTACGTAATAAGATAAAAAATAAATAATTTTTAAAAAATTTTAGGTATCATTTAGTTTGATTTTTTA
>JAVXUM010000021.1:22703804-22718470 GCA_035590655.1 Pouteria glomerata
AACGACAACAGAAAACACAAAATAGGAAACGGCAACAGAAAAACAACAACAGAAAAATGACAGCGTTGCCAAACGGGTCCGAAATAATTCAATTTATAAATCAATATTTTACCTCCACGGTTGATAAGCTCCTTGATCCGGCCAACAAGATGAAGATACCCGTCCGAATCAAAATACCCAAGGTCTCCGGTGTGGAACCACCCGAACCGAAAAGCGGATTTATTCGCCTCTGGGTTGTTTTTGTACCCTTTGGTCACATTGGTTCCCCTAATGCATACTTCCCCACGTTTACCAGGGTCTTGTTGAACCCCATTTTCGTCCAATATGGCCATCTCTTGACCCACAGGTTTCCCGACCGACCCGGATTTGTGCGGGCCATCCACTGGCAACGGGTTTGATGACATAAGGTGGGACGCCTCTGTCATAGCGTAAGCCTCCAAGACCGGCGCGCCAAAGGCCTCTTCGAGCCGAGTCAATATTGAAGGCGCCAGCGACGCACTGCAGCTCCGAATGAACCGGAGCTTCGGGTACACTGGCTCCGGTTTGTTGAAGTGGCGATCTAGTATGATCTGGTGAATCGTAGGAACGGCAGTGTACCAGGTGGCGTTGTATTTGTTCATGTCTGACCAGAACGTTGAAGCCGAGAACCGTCCAGCTGCTGGGAGAGTCACCGCGGCTCCTGCGGCGAGCGAGCTCAGTAATCCGGCCAGTAGTCCGTGAACGTGAAATAATGGGAGGACAACAACAGTTGAGTCAGACTCAGTAAGTTTGTATACCGATTTGATATTTTGCACAGAGGAAGCTAAATTGAGCTGAGTCAGCGGCACGCCTTTGGGTCGACTCGTGGTACCCGACGTGTGGAGGAACAACGCGACGTCGGAGGGTTCATTGACGATTTTGGAGATCGATTCAAGGTCAAACTCGGAGTGAGCCGAAGAAAGAGTGATGTCCGAGTCGGCTTGAGGCAGCGCGACGGTGACATGTGGGATTTTAAGCTTCGAGGCCGCGGCTTGAGCCGACTCGTTCCCTTCTTTAGAAAGTAAGAGGAGCTTCGACTCTGAGTCGGAGAGGTAGAACTCGAACTCGTCAGAGGTGTAAGCCGAGTTGAGAGGTGCGGCCGTGGCTCGTAGGCGGATTACGGCCAAAAACATGATTACGAACTGCAATTGCATTAAACAAAACTCTGATAAATTTGAGTCAAAAAACCTCTGTTTGGCTATTGAGAAAATGAAGAAAAAGAAAACAAAAATCAAAATCAATTTTCAAACATGAATCAATTTATAAATTACTAATAAAATCAATTAAATAAGTAAAAAGTGATTTTCTGTCCTTCAATTTTCGTAACGGAAAAACAAGAAAACCTCTGTTTGGCTACTGAGAAAATGAAGGGAAAGAAAAATCAAAATAAAAATTTCAAACCTGAATCGATTTATTATTTAGCAGTCCCTACCAAATCACTAATACAATCAATTAAATAAGTAAAGTGATTTTCTGTTGTTCAATTTTCGCAATAGAAAAACAAGGTAAACATATTCTCGTCTGCCTAGGGCAAAAGAATCATAAAGTTAAAAATAAACAGAAGAATAATCTAAATGGATGAATCAAATTCAAACCTCAACGGTATTCGGGAAGGTGAGAGCGACAACGTCACCGGGTTTAACGCCGGCTGAGACGAGTTGACAAGCGGCTTTCTCGATTTGTTCTTGTAGGCGACCGTGCGTGAGATCGAACTTCCCGGAAACAGAGAGCCCTCGCCGGGAATGGAATTCTCCGGCAACCTGCTTTAACAATCCGGTGAGCGTCAAAGCTTCCATTTCATTAAATTTAGGAGAAAGAGACAGAGGGGAATTATTAGAGCAGATGATAACAGAGGAGAAGATCGAGAATGATGTCGAATGCAGCGGTATCCGATATATATATACACGCAGTGTGTATCAGTTGGATTATGTGTACGTAGCGACGATGAACGGATTCAAAGGGGAAGGCGAGAACTAGGGGAGGCTTGTTGCGACGTGGCAACGTGGACCGGAGGGACAACTTGTTGCAGTCGAAAGACACTTCCAACCCTCTCCTCGATTTCATAAAAAAACTCATACGCTTCTCGAATCATTATAATAAAATTAATTTAACAACATGTCGACCGTTGTCGTATCAATAACCACGTCCGTAGCATTGTCACAATAGATATGAAACATAACTCAAACAAAATGTGCACTAACGCTGCGTTTGTTTAGTGAGATTGGATGATGGAGGATAAGTAATACGGTGGGACCCATATATAAATATGTGAGATTGGATAAAAGATGAAATTAATTTTTTATGTGAAATTATTTTTTTGGTGTTTAATTGGTGGGATGTAAAGTGGAATAAAAGATGTGATTTGATATGTGATGTGAAACAAAATAATTTTGAACCTTTAGATCTTGGCGGGAACCAAATCCGGAGGGGTGGGATTAATTATCCCACCCTCCCCCCGGTATTACAAATCCCACAATTCACCGGATTACATATCCGGTCAAAAGCTCATCCGGCGCTCCGCAAAGAAGGCAGCAAACATGGGATATGCTTTGCAATGGTGGGACCCGCGGGATGATGAAGCCAATCCGGCTTGGATGTCCTGCAAACAAACGTTGCCATAATATATAGTAATAAAGATGAATGAAGGGAACACAAGTGAGTATCCAATGGGAGAGAATTATAAAGAGTAGATTTAGAATTAGAGTACGTGTGTCGGAAAGTGAGCTTTTTTGAGATATTAAATTTATAAAAGAGTGTTTGAATTTGTTGATTAATAAAGAATGATTGGACTTATAGAAATAGTTAAATCCGATTACTTTTAAATTGAGAGATGAATAAGATAGTGAATAATAAGAGAAGAAATTGATTATTGAAACAAAATGGAGATGAAAAGAAAATAGTTGTTAGTTTTTGAGTTGATCAAGCCAAATTAGATGATGATGCATAGTTTGATTAAGTTTTGGGCAAAGTAGAAATTTAAAATTTGATTAATTAACTTAAAAGAGCTAATTTATTGTATAACTAGAAATTGTTTGTACTTTTACATAATTTTATAAAATGACAATTTAATAGTAAATTGTTATTTTAATAATAATTTTAATTTTGACAAAAATAAATTATTTTAATATGTAATTATTATTTTTTATAAATAATTTTAATCTAATAAAATAAATAATTTTAATAATAAATATTATTTTAATTTTAATTAATTTAAATTTTAATAAAATAAATATTTTTATACGTAATTATCATCTACTAAAAAATGTTAGTTTAATAAAATAAATAATTTTAGTTGAAATTATTATTTTAATTTTAATAAAATAAATCATTAAAACTACAAATTATTTATTAAAATATTTTAAAAAATTTTATTTTAATATGACACATCAAAATAGACGAAATGTAAAGATTAACAAAATAATTGTGAAAGAAAAACGGAAGTGAAAATATGATTTTTTAATTTACATTTTTATGTTTAAATATTTATTTTTTAGTAAAAAATAAAAACTAAATTTATCAAACATGATTCACCTAACTTTACTTATCGTTAGGTACTCAGCTCAGACGCAACAATGTATTTTTAACAAACGTGCTTCTAAACCTTGTGGGAGAGAGAAAACCCTAGCATTTTTGTTTTGCAATCACTCCATAATAACAAAGAATGATACTCTCTCTCTCTCTATCACACACACTTATATTTTCAAATTCGCTTTCATTTTCTTATGGTCAAATTGATCTATTGTGATACATAAGTATGTGTGTATCTACATGTCTTTAATATGCATTTATATGTGCAGACAGGTGAAGCAATAAACCCTAAAAGCTGCTAACTACAAGCAGCTCAAAAAGGGCGCCAATGAAGGTTAGAACGACTTCCATGTCATAATTCATATACATATACAAACATATATGCAACCCCCTTATATCTGTTGTTTCTTTTATGCAATGCGGCATGTTCATATAACTCGATTTTTTTCTTAATCTTTGAAATTTCAATAACTAAGACCTTAAATAGGGGCATTTCTGAGTTTTTTGTAATGGTAGCTGACACTAAGCCTCTTAAAAGCCTTCTCTATCTTTTCTTACCTGCTGAAGATAAGGTAATATGTCACATGTATGTATATGTAAATACTTGTTTGTTTGGTAATGCATGCTTAAATTTTCTCAATTATTAGTGTAAAAATTGGCAATGTGTTTTGTCGTGAAATGGGTTTGGAGAAATTGATGATAATGTTTTGAATACCTTGTTTATGTCTTTAGATTTTGTGTACATTAGTTAGTGTAAGATTGTAATGGTTAAAATGGTTATATTTCCTTAACAAGTAGTAATTTAATCTGGTTCTAGTTTTTATAAGGGATTTTGTTGCTTTTAGATATGTGGAATTAATGAGTCTGGAGAGTTATTTTATTTGTTGAAAGAATTTGAGCCTAAGGTTGTTGAATGAAACAAGTTACTAGGGCTTTTTGAGTTCTATTCGATTATAGGCTCGCTCAAACTTATCTTAAAACATAAACAAATTGAAGTTGAACCAGAGTTTGGCTTAACAAGATATTACTTGATAAGTATTGATAGGGTAATTCTCGAGTGATTAGGTTTACACGACCGATCCAATATATGACATGAACTGACCGACTGATATAAACTTCGATCGGTCCCGAACGACCAATGCATAAAAGATAAAATAACTCACATCATGAACCATGTGTATAACCATTTTCTGACATATTTTGTGATACACGCCTATGGAAGTTCTGCCTATCTCTTAATAGTTTTGATAACTAATTAGAAGAATTAACCTTGAGATCTGCAATACAATTGGCATCATCTAACTGGAGAGAAGGGCATGATCATGTGTGGCTCATGTGTATTCTATTCATGTAGGTTTTAAGCTTTTATATATATATGTATATATTATTTTCTCATAATGTTCAGGAACACAATACTCTTGCCTTACTGAAATTATGTCAAATTACTTTCTCAACTCTCTTATTAACTTAAGCATCAGAGACTTTTTAGCACATACCACACCTGTGTTTTTAATAGTATTCTGGGTTTGAATTGGACTTTCAAAGGATACGAATTTATTGAATCTTTAGTTAGGGTTGTCACGCCTCTAACATAATTGTCGGGGACGAACGGTATAGGAATGTAAAACGAATAAAATATATTAAATTCCATGTCATATCACATTTCGTCATAATGAGTACTATTAGGGTATGCTAACATTAGCTTTCATTCCCATATAAATAAAACACCACAACATAAATATGGTCACACCTCGGTGACACATCCAGATTTACATAGCTTGAACGCACATCCATAATGGGGCTCTCATCCTAGGTCACATAATCAATAACATTCATAATTACTTTTTCGTGCACGTTCAATGAATTAAACATATATATTTTCATCCACAGTAAAGACTAGACTTAGGCTACACATGCCTAAGCTGCCTACATATCCCACATCGAGAATCAAGTCTCCGTAGTTCCTAATTTGTTCTCTAGTCTTCTCATCATATTCATTCACAATGAATCAAACATGAATATCATTTTCACTATCCATATCAATATTTCAATATGTAATAATAATCAATATAGTCTCATGCAATCTCATGCCATGGGTATGATGACATGCAATGACTAATGCATCATATGTCCTTTATCTGCCTCCAACCTTATTCTGGGACATGTGACACCTAGCAAGGTTTTTATCCAACTCACGCGCGGTCACCAAACACACCGTTTTTAGCGCTCACGGCAAACGCATATATATATCTCATATAAGTATATCATATGGGGAACCAAGTTATACCCCCCACAGGTGTTAGACTCAGAGGCTCCAAGTTATACCTCCTAAGCCCTTCTGCTAGAGAACTGAGTTACACCTCTAATCAAGTATCCACCTATCTCAGACAGACATCAGCTATCTCAGGCAGGCAACCAGTTGCAGTCTAGAAAAATATCAAATCCATATATCTTGTATTAATATCCCAATTTCGCATGACTAAGCTCTAGTCAAGCTAATATTAAATGAGGATCATCCGGTGTTATCAAAATCACAATTTTCTCAGTTTTATCAACATTTATATATATCACACATGCCCCGGCACGTCACATAAACATATGGCACACTTGGCTAATCCATACAAATCATTTCCACCGGATGAAACCACACAAATCCCAATGCACATGATATGCTCAATCATGATACCGAAATATCTCAAATTAATTCACAATATGCTATACTGAAGCATGAATTTATACTCACATAATTTATCAAATATCCACATCATCATGTTCTATACATCTATAAGGACCAACCCAAGAAAATTGGATCAAAAAGGGTTTACACAGAGCAGACCCGAGCAGGGAACGTGCACCCGCGGCCTTGCCCAGATTTTACATTTTCCAGTAGGGGTCGCAGGCTGGGCGCAGGGAGCACGCGGGCTTGACCCCTGTGTATTCCCTACTTTTCACCGTCTTCCCCAGATGAACCTTAACCAAAATAAACCAACCTAATTCCAAATGTTGTAAATAGAACTTAACTACGGGTTACTAAATCTTTACCATAATATTTGTATATCTCATTTTAAATTTTGGGTCCATTATATACCAATTCCACATACATATATATGCATATATACATACACCCACACATATATACGTATATATACACAAATCTCTACATATCAACAAAACATGTATATATATCAAAATGATCCCTACGACGTCTAGAACACGAATGTAAGTCCCACCTGCCTCGAAACTGAAGAGAAGTGGAGAAAAATGGAGAAAATCATTTTGAACTCCGAACATCAAACTCTGATTTCTCCCACCTCGCTTCGAATCTCGTAAAACCGACTGCACCACGATGATCATCGCGTCGAACTCTTTCCAGATCGACCAACTTTCAACTCTAAATCTCACTCTCTTATATCTCTCTTCTCTCTTTCTTCTCTCTTTCCCTGCTGGTCCGCCGAACAAAAACGGGAAAGAAGCAAAAAGAAAAAGAAATGAAAGAAGAAAAGAATGGCTGGACCACGTTGTCCAACCCAATACCACTTCGGGCTAAACTCAGCCAAGTAAAATTTCAATAGTCTATTTAGATTCAATATAAAAATATTATTTATCCAAAATAATACAAAAATATACCAAATTTAAATATCGGGTGTCACAGGGGCCATATGTGTGAACCAATTTCTCGTAGTTTTTATAGTCCAAATCAAGTCCAACATAAACACTCAACCCCGATCATAACCAATAGAAACGATCGAGAATTAGAACGATGAAAGAATTATTACCATGGAGAGGCAGATGATAGAGATGATAGCAATCATACAGACATTGATGATTCAGAACCAAACACTACTACAGTAGATGAATGTTTTTTTTTTTTTTTAAGTAACGAGGAACCCGCAGCCAGTACCCTTCGGGTGTGCACTGGGTAAATCCCGGGAAAGCTTAAGCACCAAGACCCCACCATCAGCGGCCCTCACTTGAAACTTGGGCATCCAGGCGGCGAATCGAACTCATGACCTGGGTATATCACCCAATCCCTAAACTTGATCCCCATTCCATTAAACTACTTAGCGGTGGGTCAGTAGATGAATGTTATCCCTGTGGACATTCCACCTTTAATAGGTTATCATGTTAATAGAGCATGCAATAGAGGAATTGTTGAGATGTACGGAGAAAGAAACAGGAGATGGACAGAATGTGAACAGAGATAGTGTCGTTGGGGAAAATAATATCCCCAATAGGCTACCAGATGAGTCCAGAAGAAGAGACAGGACCATTGGGGTTGAGGTTGAAGCTGGCGACCATTATGAGGTATCACGAATGGATGCTGCAAGCAGGAAGAATACTAGTATTAATCAATAGAAGGAGTAAATCAAAGCCATATAGGCTCAGAAGTAAAGTGTTCTAGAGGCTGTTCGAGCACCAAATGTGGTGGATGATCTTATTGGTAAGACTGAATCACCATTTTCTCAAGCGATAATGGATTGTCCTTTGCCACCACAGTTTAAGATGCCTATGCTTGATTCATTTGATAGATCGAAGGAGCCGCTAGATTACTTGGAGACGCTTAAGACCTTAATACATATACATGCATACCCTAATGAGATTATGTGCCACACGTTTCTTGTGACGCTCAAAGACCCTGCTAGGCTGTGGATTAATAAGATTAAGTCGGCCATGATTACCCAGCTTAGCAAATTTTTTGTGGGTCACTTTCACTGGAGGTAGAGGCAGTGAGGACCTGCTACTTATCTTTTGACAGTTAGGTAAGGCAAAGATGAGATGTTAAGGGATTATATAAAAAGATTTAACAAAAAGATTTTGAAGGTAGATGAGGTGGATAGATGAGCAAGAGAGTTGTTTAGATTAGCAAAAATGAACTATTAAGATATAAGCAGTTGCTAATGATAATAAAAAAATAAAAAATACATTTAGCGATAGCTTAAAACGGTCATTAAAAATTTGGCGCCACAAGATAGGAATTTGCAGTAGAGTTTTAGCGACTGCTATGATTAACAGCGATCACTCTAAAAGTTTAGCGCCATTTGGCGGGTGTTCCCGTGGAAACATTTTGTGGCTATTTTTAAGTTTTAGCGACTACCAATAGCGGTCGCTAAAACTTTCGCAGCAAAACCCTCACACAATCGCAAAAACTGTTGCAAAAATTGTAGCGCGGTCATTGAAAGTTTTTAGCGACGAGGTTTTTTCGACCTGTTTTTAGCGGTTGCCAAGCCCTCACTAAAACTTTTAGTGACCGTTTTCTTGGCTTTTGCGACTGCCTTTGGCGGTCGCTAAAACTCCTATCTCTGATAGTGAACAGTTTAAAATAATCAACTAACAGTTTTAATGGCACGACGAATACATACTCAATGTGTGTTAGGAAGGTGAAAAGGTTGTGTCCTTTTGAAGTACGCATGTGCACCTACCACGTTGTAAATGCGAGCATATTCCCAAAGACAAGATAGCTGTTAGATTCTCCTCGGCCTGCTTAGGTATCTGGGAGAATCGAGGGCATCTGATAGGGTAATTCTCGACCAATCAGGTTTACCCAATCAATCCAATATATGACCCGAACCAACCGACCAATATAAGCTTCAATCAGTCCTGAAAGACCAGTGCATAAAAGACAGAATAACTCACATCACACACCATGTGTATAATTATCTCTTGACATATTCCATGATACGTGCCTATGAAAATATTGTCTATCTCGTAACGGTTTTGATAACTAATTAGAAGAATCAACTTTGGAATCTACAATACTAGTGGCATCATCTGATTAGAGATAAGACCATGATTATGTGTGACTCATGTGTATCTTATTTATGTAGGTTCCAAGCTTATGTATATATTATTTTCTCACAATGTTCAGGTATACAACACTTTTACCTTACTGAAACTCTATCAAATTATTTTCTCAACTCTCTTACTAACTTAAGCATCGAAGATTGGTAGGCACCACACTGGTGTTTTTAACAATATTCCGAGCTTGGATTGAACTTTCAAAGGATATGAATCTACTAAATCTTCAAGTATAGTAAAAAATATCAAACAATTCGAAGTCGACTCCAGATCGAGGATCACTCGAGTTCGACTCAGAAGACTTAATTTTTTAAACTTCTTAACTTTAATGAGCCTATTTTAAACACCTCGCTACTCGATTCAGTTCCATTCAGTTGTAGCCCTATTTGAGCCCCTAAAGACGATGTTGCTAAAGTAGGTTTGGCCTAAAATTGGGATTCACATTAGGTTATATTTGTAAGCGAAGTGGTTCATTCGAGTCAAATTCCAAGTTGGGATGGAGTGCGTGACTGTCCCCATTCTCTATACCTTTAGGTTGTGTTTTGATTTGTTTTTGTACGGTGATGTAGATTTTTTTTTCCTCTTGTTATTGTCATCATTTCTACTTGTCCTTTTGTATTTAGTGTTATGACGAGCACATATCAAATTTCTTCATGGCCATGAGAGGATTCCATTATCAAATATAAGAAAATAACTAATGCAAATATTTTGGCAGTTATACCATGGCTAGGGTATTGTCCATTAGTACACCATTCTCTCATATCTGAGGTTGTAACTTCTATTTAGTCTTATATATATATATATAAAAGCTTATATTTAGTGTTAATTATTGAAAAAGTGTTTCATTTATTTATTTTTAAATGATTGTTTATGGAATTAACTTTCTCAACTTGAGAAAGTTGACGGGTGAGTCTTGATTTTAAGTAGGATAGCAGCAAAAACAATTTGGACCAATTTTGATTATTTTCTACAATTATCATATTCTGTCGTCTTTCTTTTTTTTTTTTTTTTTCTCATTCAAAGTCTAAAGTATCATTAAATTGAATTATATATTGTGGTTCTCTTACAGGAAGAGTGATTAGGGGGAAATAAAAAAAAAATGACAGATTTGGTGACCGCCGTTTTTTAGCATTATTTGTTTTGAAAACCAGCAATATTATAAATGCCATATAGCTTCGCAACTTGGATCACCTATTAATTTTGTTTATTCTTTAAAACATATGTTTATTGAGCCAGGATGCTTTCTATATCAGCACCCTAAAATATGAAAAGTAGAATGATATGTACTATTTAGAGGTTTTGTGGAAAAGGTGGCGAAGAGATTCTGGTTACTTTGTCCTTAAGAGTGCTGAACTCTGTTCAGGAGGTTCTGTTTTCCGATTAAGAGAAAAGGTAATTTTTTTACACTTACTATTTATGTATTTTTAAATAATATTCCTGTTAACAAGACAATCATGCATACACGGTGTTGGTATTTTGACTTATTTACCTTCTCTTGGATATTAAATAGAATTTTGCAATATCTCAGTACGACAACATCATCTTATGCAGTGAATTTTGCAACTTCTATTCTCGAAAACTAGATTTTTAAGAAATGTCTAGGAATAGTTTGACCGATCTTCCTTTTCTTTAGTCAACCTACAATGGTAACTTCTTTGCTTTATTTTATTTGTCTCAATTGCATTTTTTTTTTTTTTTTTTTGGTTAAGAAATCATGTTTCTTAATTATTAGGAAATCACGTTTCCTATACTAAATTTGTCAATATATATTCCTTTTCAATTATATTAGCTATTTAAATTTGATGGACTAAAATTAAGTGGTCTAATTTTGGTAAAACTCATAGACTGCTCAAAATTGATATGGTATAATTGAGTAGTTACCAATTTTTGCCCTCATTAGAAGATTATGAGAATCGTAATTGAGCGATATAAATAAAACCTTTAGGTTATGGTCCCCAATATACCAAATCATAAAACTTTCTTTTCTCCGCATCTTGGAAGAGAAAACGATGGTCCCATTGAGGAACTAAGGCGATTTGGTTGAGGAAGATCACAAACCACCCCACCGTTCGATATTGATTGTCGTAGTAATTCCGCAATTCCAGAACAATAATTCTTAATGGATCCAGGTATTTCATTCGTATTAGTAAATCCTTAATATTCTGACACGATATAGATCCTAAAAATTTTGGTATTCTATTCTAAAATATTGGCATCAAAAATTTATTTATGATCTTCAGTATTATTTAATTCCATCATTTTTATCTTTGTACTTACCATTGTGGGAGCTATGATATTTGCTTCCTCCCCCCAGGTAAAATGACAAATTATGGCACATCATGCATCTCATTTTACTATGAGTATGCTTTAAAATTTTCTGCAAATTCTTTGATTTCCTAAGGGAAACATGATTGCTTTCTTCAGTTATTTCATCTTGATTTTTTCCAAGCACCTTGAAAGTTGAATATGCAATCTCTCTTATTCAAGCTTTAGAGTTTGAATCGTTTACCCTTTTCATCTTTTAATACGTTTAAGGACCAGTTTAGTATAACCTTTTTGTGACTTGAAAGAGTTTGCAGGGTTTCTATGTTTTTTTTTTTTTTTCTTCTTCTGAAGGGTTGAGATCCATGCTAAATTGGTCTGGTTATGACTTATTTCGGAACAATTAATATATACAAAAGCAATCAACTTATATTTTAATTTGGCAGAATGTGTCCTATGTCTTTGTCCCTTCAAAACAGGCACTTGGCCAAGCATTTGGAATCACAAGACCAATAATTGCTTGCTCTGTGACAAGCAACGAGGGAAACCAATTGAAATCCTAAATACAACAACTTGAGGTACGTTGCCTTCTGATTATTTTCTTTTTCTTTTTTGTCTGTATGTCTATTTTGATTTTGAATTCTAATTATTTTCTTGTGATTTGTAGGATGGCATTGAGAAGCTTTTGATCTAGATAAAAATACGCAAAAATATTAAATTAGCATCTGCAGTGCGATGGGCCTCTTGAGCACACAAGTTACTTCATTGGAGGCTTTGACTGATAAAGTTGTTGGGCTAATATAAAGAAAGCTTTTCATTTTGTTTTACTTTATTAGTTTTGTTGTGATTTTTTATTTTTATGCATGGCAATGACAGGAACAATAATTTGGGAGCCTTAATTTTTCGGACAATACTGTTAAGACTGACAAACTGCTAATATGTTAAAATTATTTCATATGTTTTGCTTAGATAAATTGTTGTATTTGTTAGTGTTATTCAGACAATAGTGCTATATATGTATTACTAATTCGTTGGCTAAGCATGGGTTCTTACAATGTCATAAATTTGGCTAATGCAAGTAATATTACAGAAACTTTAATCTCTTCCAAAATTTTTCTCACTTGCAATTGGTTCCATTGTCGTTGCTTTTCACCAAGATTTCTACCCCATTTCTGTCCTTTTTAAATTCACATTTTTGTTTTGTACCCAGCTGAGGCAACTTGTGCACATGGAAAATGTTTTTTCACAAATTTCTTTTTTTAGAGGAGTGCCAAAATGACGCTTTAACAATACTCGTGTAGTAAAAATATATATTTGTAAATTATCCAATAGACATGGCACGTGAAGTTCAATCAATAAGACTTAAGCACATATTAATAATATGACCAACACTTAGAATAATAATAGCACGTGTTTAATTTTATTGATTGGGTTTACGGAAGTTGTGCTTAGAATTAAAAACGAGTTTATAGTTTTTTTTTGAACTACTAGAACGAACTCTGCTCAAGTTCAAAGCATAGCAAAAAATTTGTGCTTCACTTATAATTTGTTCAGAGTCGAGCTCAAGTTTAGAAAAGCATGTAAGTCGGTTTGAAAAAAATTGATTTCTAGCTACCAGTGCTTTCAAAGAGAGCTTGCAATTGTCAAACCAGTTGAATTGGTTCCTTCTATTTTTATTTTTATTTTTTATTTTAAAAGTAAGTGGTGGCGACCAGACCAGATCAGGCCAACACCTTTGGTCGATCATGCCACTAACTTTGGGGTGCGGAATCCACTGAGAGAGTCTTCATTTTATGGACATACCTTTGGGTATTAATGTGCAAGGGGAAATATTCTGCATGAAAGTGAAAGTGATGAGTTTTATATTCCCGTAGCTAGCTAGTCTATCTTTATTCCGCAGTACTTTACACGCGTTGGCTTGTAAGAGCTTGGACACTTTAACTTAACCACCTTCGAAGTCAAAGCATTTTCCAAATTTCTTTTTCTCTTTGTCCACATTCACCCCCCCCCCCCAATCTCGATGTGTTGTGTCATTTTAAATCACATCTCCATGCGTTATGTACACTGCAGGCAGATTGAGAGAAACTTTTTGCTCAACCCACCAACACTTTAAGAGAGAGAGAGAGAGAGCATTGTCAAGATAATGATAAGATCAATGATTAATTGTAGGATTACAGAAGGAATATTTATCAAATAGCAAGCAACTTTATATATATATATATTACATAGGTCCATGAGTCATGACAAGAGCATGGTTTTCCATGGCCTTAATGAGATCGAAAGGCCATTTTTCATGGAATTAATTTTACTACACATGTGGGTGCACTGCATGCACGCCAAATGCATGTAATAATCAGCTATATATTCGTTTACAAGAATGCATGCACAATTGTCAGTAGAGATATTTATATATATATATATATATATAGTCCCGCGCTTAATAGATATTAAGCGACTTTGAAACCGAAGAAAGCTGTTTATCATATTCGATCATGGCAGTTCTCCATCTAATAATAAAAAAAAAAAAAATGACAACGATGAGCATTGGAGGTCATAATTTCGATTTGTTTCATTTTACATTTGGATTTGACGAAAGGAGAGCATAAGCCTAACCCGAGCATTCAATTGGATCTCCTAACTAGCAAGCGGAAATGGAGCAAAAATATGAAGTTGGCTTTAAACTTAGCATTGATAATTTGGAGCTTAGGCTCGTTTGGAAAGGGCTACAAAAAAAGTCAGCTACTCAATTTTTTTTTTTTTTATCTTTTTCTATAATTATTAAATTTACCTTTTTACATTTTAAATTTCTTTTAAGTTATAAAAGGTAAACTGTCAAATTATACCTCCCAAAAAAACTAGCTACTAAAAAGTTAGTTTTTTTTCCTTCTCAAACACAAAAAAGGTTACTAGCTAGTTACAAAAAAATTAATTTTTTTTCTTCCCAAACTATGCCTTAATTTCATCACGGGTAGAGAGAGAGAGAGGACCACAACACACTTCTTACATTATTTTTTTTTATTGCAAGGTAAATTTATATTGGCAACAAGTAATTGGAAATACGG
>JAVXUM010000021.1:22774279-22794696 GCA_035590655.1 Pouteria glomerata
TTGTTCTCATCAAAGCTAATTATAACTAATAAACCAAACTAAAACAAATCAAACTAAGCCTTTTCCTACTAGATGGGGTCGGCTATATAGATTTGACGACGCCAATCAAATCTGTTAAGAGCCATATCCTCCGTTAAATCCATGTAGGTCAGGTCACGTTTAATAGTAACTTTCTAATTACTCTTGGGTCTCCCTCTCCCTCTCTCTCTTCTATTCATATCAATCTCCATACTTTCACACCTTTTAACAGATGCCTCTGTTGGACGCCTTTTAACATGACTGAACTACCTTAGTTGATTTTCTCTCATTTTATCTTCAATAAGTACTATTCCTACTTTACTCCTAATCTCCTCGTTCCTAATCCAATCTGTCCTAGTGATCCCGCACTTCCATCTTAGCATTCTCATATTCGCAACTGCCATATTCTGAACATGATTATGCTTTATTGCCCAACACTCTGATTCATATAACAACGCTGGTCTTACTGCGACTTTATAATACTTTCCTTTATCCTTCAAGGGAACTTTTGATCACACAAGACACTTGAAATACTCCTCCATTTGGTCCACCAAACCTGAGTCCGGTGGCTTATATCAGTATCAATCCCTATATCCTGCTAAATCATAGATCCAAGGTATCTAAAGTTTTCTTTTTTTACAATCTTTTGAGTGCCCAAACTTACTTTTATGTTACTCATTGTCCTATTTTGACTAAACTTACATTCCATATATTCCATCTTGTATCGACTTAACCTTAACCTTTTTGCCTGTAACGTTTCCCGCCACAATTCTAGCTTAGCATTCACTCCTCTCGTCTTATCAACTAAGACAATGTTATCTACAAATAGTATACATCACGGCACCTCATCCTGAATATGTCTAGTAATCTCATCCATAACTAGGGCAAACAAGTACGGGCTTAACGCTGAGTCTTGATGTAGACCAATCGTGATAGAAAACTCCTTAGTCTTTCCGCCAACCGTCCGTATATATGTCCCCGCTCTATCATATATGTTCTTTATCGCCTCGATATATGCTACACATGCTTTTTTCTTTTTTAATACTCTCCATAAAATCTCCCTAGAAACCATATTATAGGCTTTCTCCAAATCAATAAACACTATATGTAAAGCTTTTTTACCTTCTCTATACTGTTCCATTAACCTTCTTAAGAGGAAGATAGCCTCCATGGTTGATCTCCCAGACATGAAATCAAATTGATTCTTTGAAACGTTTGTTGTCCTTTTTAATCTTCTCTCAATAATTCTCTCCCATAATTTCATCGTATAGCTCATCAATTTAACCCCTCGGTAGTTTGCACAATTCCGAGTATCTCCTTTGTTCTTGTATATGGGTATAAGAATACTTTTTCTCCATGCATCAAGCATCTTTTTGCTCTTTAGCCACTACATTAAAAAGTTTTGTCAACCAACTTATGCCATCCTCTCCCAAGCACCTCCAAACCTCAATAGGAATACCATCTGGCCCGATCGCTTTTCCATTTTTCATCATTTTCAATATTTCTTCTACTTCTTCTCTACTGATTCTTTTGTAGTACATATGATTTAATTATTCTCTAAAAGTGGTAAGTTGCCCCATCTGTATGTCACTATTGCTGCTTTCGTTAAATAACTTGTAGAAGTAGCTATGCCAGCGCTCTTTTATCTCCTCTTTCTTTACTAATACCTTTTCATCCGCATCCATAATGCATTTAACTTAGTTTAAGTTATTGGTCCGCCTATCTTTGGCTTTAACAAGCTTGAATATCTCTTTCGTCTTCCTTGGTGTCGAGTCGCCTATATAACTCCTCAAATGTCTTTGCCTTAGCCTCATTAACTAC
Source organism: Pouteria glomerata (assembly GCA_035590655.1). NCBI lineage: Eukaryota > Viridiplantae > Streptophyta > Magnoliopsida > Ericales > Sapotaceae > Pouteria > Pouteria glomerata. The sequence continues at coordinate 22,776,119 of JAVXUM010000021.1, forward strand.
CTTTTTGGCTTTTAGTTTTGCTTGCCTATACCTTTCCAAGCTCACTTCATTTCTATTTTTTTGCCAAAATTTAAAGCACCTTTGTTTAATTCTTATCTTATCTTGAACGGTCTCACTCTACCACCAAACCTCTTTCTATATAGGAGCACTCCCTTTGTGTATAAGAGCACTACCTTTGGATTCTTCTAAAACTTCTTTCCTACCCTCCTAATACACTCTGCTACTTTGTCTCACGTAATATTTGCACTCGCCCAAACGTCTTCCTCTAGTACTCTTTCCCTTAATGTTAGTAGTTTATCACCTTTCAAGTTCCACCATTTAGTCTTTGAGTATCTATACAACATTTTTCTTCTAGAACACCTTTAGAACTGCATATCTGTGATCAACAACCTATGTCGGGAAATCAAATTCTTCCCCGGTATAACCTTGCAATCTTTACAAGTTAGGCGGTCTCTTTTGTTAGTTAATAATTATAACTAATAATGTAAATATTTTTTGTTTGGTGTATGCTACATGGGAAGATTTGCACTAATGATAATCTTATCAAAAGAAAGATGATTGTGGAGAATTTGCATTCTCTTTGCAAAAGGAATGGTGAGTCGGTCAATCACTTTTTTGTGCATTGTGTTTTGGACTAAAGAGCTGTAGGATTCTTTTGGGGATGAATTGGGTGTTTCCAAAGGATACAACAAGTTTCAGAGGTTTGGTGGGAGCTCAAGTAAACAAAGTAGGAGGAAATTTGGTTTTATAATCCCATTTTGCATTGGATGGTCATGGTTAGCTTGGGGGCAGGGGAGTCAAAAATCATTTTAGGACATTGAATTGCCAGCATACAAATGAAAGAGATTTTTTGTTTGCTTTATATAGTTGGTTATTAGGGGTATAAAGCCCGCTTTGCTTAATTTTATGGATTTTGTGGAGTACATGGATGTTTAGTTGTGCTCTTGATTCCTTGACGCCTTTTAATATAATTTTTACTTGTAAAGAAATGTAAATATTTATGGAAATCACAGATGCTGAGAGTTCTCGTGGCATCTATATTGGTTCGAAATATTTGATAGCTGGAGTTCATTGTGTCACATTTTCATATCCAATCCAGAGAAGATAACCCTAGGCTCAATTAGATAACATCTCTAATTGTTTAAATACCAGTGAAACAGGTGTGGAACCAAACATCTCTAGCTTTCAATGTCTTAAGTTCCAGGCATGAAGAAACAAACACCTCTAGCTTTTTTTTCTCTCGTCTTTTTTTTTTTTTTTTTTTCATTAGTATCTAACACAGTTGCCAGTCGGTATTCACTAGTAGTAGACTTTAGTACCAAATCTGCTTTCAAACTATCAATCTGCTTGTAGAAAGAAAACAAGTTACCACTGAGTGAGAAAAGTAGAAATTCTAAACCATACTTGTAGTTTTGTTCCACGTTCAGTTTGAATACTTGAATAATTAACACAAGTAGATGAATCATATCCAGATGTTCCTTGTAAACAAACTAGGCCTACTCTCTCTCTCTCTCTCTGACATGGGAGAACCCAGTGAAGGCAGGGGACATTTGGACCTATCCCTGACAATTAAATCCCGGGATATTGCAAATGACCACCGGTCTAAGCCTCTGAGGCATAGGCCGTCTAGGCGATTCTTTAGAAGACAGACAACCTAATAGTGGATTGCTAATCCCCATATCTTCATTGAGCAGAAGTAGGCTGGATCTGATTTATGTACTGGTAAACTATTGTGATTCTTAAATATAAACAATTTTCATTTGATTGGTTGGGTTACCTCAAACTGAAGGGCCTAGATTTGAAGTCTGACTAAGTGGTGTTTGTTTTGCTGAAAATTTCTGAAAAACTCTAAAAATCTCTAAAAGTTATTCATTTTTTATCTCACTGCACGAATTACGAACTCATAAATTATCTCATTTTCTCTCACTTTTTATCATACCAAACTATTGAAAACTATTGTCGCTCATCAGTTAGTTAACTTCAAAGTCAAATCTTCATTTAATTGTGTAATTTTCTTTCTTTCTTTCTTTCTTTTTTTTTATTTTTTTATTTTTTTTGAACTTTCTTCCTTGATTCAAGTTGTCTATTCGTTTGAAGGGTGCAGAAATCATAATTTTTGAACATCGAATCTATCACCATAAATAAAAATTTAAAAAAAAAAAGTGATGTAATTGCAGGAATGAATTGATTTTTCAGGTTCTGCTTGGATGATGCTGTCTCGCCCTTTTATAGAGTTCTGCTTATGGGGTTGGGACAACCTACCCAGACTAGTCCTAATGTACTACGCCAACTTCCTTTCTTCTCCCGAAGGCTACTTCCACACGGTCATCTGCAATGCCAAAGAGTTTCGAAGAACAACAGTGAACCACGACCTCCATTTCATATCATGGGACAACCCTCCCAAACAGCACCCCCATTTCCTCACTCAAGCTGACTACCAGAGAATGATAGACAGCAACGCCCCGTTTGCCAGGAAGTTTGGCAGAAATGAATCGGTTCTCGACAAGATCGACTCCGAGCTGTTGGGCCGCAGTGCTGACGGATTCGTCCCTGGCAGCTGGTTCGAGAGAGGTGATGGGAACACAACTGCCCCGAGTTACAGGCTTTCGAATATTACAGAACTGAGACCTGGGCCTGGGGCTGAAAGGCGCGGCAAACTCATTACAGGTCTGTTACTTGATAAAGATTTTGATGCAAAGCACTGCATCTGACACTTGAAAAAGGCTCTATCTCTGATTCTGCTGAACAATCGGAAGGCTGATTACTGATCGTCCATTCAATTAATGGCGGAGTACTGCTAATAATTCTGCTGAGGAGGTTGGAGTAACATAGGAAGAGAAATATATAATATATATATGCCGGCTGGGATATCTATGTAGTCTATTCTCTCTCTTCTCCAGACGATGACTTATATATATTATAGCTCAATAGCTGATGGTGAAATTCAGCGCATTAATCGGTTTTATGTTATCGTATGGGGTGTTTGTTTTACTAAAAATTTTTGAAAATTTTTAAAAGTTTTTATTTTTTATCTTATTGCACGTATTACAAATTCATAAATTATTTTATTTTATCTCATTTTTTATCATATTAAGCACCCTCTAAATATGTAAGAAACAATATGTACTAATGGTTAGTACGGTAACATTTGTGCATGCTCGTGCGTGTGTTTCTTTTTTTTTTAAATTTTCAAATCGTTCTTTTAAAAAATAATATATATCTAAATAAAAGCTAAACTATCAATAATAAAAGAAAAACAAGATTTATTATTAGAAAACTCTTATCAGAGATAGTAATATACAACTTTGGGTCTGATGTTGAAGATCACTCAAAATCTTACTATATAGAGTTTAATTATAAAAAATTAACTGTGAATACGTTATGCCCTTGCGCATATATTTTATCAAATACTCTAACTCAACTTCTCTGTGTGTGTGTGTGTGTGTGTAGCGCCATAATTCCACGTACTCTTCCAGGGAAACCCACAATACCTTCCGCCTATGATTGCTTCATAAAAAAGTCTTTGCCTCAAACTTACCAAAAAAATATCCATCAAAAGCCATCTTCACCATCACCAACCTTTACCCCATATAAAGAACCCATCAAATTAGTCAAAGCACCAAGTTCCCAAGCCTTTCTCATAGAGAAACACAAAATGTCTGGAAAAATATCCTTCAAACACTTGTCCTCTAGATGAGGATCATCCCAAAATTTAATGGGTGAAAGGGAAAGGAATTGAGACTTTACTCTCTCCCATAGGTTGTATAAAATATCATAATAAGTTGAAGTTTGTCATTGGCCTCAGACAAATCCTGATTTATATGCCTCTGGATATAATTTTGTTGTGCATGAAGACATATCCAAAATGACTACTCTTCCTTCTAAACCATAGAATTCGAACTAATACGTAAATGAAAAAGAATAAATAATGAAAAGAGTTGCATTTCTTACTGCACGAATTCAATTCATAATTCCTATAAAACTTTCAAAATATTTTTAAACAAAATGTGTGATGACATTTAGATGCACATACAAATTAAGGTGGTGTTTGAATAGCAAAAAAGTATTAAAAAAAAAAAGTGCAAAAAGATAATATAAAAGTGATATATGATAAAATTTGATTAGAAGAAATTAAAAAAAAAAAATAATAAATATTGGTGGATTTTGTTAGGTATTGGTAGACCAAACACCCCCTAAAGAAAAAAATGGCATACAAATATATAAATGACTGTATTAAATTTACTGAAGAAGATAAATTATGTTAAATAAAGAATCAAGCAGTTCACATATGTCTTTTGATTGTTTATGGGAAAGATCACCTGCGAGGAACTCTTCAACAATACCATTCACCTCTATCACACTGCAACCAGGTTTCTTCTTAACACCCGCCTTTGTGATAAAGCTTCTCACCCTCCTCGCTTCTGGTTCCCAGCCAGCTTCCTTAAAGATATTGTATGAGAGCACATGCATGCCAACATCAGATACTCCATTACCAGCTAACTTTTTCCAAACTCTGTTTCCAATTTCAACATTTCTGTATACTCTACAAGCACTCAACAGAGCTCCGCACACATTTGCATCCCATTGTTCTATCCCACCCATTTCCTCTTCTATTAACTTCTCAGCTTCCTTCAACATACCTGCTCTAGCCAACAAGTCAACCACACATGCATAGTGCTCAGGCTTGGGCTTCACCCCAAAGGCGTCCATTTGTTCAAACAATTTAAGTCCCTCCTCAACTAGACTTGCATGTGAGCAAGCAATAAGAAGAGCAACAAACGTGGTCTCTGTGGGTTGAATCCCATCGTCTAACATTTTATTGAATAACTCCATTAATTTTCTAGAGTCTCCACTCATGGAAACACCAGAAATGATGGCATTCCATGCCCCAGCATCCTTATTAGGAATACACTCAAATACTGAAAAAGCTGACTCCAAACAACCACATTTTGAATACATATCAACCAATGCAGTGGCCAGTATTGTATTGGAGACAAGATTGTGCCGCTTAGCATACGAGTGAACCCACAACCCTTGAGCCAGTGCACCAAGGTGAGCACAAGCAGTCAGAACACTCACTAATACCGACGCATTTGGGTCTATGCCCATTTCCTGCATCTGCCTAAATAGACTGACCACCTCCCTGAAGTCATTAACCCGAGAATAAGCTGCCATCATGGCACTCCAAGAAATCACATTTCTCTCTGGCATAGCTTCAAACAAAGTTCTCGCCTTCTCAACATCCCCCATCTTCCCATACCCATCTATCATTGCAGTCCACAAAACAACATCCCTCTTGGGAATTTTATCAAACAACATCCGGGCTATTCCCATTTCATGGTTCAAGGAATAAAACTCGATCAGCGTGCTAACAACAAAAGGGTCCTCCAAAAATCCAAATTGAACCACGTGGCCATGAACTATACACCCAATTGGCGTCGAATAACCAGGGACAAGACCCAAACAAGCTTTGATCAATGGCGGAAAAGTGTATTTATTGGCCGAAAGGCCAGAATTTAACATGTCAAGATAGCACAAAATGGCGGGTACGGGCGAATGAGCTTCAACATACCCTCTGATCATGGTGTTGTACATGAAGGTGTTTCTGCACCAAAGGCTTTGAAACAACGAGCAGGCGTAGGAGAAGAAGGCGGCATTTTTGGAGGTGGCGGCGACCGAGAGAAGAGGGCCGATAGCGGCTGGGTTTTCCGGGAGTTGGGATTTGAGGAGGTGGGCTTGGACTTGCTTGAGGTGGCTTAGAGTTCTGCATTTCTGCGAGAGAGTTGTGAGGCTGTTGCTTTTGCAGGCCCTAATGGTTTCTTGAATCATGTGAGAACGTTAAATGGCGGGACATTTCCCTGCGTCTGAGTCCATTGTATGTAATTTATTTGGAATTATTACATGAGTTTATAAAAGTTGGTGCTTCATAAGTAAAAAAATTTAAATTTTATAATTAATACTTATAAATATTTATAAAATTATATATATACATATATATATTCAGCTCTAAACGGTATTGTGATCAAGAGAAATGAAATTAAATAAATTTTTATTTATTTATTTATTTGTTTTTACGAAAATGCTATATATATTGCAAGTAAATAAGGACGGGACCACTCAATTTGATAGGGGGACTGATTTTGATACATTAAATTACATTGAGATTGGAATTATTAAATTAAAATTTAATAATTTAATAGAGTAAATATATTTATATTTTTTTATTTACTATCGGATCCGACCCGTTATTAAGAAATTGTCAACCCTCAAATCCCACTCAACTAACTATTAATACAATTTTATTTTGCGGGATAAAAAAATATATTATCATTTTATAATTTTTAATTTAGTAAAAATACTAACTTCATGCATCTAAAATATTACATAAATGATGTATTTGGAGTAATAAGAAGTAAAAGAAAATGAGATAGACTAAAATAAGTTATAAATTTATAATTTATACAGTAAGTTAAAAAATAAATAATTTTTATAACTTTTTAAATATTTTTAAAATCTTCCAAAAATTTATAATAAATCAAACGCTTAAGGTTTGTGTCCTCCACGTCAAATAAAAAAAACAAAAGAAAAAAAATTCATAGATGGAAGAATGACAATCAACTCAACAATGGTCAGTGGATAAGATCTCCACCTTTTAGGCTTCATTTGGTTAAGAAAAAATTACTTTGTCCCTTTCTTTATTTTATTTATTTATTTGATAAGAAAGTAAGGGGAGAGAGCTCGAGCTCGAACTCGAGTCTAGTGAGACGAGCGGAAGGTGCCTGCCACCAGAGTTAGCACCACGTTCTTTAGTATAACTTTTTTTTATCTCTTTCTTTAGTTGTTTTTGTTTTGTATAACTTTTTTTTTTACCAAAGTTTATATTATTTAAGAAGCTATAATTTTGAGCGTGTTCATCGAAGTCGTAAAAATAAAAAATAAAAAATCTGCATTCTTTCGGATAAAAGTTAAAAAAATGAAAAAAATCATTTCTTTTTTATCCAAACATAAATGAATCTGTTAATATTTTTTATAAATACATTTAATATGTCTAAAATCTACAACTTCTAAAAAGAAAAGTGAGATTGTAACGATCTCATATCAGTTGGGAAGGAGAACAAACCACGCCTGCTAAGGGTGAGAATACCTCTCCCTAGTGTGACGCGTTTTGGGGGGCGCTAGGTCGCCTCGCAAAAAACAAAACCGTGACGGGTCGGGTGGTTGCGGTGCCTGGATGCTGTGTGCCGTCCACATGAGCGTGGATCCTGGAAGCGGACAATATCATGCTAATAGTATTGGGTCCCGGGCTGCTACAATGGTATCAGAGCCGGTGCCGAATCAGTATGCCAGCGGGGATGCTGGGCCTCCAAGGGGGGTGGATTATGATGATCCCACATCGGTTGGGGAGGAGAACAAACCACACCTGATAAGGGTGGAGATACCTCTCCCTAATGTAACGCGTTGTGAGGGGCGCCGGGTCGCCTCGCTAAAAACAAAACCGTGATGGGTCGGGTGGCTGCGGTGCCCGAGGTGTTGTGTGTCGTCCGCATGAGCGTGGATCCCGGAAGCCGAAAATATCATGCTAGCGGTATTGGGTCCCGGGCTACTATAATGGTATGAGAGCCAGTGCCGAATCGGTGAGCCAGCGGGGACGCTGGGCCTCAAAGGGGGGTGGATTGTGACGATCCCACATCGGTTGGGGAGGAGAACGAACCACGTCTGATAAGGGTGGAGATACCTCTCCCTAGTGTGACGCATTTTGGGGGACGCCAGGTTGCCTTGCCAAAAATAAAACCTTGACGGGTCGGGTGGCTGCGGTGCCGGGGTGCTGTGTGCCATCCACGTGAGCGTAGATTCCGGAAGCAGACAATATCATGCTAGCGGTATTGGATCCCGAGCTGCTACAATTTTCCTCCCCAACCGATGTGGGTGGATTGTGACGATCCCACATCGGTTGGGGAAGAGAACGAACCACGCTTGATAAGGGTGGGATACTTCTCCCTAGTGTGATGTGTTTTGGGGGCACGCTGGGTCGCCTCGGCAAAAATAAAACCGTGACGGGTCGAGATGGTTGTGGTGCCTGGGTGCTGTGTGCCGTCCACGTGAGTATGGATCTCGGAAGCGGACAATATCATGCTAGCGGTATTGGGTCCCGGGCTGCTACAATGGTATCAGAGCTGGTGCCGAATCGATGTGCCAGCGGAGATGCTGGGCCTCTAAGGGGGGTGAATTGTGACGATTTCACATCGGTTGGGGAGGAGAATGAACCACACCTGATAAGGGTGGGGATACATTTCCCTAGTGTGATGCGTTTTGGGAGGCGCTGTGTCGCCTTGCCAAAAATAAAATCATGACGGGTCGGGTGGTTGCGGTGTCCGGGTGTTGTGTGCCGTCCATGTGAGCGTGAATCCCGGAAGCGGACAATATCACGCTAACGGTATTGGGTCCCGGGCTGCTACAGAGATAATATTATTACTCCCAAAAAAACTTCTAGCACTCTATTTACTAAAAAAATGGAGCACAAGAAACTTTTCTTTTTTTTTTTTTTTTTTTAGCCCGTGTCATTTGTCAAAGAAAATCAAATTTTGCTTAAAAAAGCCACATAGAAGGGAAAAAGGTTACAAAAAATCAAAACTAATTTCTATCGGCCCATGTAACAATTTTGTAGATTTTTTTAATTTTTGTGCTCATTTTTAAATTTTTTGGATCAAAATTTTATTTTTAGTTTTTATTTTCATAGTAGAAAAAAATAAAAACTTAAAAGCTCATTTGGTAATCGTTATTAATTGGCAGTAGTAATTGGTAATTAATTAAATTTGCTAAATTTAATTATTTTAATTATATAATCTGTTAAAAATAATTTAATCTAATAAAAATAAAATGTATTAAACATAATTTAAAATAATTTAATAAATATATTTTATGTTAATTAAATTAGTTTAATTAATCAATTCAATTAACTTAACTTAAATTAAATTATTTAATCAACTTGATTTAGTTAATTAATTTAATTATATTTTTATTAAAAATAAAATAATTAAGAAATAAAATACATTAAATATAATTTAGCTATATTATTTGTTAACAATAATATAATAAATTATATTTTATGTTAATTTAATTAATTAAATTTAATTATAGTTAATTTAATTCAGTTAATTATTAATTAAATTATTTTTTAATTTACAATTTATTATATTAATTTAATGTATTAAATTAATTATTAATAAAATTAATTATCAATTGAATTATATTTAATATATTTTTATATTAAATAAAAATAAAAGTTCCACTATCACCAACCATGATTTCATCGTCAAATCATGAATTGAAAAAAAAAAATCAAACAATCCAATGGAAAAAAAGAACACTAACTTTTGATGTTATTATGTATATATTAAATAGAATATATATTTCAATTTTTATAAAATGATAATTTTTTTAAAGAATATTGTTAAAATTGATCGAATCTAGATATATAAATTGGATCTAAATCTTATAAAATTAAATTGAGAGTAAACTGTGGGTAGCGATTAATGATAATAAGAGGTAGGTGAGAGAAGATAGTTATTTGTGATTGGAGGTGAGTGGAGATGATGGCTTTCAGTAGTAGTTAGAGGTGGTAAGAGATGACAACTTTTGGTAGTCATTAGAGTGACGGCTATGGCAATAGCGGCGATGACTAAATGTGAGTGATGATCAGCAGACAATGATAATTAATGATAAGTGTTAATTATGACTGGTAATGATTGTAAAAAAATAAAAACTTCAGTAAACGCTATTTTAATGTATTCATGAATTTTGAAAAGTTTAAAAATAATTTTTATTTTCTTAAAAAATGATATTAAAAATAAATTTATTAAACGAGTTTTAATGTTCAATTTTTAAGAAAATAAAAATGAAAATTGAAAACTAAAAATTAAAAATTTTATCAAACAAATTTACATAACCAAATTAGATGTAAGTTTACAATATATATGGAATTGAAATTTAAAGAAAAGAAAAAAAAATTGTCTCTAATTGTGATAATACAAAACACAAATTTTTAGTAAAATAGGCTTGTCAAAGTTTAGGCTAAAACCTATTTAATTAATAACAAGGAAGAAAAAAAATATTTGATTCAAATTAGTATATTCTTAAATTATAAAAATACTTAAAATGATATTTGTCTCTCTTATCATAAATTTACCATCCTTATAACAAAATTTACAAACAACACATTTTTATTTAAGATTGCAAAAATTAAAGTGAAATTAAGTTATAATTTGACAGAGTATGGCTTCAAAATTTATAAAATATTCAAAATTTATTATAAGTTAAATATGATCATCATTTGAATATATTTGTAACAATATTTTTGATTGAACTTCGTTCAGACAACTTATTTTATTTTTATGTTTAAATGTCCTAACAAGTGTCCAAATTTACTAAAGAATTATAATTTTTTGATGCACATATAAAATATAGTATATTTTTAAATTTTGAATTAAAAAATTAACACAATAAAATGTTATCTAAGACAACGTTTGGTCTGTCAAATTTAGTAAAAAAATTTTAATTTTTTAATTTTCTCTATACTGGAAAATTATAATTTTTTTAATTTTTATCAATTTTTTCTAATTTTACTGATTTTATCAATTATTCAAAATTTACTTATTTTTTTATTTTTTTGCCAAAAGGTAGCACTTTAAACAAGTACGCATTTATTGTAATAGCAAAACTATTATAGAAAACACAAGGACACAAATATAATTTATAAGTAACATAATTTAATAAAATATTTTAAAATAAATAAATTATTTAATATTTTTACTAAATTTTAAAATATTTAAACCATTAAAAACGGATGTGTTAATAAGTAAATTTCAATATAAATATACACGAAAACTGAGTACATCCGAACACCGACCCGATCGGCTTGCTCCTAAAACCTCTCAGAAACCCCCGCCGCCGTTGTTTAAGAAGCAGCGAAACCTTCTCCGGTGTTCTCATTCTCGCTTTACAACTTGCAAAACCCTCCTCAATTGGGGCATTTCCCGCCCTTTTCGTTCCCCTCTATTATCCTGAACAACAAATCACAGTTCAGAAGTCTCCCGCTAGGGTTTCAGACACTAGCGGCCAACAATGGTGTCCCCCAAGCAACTCCTTTCCATAGTCGAGTCCTCCCTTCTCGGCCCGACCCCTCCCACCCCGTCTCAGAGGATTGAGCTGATGCTAGCGATTCGCCACTCTCTCTCCTCTCTCAAGTCCCTTCTCTCATACCCAGTACGCACCCCTCTCTCTCTCTCTCTCGTTATGTGGACACCCATGTTATATACATATATATACCCGAGTTCATCTGGGTATCATGAAACATTGAGAAAAAAAATTGATTTTTAATCACACCTGAAATTTATTAGTTGATCATTGTGGCTGTTTTAAAGTTTTGTGGTTATCTAGCCGTTGTAAAGTACTTTTTGTAGCCGTTGTGAAATTTGTGTACTTGTGTATATATATATATATATATTCTTGGTTGGCAGCCTCCAAAGCCCGCGGACCGAGCCCAGGTTCACTCCAAAGAGGTCAGGCTTCCGGATTCGTCCCCAATTTCACTTGATGATCAGGATGTTCAGATTGTGAGTTTGTATCACCTCTAACAGTGGTTTGTTCACTTCTTTGATGCGGTCACACTTAAAACTAAGCTATTGCTGTTGCATTTCTTGTTGGTGTATTGATTGCATGCTGCAGCCGCAGCTGTCTTTTACTTCTTTTGTTTTAGCAATTAATTCGAGATAGAAAATGATATGAAAATATTATTCATCTCATTTTAATTAATGGGTATTAATTGTTTTTGGAAATTGAATTCTTTCATTTTAAACAAACTAGTTCAACATCTTTGGATTTTTTTTTTCTTTTAAAATACAAACAATTATTGAATATCTTTATAAGAAAGGATTTATGTAGTCTTTTTATTATTCATTGCTATAGCCAACATCTAAATATTTAATTTATAAATGAAATTGTAAAATGATTGATCAATATTTCCCGCATAATCAAATTGGCTTCGTTGTGCCACGAGGGGGAGAATGTGTGGGCAGCATGGTGCACGAGGCTTCCACCCATGTAGGAATTAGGGAGAGGCAAGGTATGAAGTTTTATCCTATGGAGTGTTCAGGAAGTATGGAGAATTCAGGAAATTAGCTTCACAATGAAGCAATTTGGTTGTATTCAAATCAAAAAATGGCTTACGGAAAACATGAGAGCTTCAGCTCATATACGAAAGGAAGACAAATTCCTCACCGTTGGATAGGGTCCAATCCAAGGGCCCAGATTTTATCCATTGCACCAATTGTAACTAATTAATACATCAAAAATGACAGATCCTACTTATTATTCCTCATATGGCTCAGCCTTTAACTTTCTATTGCACCTCCTTCTTCGATCGAGCTTCCAATTCCCACCTCAAAGCTCCATAGCAATACCTCCCCTTTAAAATCCCTTGTCCTCGAGGGAGAAGCAAGGAAATCTAGCTTGGATGTTTGAATCAAACTCCCGAGTGGCCTTTGACGGTGGAAGCTTTTCCCAATGAACAAGTACCTGAGCTGCAGCCGAATTCTTTCTTTTAACTAGCCTTCGGTCCAAAATTGCTTGTGGTTGATAAGTGGTTAGTTGATTAGCAAAGATGGGTAAGGGAATGAAGGGGTGTGTTGCAGAGGCTCTTTTTAGTTGTAACACGTGAAGTTAGGATGAATGATAGCAGGAGGGGGTAGTTGGAGAGTGTGGGCAACTGTTCCGACCTAGCTGGCCTTCTGCAATAGTTTGGCAACTCTGGTGCAGTTTGGCAATTATAGATCAATGATGCCTTCTAGTTTCCTTCCTTCCCCTTGCAGAGTATAATGTTTTCCATTCAAAGCGAAACTCATTTTTAGCTCATGATAGTTGCTCACAACATTCCCTAACGTGTTTAGCCATTGTACCCCTAGGATCGTGTCATGACTATCCAGTGGTAACACCATAGCATTTGTCACAAACTCATCTCCCTTAAATTTTCAACAAAATCTGGGGCATAAACTAGTACAAGAGAGGGTGGTGCCATTGGCTGTAGACACTCTCACAATAGGAATGGACTCCACTACAGAGCCTAGCTTCTTAGCTATCTTATGATCTAGGAAGTTGTGTGCACTTCCAGAAGCCACTAGAATATAAATCTTCTCATGCCCCGCATACCCCATGTCTCATTGTTTGAAAATTGGGAAGTTTGGTGAGTGCATAGATTGAAAATTGAGGAATTACTTCTTTTATTTCCACAATGGATACGTCATGTCCCTTGTTGTTTTCATCCTGAACCTCAGTGAGATATGTCTATTTCTTTTTGCACTTGTGGCTAGGAACGAACTTATTATCACACTAGAAACATAAGTTTTTGACACGTCTCTCATCTATCTCTTTGCTGGTGAGACTTCCTCTATTCTGATTAACATGTGCGGGATCGGGAGGTTTTGAAGTGGTAGGTGTTTTGTTTTGGGGTTGGTCACTAGTAATTGAATGGTTGGAATGGTTCTGCTGTATAGTGGTGGTCTATGTTACTTGGACTTTCCATTTTAGGATGACGTACCCGTGTCCGACATGATATGGCAGGACATGGGTGTGAGATCCGTGTTGGATGTGGTGAAATTTTTTTAGACATATTTGATTTTAGAAGAGAAATGTTGATTTAAGAAATCTTTTAGATGACCCACGACTCCAAACTCTTCTGCTATTTCATAATATAAAAATATAAAAATACCAAATCAGTTTTTATAATTTATTTCATAAATGAATTTTTATTTGTAAGTTCATTTTTATTTTAATTATTATCATTGATTTACGATACAATATTGTTCAGCACCAAAAAAATATATCTATCTCCTTCTTATTTGTATATAAATTGCACTTATATATAATATTATTTTTTGTGTCATATCTCCATAGCCATATATAAAATTTAGACACTTTCTCAATTGAGCCCTCGTACCTTAAAATACAACTAATAGGTGAATGTGCCATTTTGATACGTATCCTAGTCCGACACTCGTTCCCGAGTCCGAGCAACATAGGTGGTGGTTACATTAGAGGAATTGGTTTTAGGGGTAGGTTGGTTATACATTGGTTTGCAAGGGTAGGATGTAGGTTTTGAAGAGGATTGAGATGGATACGTATCTTAGTCTGACACTTGGCCAATGAATAAGCTGTCTGCGGGTTTGGAGGTTTGAACATCCTCATAGGTGGGCTGATTTATTCCTTCAACCTTGCCAAAAAACAACTGATAGCATATTCTTCAGACAACTCAACTCGATTGAACGAATGATCAAAGGCATCTAAGTATTTTTGCACTGTGCCTATTTGCTGCTGGTTTTTCAAGGCCCCCATAGGATCTGCATATACTGACTCACCAAACCTCATGTTCAGGGCCAATACAAATTCATCTAACCTTACTCTAGACATATTACCTCTAGCTTTGGCATAATTTTGATGCCACTCCAATGCCCTGCCCTCCAAATGGATGGATGCCACTCTCACCTTAGAACGCTCAGGGGTGGCATCAAACTCAAAGAATTGGTTACATTTATACAACCATCCATTGAAGTTGGTTCCATCAAACTTAGGAAATTCAATCTTGGTGAACTTCGTCGAAGGAAGATAATCATCATTTCCCACTGTTAAGCCCCCAGTTGCAGCAGTTAACGGAATAGTGCTGGTACTTGAGCCCGAAGTGGATGAGTTCTTTGATTCCCTCTGCTCCATACTCATGCCTGCCATCGACGATCGTATCTCCGCGAGCAACTTTTTGTATCTTTCCTCCGCTTCCCGGCAAAGCTTCTCTTGCCGGTGCTTGGATTCTTGCACTGCTTCCTTGATCAGATTCACCAATTTCTTCCCCTCCTGAGACTTAACTCCATCAGTCATGGTGAGAATCGCCTAGCTCTGATACCAATGCTATGGAATGTTCGGGAAATATGCAGGAAATTAGCTTCACAATGAAGCAATTCAGTTGGATTCAAATAAAAAATGGCTTACAGAAAACGTGAGAGCTTCAGCTCATATGCTCATATACAAAAGGAAGACAAATTCCTCACCGTGTGATAGGATCCAAACCAAGGGCCCAGATCGAATCCATTACAACAATTGTAACTAACTAATACATAAAAAAAGACGGCGTCCTAGTTATTATTCCTAATATGCCTCAGCCTTTGACTTTCTGTTGAACCTCCTTCTTCGATCAAGCTTCCAATTCCCAGCTCAAAGCTCCATAGCATTTTACGCCCCCAGTAACTAGAGAATTTGTTTCTGAGTATTGAACCTATGTCCTCCAATTAAAAAGTCATTTAGTAATGACAAATTATGGTAGATATATTTGTGGCATTATGATCCATCATTAATGATTATTGGGCCACTTGTGTTATCATATTAGGATAGTTGCTAATTTCTGTTACGCTTTGTATTTTGAAGTTAAGGGTGTAAGGGAGTCGGTATTTAATAAGTTAACAGGCACTTCCATGGATGGGTTTTGATAAGTTGTCTGGGTATTGTTTAGTTCAAAATAATAATTTTGCTTTTTCAGTGTTGGTATCGATATAGGATATCAGTTAGTGGCTTACTCATTTTCAGTTTTTATGAAACCAAACTGATTATTAGAAATCACTTAGCCTTTTTATTCAATTAGAGACCACTAAGTTCTAAGGGTGTAAGGGAGTTGGTATTTAATTGGTTAACTACTTTCTTGATTCAGTTTCAGTATGACTTTCTTGATTCAGTTTCAGTATGGTTTCTAGGGTGTCGGCTAATTGGAACTAGCAATTTCGATTTTCGGTATCTCTAGCAATATCAGTTTAGTTCTTGCAGTATTCAATATATGTTGGTTATCAAAATTGAGTCAGTCGGGTACTGAAACTGAATCGACTGCACTCCTAGCTGAAGAAATACAGGCAAATAGATGAATTGTAAAGGCTTTTACATGGGAAGACTTTTGATTAGTTTGTACTTGAGGGAAAAACTAGATTAGAATGGCCTGGAAAGGACAATTTTCCATAGTGCATTTCTACCATGGGAAATAGTTGTAATATAGAGCATATAATTCAACTTTACCTTCTTATCTTTTTCCATGGTTCTTAGTCTTTGGGCTTCACCAGACACCATAAGAGTTTATATATATATTTTCCATTGTTAAGAACTCAAGATGTGTTATAAACTGACGTAGGTTCAAAACAAAAACATAATGAAGTAATTAATAAAAAAATTCTAAGATGCTCTAATCTTCATTCATATCCATCACGTCATCATCTACGCTCTCATCATATTCATCACTAGAAGCATGTTCTGTTGCCACGTAACCAATTAATCTTCTGCGTTAGAGAACACTAGTTTCTCGAATTAATCATTTGTTACTGTCATCAATGCCATGCAAATAAATAGGATCATTTACATTCTACTGGTCATAATGAGTCTTTAGACTTTGTGGCATAAAATCCCTTTTCGGCTTCAAGTTTTTTTTTTTTTTTTTTAAATATTAACATATTATTTAACATATTAGTCCAAAATAATGGAAAACCTTGCATTTAGGCTGAAAAATCAAAATATTGCATGATATGAAAGATGCAACACCCCAAGCATTTCTTGTTTTGGCTAAGGCAATGCTCACGTCAGGATTGCCTCACTAACAGCTTCTCACTTGGAGGCATGTGAGGTGCTTAGACCTTGCCTTGCTTTGCCTGAGTGCTTGGAAAGATTTTAACATTGGTCTTTGTTAATTTTTTTCTTTTCTTTTCTTTCTTTTTTTTTTTGGTTGGGAGTGGATTTTTCATAGTTCTTGATGGTTAAGACAAGGAGATCATCTTTCATCTTTCTTATTTATAATTGTTATGGAGGCATTGAGTATATTTGTGAGTAAAAATGTGGGAGCTTATTTGTTTACCAGTTTTAAAGTGGATGATAAAGGTGCTGAAAT
This sequence comes from Pouteria glomerata, assembly GCA_035590655.1. Taxonomy (NCBI): domain Eukaryota; kingdom Viridiplantae; phylum Streptophyta; class Magnoliopsida; order Ericales; family Sapotaceae; genus Pouteria; species Pouteria glomerata. The sequence goes on from JAVXUM010000021.1 coordinate 22,793,079, forward strand.
AGTACCAGTGTCTCATTTGTTATTTGCTGATGATACTATTATATCTTTTGGGGATACAAAATCAAAATTAAGTATACGAAGAGGTATTTTTCTTTTCTTGGAGATTGTTACAGGGTAGAAAATTAATTTCAACAAGAGCGAGATACTTCTAGTTGGGGGTTATTGAGATGCAGAGCATCTAGCCGCAAATTTGAGATGTAGGACAAATTTTCTTTCATCAAAATATTTGATATGCTAATTGAGGTGCCAATGGAAGTGGAAAAGATTTGGGGTGGATTGGTAGAGAGGGTGGAGAGTAAGTCAGTGATGTGGAAGGGGCAATACTTGTCAAAAGGTGGAAGAATTATGTTTATATAGTGTATTATCTAGTATTCTAACTTATTTTATGTCTCTTTTTACTATTATAAAATGTGGCCAATATGTTGGAGGAGAGGACACGAGATTTCCTCTGGAGTAGTTTAGGGTAAGAGATCAAAAATCATTTATTGAAATTGAATGTGGTATGCCTTCCTATGCAGGATGTGTATTAGGAGTTTGCAATTTGATTTTATTCAACAAATCTCTAATTGGGAAAGAGATGGTAAGCTTATGAACTAATGCGGTTGTGGTAAGTATGGTTGACAAGAGGGGATTGGATCTCTGAACCAATTAGAGTGCTTTATTTGTTTATTTATTTTTAGATAAGCAGCAAAAATATATGTACGTTTACATGGACTAAACTTGTGAGGAAATATTTAATTTTATATAATTTCATGGAAAGTATAAGATCTAATTTTACGTAAACATGATTTATGACAAATGAATGGAGGAAGTGTATTCATGTAGCCGAGCCCAACTTATTTAGGACTAAGACTGTTGAGTTGAGTTGAGATGATAAGTGAAAATATGTTAAATAATGGAAGACAGTTAGAGGTCCTTATGTGGTGGGAGTTTGGAAAGGGATTGTTAGTTGAAGATGAATTTGAAAAATTCATAAAGTTTAAAGTTGGGAATGGAAGCAGATTACTATTCGAGCATGATTTGTGATGTGGTGACGTTTCATTAGCTACAAAATTGCTTGAATTATTCTTGTAAGTTGTATTTAAAGAGGCAACAATAGTGGATTGTTGGTTTACATTAGCTAAGGGGGGATTCATATACTCCATATTGAGGAAAAATGTTCAAGATTGGAATTTGAATGCACAAGTGTGTTCCTACCATGCATACAAGAATAGAAGGTACAAGCTAGTAATGAAGATGAGTTGTTTTAGAAAGGAACATCCATTGGGGGTTTCTCAATTTGGTCGTTTTATAGATGCCTAGCTGATGTTAAGGACTAAAGTTTCCTTTGGAAAACAATTTGGAAGGTTAAGGCCCCAACTAAAGTGGTATTTTGTGATCGGTCCACAACCTATGAAGCACAAATACTTCAAAGTGGGTGCTGCACCTGACATTTGTTGTATGCACAAACCTTTCAAATGCTCTAAGATACGTGTTGGAAATGCCACATGGTGTGTCCAATTATTCTACAAGTTTTTCTTAGAACTATGATTAAAACAAACTCAAATTTGAGTATTAAGAACCTCTAAAATCATAAAATCTTCTATCTCATATTCTGTATATTGATTTGGTTATGTTG
>JAVXUM010000021.1:22794796-22808316 GCA_035590655.1 Pouteria glomerata
TTTGGTTATGTTGTGAATGTTATATTCACACATATATATAGCAAATAAAAATATATAAAAATTATGTTTATTTTGCTGTATTCCTATCGTGTATGTATTCTTTTTACTTTTTTTTTTAAATCATCATACTAGTGTCGTTGAAGTATGTCGTATCCATGCTTCTTAGTTGGAGACGTATGAGACTATTCTTAATATGGATAATTTGGGGAAAAGATGGAGTTGTGTTTGTGTCATGGATTGGTGTTACATGTGTGAAAAGGGGGGGGGGGGTGTATGAATCATTTCTTCTACATTGCAAAAGTGGCTTGTAGTTTTTACAATCTTTGGAGTTAATGTTGAGCACGGCGAGGAGTTTGCTACAATCATGATATAGTGGATATCATAGGAGAAGGAATAGGGAGACTTAAGAGACTTGCACCATTATTTTTGATGTGGTGTGTATGGAGAGAGAAATATAAGAGCACTTGAGGTTGTTGAGAATCTTGTTTTGGTTCTGAAGGGGACTCTTTTACCAACTTTTTGCTTGGTTGGGGATCATCTTTTAAATTATTGTCTTCTATTGATGTTTTGAGGGATTTATAGACTCCATTATATTGAAAGGGGTTGATTATAATTTGTACACATCTTGCGTACAGATTTGCCTCTTTAACAGTATTATTCGATTAAAATTTTATTTATGGTAGCTTTTTTTCTCTCTCTCTCTCTCTCTATTTTTTCTCACACAATGGTAGCTCAACCTTCAACAGTCATGAGTATGAACTTTCTCAGCATTACCCGACTAATTAGTCACAAAAAAAAGTAGGGAAACCTTAGTATGGAAAAATATTTTTATTGTTTATTTTATTATATTCCTTACCTTGTTATCATTATTGAAGTCCTGGAGTGAAGTATTCTGTTTTCTCTTATGTACTTACCTTGTTGTTTTTCGTTTACTTTCTTCTATTATGATGGAATATTAGGCTCTAAAATTGAGTGATGATCTCCACCTCAATGAAATAGACTGCGTGTGTTTGCTTGTTTCTGCCAATCAAGAGGTACAGTTCTGTTCAATACATGTCCGTGTTTTTAAACATATGAGTTTTCACTTTCTCATAGATTGTTTGTTTTGTTTCTTTTCCTTCTTAGTGGGGTCTCTTGGGACGAGATCCTTCAGAAATTTTGCGCCTTGCGGCAGGGCTTTGGTATACAGAGAGAAGAGACCTTATAACAGCACTTTACACGCTGTTAAGGGTATTCCTTCTTCCCAGTTCCCAGTTCCGATATGATAATTTCTTTGTGTTAGGGCTATGGTTATATTCTTTGTGTTTTTCTTGTTTATCTTCGTCTTTATTGGTGTGAAGCAGAGTTTTTTCTTTTTATTTTTTTGGCTGAAACACAATTTTCTTCTGCTGCAATTTTGCAGGCCGTTGTGCTTGACCAGGGACTTGAAGCTGACCTCGTGGCTGACATTCAGAAATATCTGGAGGATCTTATTAATGCTGGGCTTCAAAAACGACTAATTACTCTCATAAAGGTGTTCTTTTGACTGCTATGTTTTTTTACATTTTGACTCCTTAAATAAAGTTTTGTTAAGCCATATGGGTGTCTGAGTTGTCCGAGATGTTTAGCTCAGGAGCAAGACATTTCAACTCTTACTCAATACGTACGTGATCTGTGGTTGTAGTTGTGTATGGCATTATACCATCCGTGTTTGGTTGTCCCTCGGTACCATCAAGGTTGATGTTTTGGTATAAACAATTAAATTGGATAAAGTTCTAAGGTTTGAATAACTTGAGCATAAATATGTTTTATATTCCTGTTTAATTGGAGTCACCAATGGATCAATCTGCACCTCGTCATGTAGGTTCTGGTCTTGTTTGCTCACTTTTGTTTTTACATTTTATGTGATGTTTTTTGCTTCCCTAGACAATGCCTTAGATGTCTGGCACAATTTGATTTCTGATTTCTCTTACCTGTGTAGTTTATACAAACGTAAGTTTGGCTAGTGTTTTCTGAAAGATTAGATCTCATTTGTAAGCAGTGATGTATTGGAGCACATTTAGATATATTCGTTTATTGGTGTTTCTACTGGTTTAGATTGTGTAAGCAATAAAGTGGATGGAAATTGCTGAAATTTCTTAGTGTGGGTCATGCAATATACTGCCTGTTTACTTAATAGTGTTATTTATTTCTAGTTCTTTGACTCAAAATCAAATATCAAGAAACCATCCGAAATGTTACCTACCTTTTTTTTCTATGTTACTGAAGTCCTCCAGATGTCCTGAGGAATCTACTTTGTCGTTCATTTGAATTCTGTGGTGCCATTCGGTTGGTCATAATTATTTTTCCCAGAAGTTTTTAAAAAGTTACCTTGTTAGCTTACCTTGCTATTGCTAGTGTTAAATGGTTGATATTTTTGGTTTCTTCTGTATAATTTGCTATTTGTTAACTTTAGGAACTCAATCGAGAAGAACCATCTGGTTTGGGTGGGCCTCAATCTGAGCGCTATGTTCTTGATTCAAGAGGTGCTCTTGTGGAACGGCGTGCGGTGGTATCTAGGGAAAGACTGATCGTCGGCCATTGCCTTGTCCTTTCCGTTCTGGTTGTACGGGCAAGTACGTTATAAATTATCCCTTCTGTGCAGTTGATACCTTGTTTTTAATTGGCTACAAAGGAGTATGAATACAAACACGTGATACAAACACATCAATATATTAATTTTATAAAATATTAGGATACAACCTGGTATGAACACGTTAGCAAATGTATATACATGAAAAATTATTATTTATTCACTTTTTTATTAAAATATTTGTCTTTTATTTGTAGATATTTTAAAAAAAATTATGTACGGAAAAATTATGAGTTTTAGCTCTTTTTTTTTTTTTTTTTTTTGAAAAATTTTTTTTTTTTTTTTTTGAAAAGATGAGTTTTAGCTCTTAAAATTTCTTAAACTAAATTTTTAAGGGATAAAGCAATAATAAATATAAGTTCATATCTTGCTTCCTTTTATCTTATTATTTAACTCCAAAATTGTTTTTCTGCAAGGTGTTTCATATGTGTCTTACAATCCTTCTGCAATGTGTGTCATATGTGTCTTAAGTGATGGACATGTGTGTCTCTCCTATGTGTTCGAAGAGTGTTTGGTTCTAAAAAAAGTGACCAGTAATAGGGCAAGCTTAGGTACTCAGAATGTCCAATGAGTGTCATTGTATCGCATGAACCTGACATGGTACATCACTTTTTAGAAGTGTCTGTGCTTCTTAGTTTGACTGCATCTTGAAAGTCAACACTATGGTCACTTCAAACTTCTTCTTAGTCTTTTTTCCCTTTTCTAATTAGGTCCAATATGTTTTTTTTGAATCTTTATGTAAATGCTTATCATTTCCATATATTTGGGATTATTTATATTTTTTGCATTTTCAAATTAACATGATCTTCAAGTTCTTTTATTAGGGGTGAAGCATTATTGTGTTCCCAAAGGTTCAATTCACATTTGAATTATGTAAGAACTGTCGTATGTTTAAAGCCTTCTGATGCCATAGGCTTTGGTTCTTATTTGCTTCAGATGGGGGGTGTTTTCATATGCACTATAGCATATTCATGGCTGTCCTTAATGTGTTACTGTTTGGATTCTCAGTCAGTGACCTGGTTGTTCATCTGTCTCCTATCTTCTTGTCTGAGCAGTTATTTAGTGCATAACTAATGGAACTGTGACAGTCATCACTATCAGTAATATTTTTGTATTGACTGCCATCTCATTTATCCAATCCTTGCAATCATGCTGATTTCCACAGCCTGATCTCTATCCCTTTCATTGTGTTTTTCCCCCCTCCAAACAACATACAGAGATTTTATTGATGAAATGCGTTAAGGAAATGCCAACCAAGACAAAACAACCAAATCCAGACTAAACTACCATATCCTCAGCAAACAACACAAAAGAATGTTAGCCCGGTTCTATACCCCACCCCCCAAGCAACTATATAGAATGAACAAAAATAAGCTATTCACTATGTATGAGGGCATTTCAATCCCTTGAAAAGTTCTTCTATGGTGTTCTTTCTAAACAAGCCACATTGTTTTGGCACTTACAACAAAATTCATACCACTATGTAGTGCTGCTGCTTATGTATGTTTTCATTTGTAATGTCCAAGCTACCACAGACAGATTCTGCTCTTTCAGTGGAATTTTCAATGTCCACCTTAATTATTTTTTCTAATTTTTAATTATTTGTTTTCAAAACTTTTTAGCTTATCCATTTGACTGACTTCTTAGTTGCCCACATTGAGACTTCTTTGTTGTACATAGAATGCAATGCCATCTTTTTTTCTTTTTTTTTTTTCCTTTGAATGAATTAGTTTCTATATGGTGCTGCCTTTTCCTCTTTACAGGTCCGAAAGATGTACAGGATGTGTTTTCGGTTTTGAAAGATTGTGCTGTGGAACTTAATGGCAGCAATGACACCCTAAAGTATCAGGTCTAACTTCTTGTTGGAATTCATTTAATCATGCATGATCCTTTCCCTTCTCTTTGAGGCTTGAAAACAAAACCTTTTTTTTTTTTTTTAATACATTTTATTATAGCATACCATAAAGTACTTTGTAGGCACCTTTTAATGTTATCGGAAAAGTGCTTGAACTTTCCAATTACTATGTTCTTGGTGTTTATTTTATTTTTATCTAGGTTATAAATTTTGCTCTGCACAATTAGGCCTTATGTCATGAAATAGTAAAGCTCAGATTTGATTTCTGATATCTAGGAATTAGTTCCCTGATTTTTAGAAATTATGTTGTCTTAATTCTAGCTGCTTGATATAGAAGGGTTCTCTACCTTGTGTATATACATAGAGGTGTACTCCTCTCTCATTGTGATATAATAAACTGATACATATTTACTTCACGATGTATATCAAATTATCCAGTATTCCTTTCATGTTTCACCTTGTCTTGCATGTATAGCACGAACAGACTAAGACCATGTTACATGGACTTCTCTTAAATTATGAGGAAGCCTTGTTAGGCACTTGATGCTTGAAGAATTTGCATCCAACAAATGTGTGTAAACAATTAAGTTCGCTAAATAATTAGGAACAATACTTTTATTTTATACACAGAAGGCTCTAGGTTATATCATAATATCATTTTGCCCTCAACTCAATTCGGCCAGTTAGGGTTGGCTATATGAATCATTTTCCTCCATTGATTTGTATCAAGGGTTATGTTTTCCGTGAGGTTATTTGAAATTAAGTCTCTTTTTTTCAATTTCAGTCCTTATCTTCTTAGGTCTATCTTTTGTCTTTTTTTTTTTTTACAACTCTTGTGCTTAATTAGTCTTTCTTGATGGTGCCTCTTTAGTCTGCGTTAGATATGAGTCCATGACCAAATCATCTTAAACGACATTCTCTTCTATCACTGCTACACCAATTTTCTTTTGGATGTATTTGTTTTAGTTGATATGCAAATTAGAATTGGTCCACATTGTAAAGATATAAGATGGGTTTGTGATTAATATAGCATGGTGTGGGCCTTAACTCATGGGTTTAAGTTTTTGACTTGGAAAGTGTCCTCTACATGCGATCTTGTAACCCACTGAATGGTGTGGGCCTTAACACATAGGCTCAAATTTTTTGAGTTGGAAGGTGTACTATATGTGCTTGTGACCCACTGGACAAGCTTCCTTATTTTGGCCACACTCATCTTTTGAGAGTTTTGTTTATCATTAATGGTCTAACACTTTGCTTATCATTAATGGTCTAACACAGATGTATCTTAAAAGTATATTTGGGCTTATAACTATTTTGTAAAATTTTCTTTTCAGCTTGATAGGTATTGTATAGTCACATAAACACCTAAGCTGCTTCTTCATTTTAACTACACTGTTCAAATCCTATTGATAACATAATCTTTAATCCCTCTATTTGCATGTGTAATAGATCCAAGATATTGAAAATGATTTGCATAGAGCGAAGTTTGGTCAAGTAGCGAGAATGGAGGAAATGAGCTGGTGACAAATGTTTAGAGTTCTGTGGCTAAAGCAATGCAATAGAAATACTAAGTTTTTCCATATGGCATTGCTGACTTCTGTGTTCCCTTATTTAGCAAAAAGGAGCAATGGAGATCTTGGTGGGTTGGCCTTAATTTTTTAAACACTATTGAGTGAGGATACTGAGCTTCTGGAAGGGGTGTTTGTAGAGGAAGAAGTCTTGGCGACCTTTAGAACTTTGAATGGGGCCAAGGCTCTTGGGCTGAATGGGATGATTATGCCTTTTTTCCTCAATTGTTGGGATGTCATTAAGGAAGACGTTATGAAGGTGTTTTGTGAATTTTATGATAAAGTGGAGTTCGTTAGAAGTTTGAATTCTACTTTATACTTCAAATCTTGAAGAAATTTGGTGCTGTAAATATCAAGATTTTAGTTGATTAGTCTGGTGGGAGCACTGTATATACTATTATCAAAGGTGCTTTCTTTGAGGATGAAAAGAGTTTTGGGTAGACTAGTATCGATAACATAGATTTTTGATGCTTCATTAAGTGCCAATGAATTAGTGGATGGAATGCTTAAAAGCGGAGTCAGATGGCTGATTTGGAAGCTAGATGTTGAGGAAGCTTATGATCATGTGTGTTCGGATTTTTTGATGTACTTGTTGGAATGACTTAGATTTGGGACGAAATGGTTCTTGTGTTACATATCCACTGCTAGATGTTCAGTTGTAGTCAATATTTCTCCTAAAGGTTTTTTTGCGTCTTTTGGAGGCTTGAGGGGACTCTCTAGCCCCGTCTTATTCATCCTTGTTGTGGAAGCTCCTAGTAAACTTATTTGTTGGTTGATGTGGGAGGGTTATATTGAAGTCTTTAAGGTTGGAAGAGTGAGTAATTCCACTTTGGAGGTTTCTTATCTTTTGCTTGTTGATGATTCCATCCTTTTTTTTGTGATGCGGATCCCCTTCATTTGAGGCTTTGAGATGTGTTATCCTATGCTTTGAGGCTTTATTGGGCTTGATAGTGAACCTTGACAAATCAAAGTTGATACTAGTATGCGAGGTCCCAAAGGGGCTTATCAACTATTTTAGGGTAACTTTCTTAGGCCTCCCGTTGGGATTGTCATTCAAATCCATCCAAGTTTGGGATTGTGTCATTAAGAAGTTTAGTAGAAAATTGGCGGGGTGAAAGCGGGGTTATCTATCAAAAGGCGGTAGGTTCACTCTTATCAAAAGTGTTTTTTCTAGCATTCCCACGTATGGTGGCTTTGTTTAGAATGCCGACCTTAGTCCCTAAACAATTGGAAGAAATTCAAAGGAATTTTTTATGGGTGGAAGAATTTAAATATCACCTTATTAGTTGGAATATTGTGCGCAAACCTCTCAAGCAAGGAGGCCTAGGCATCCACAAGTTGTCATTGTCAGATGAAGTTCTTTTGAGGTCTTTTGTTCTTTGCTTGTGAGAGACACAATCTATGGAGGCAATTGATGGCGACAAGCTTTGGGCTTGAAAGAGGAGAATTGTTGAAAGAGGAGAATTGTTGATCGAGGAGGATGGATGACTGAGGAGTTTAAGAGAGCACATGGCACAGGCATATGGAAAGGTGTACGTAGAGGGTGACGTATCATTACAAAATCCTATGCTATGGGAAGTGGAGGTGGATTAAATTTTTGATGTGATCAGTGGTTGGGTGACAATTGCTTAAGGGCCTCATATCCAAGCATCTGTGAGTCAACCTTGGACAAGGAGGATTATGTTGCTGAATTTTTTCAAAGTCAAAATGGTACCACAACTTGGAATTTAATTCTCTGGAAAAATCTTTAGGTCTAGGAGTTAGAAAATTTTAGAAGGTTATTGGCCAACCTTTGTTCGCATAAGGTTGGTGGTGGTGAGGATAGCTTGAGATGGTTGGGAGCCAAATTTGTAAGGTATGAGGTCAAATCATTTTATAAGGTGTTAGAAGGAAATATAGGGGGAAAATTTCCCATGGATGCACATTTGGGCCAATGTGGCTCCCCGAAGGTGGCGTTCTTCGTTAGGTGTATGCTTTATGGTAGCATGTTGACAATTGATGGTATATTTTTTGTTTCTTTATTAAAAACAGGGAGACTAGTTGATAAATGTGGATATAAGATTTTTGTGCTTGGGTGGCAACCCCTTGATTCTTGGTTAATACAATTATTATTTACTTATACATGAAAATGAAAATGATCGCTTTGTTTTTTTTTTTTTTGGCAGTGCTTGCTTCTCAATTTCCACTGTGCCCTCATTCGTAGTTTTAATTTTACTAAAATTGCACCGCATATGTTCTGTTTTAGTTATAACCCAAATTTTTAATGTGCTTCCAAAATACTTACTTATAATTGATCCCATACCCAGTTTTATTAACATACACCAATGAATGTTGTCTTTAATATGCTTGATAAGCTTGTCGATAACCAAATGGAACAAGTAAGAGCTTAAAGTAGTTTCTTGCTGCAAATCAATTGTAATTAGAAAACTATTTGAATCACCACCGTTAGTTCTTATACTGGCGATTGCTTCATTGCACAGGTCCTTATCACTTTAATATATTTCATAACTACTCATTTCTTTTCTAATTTCGGCTATAAAATTCTGTTGGGACCCTATCATATTCTTTTTCTAAATAAATAAAAATCATGTAAAAATCTTTCTTTTCTTTTCTATATTCTCCCATCAATATTCTTGTTAGGAAAATAGTTTCTGTAGTCAATCTACAAAGCATAAAACCAAATTGGTTATGTGATATTTTTGTTATACATATTAGCCTAGCCTCAATCACTATCTTCCAAAGTTTCATAGTGTGATTATTGATAGGCTTAGTACCCCGGTAGTTTTATAATTTTAGATGTCCCTTTATTCTTATAAACAAGGACATTTGGGTTCATGGATTCTTCTAAATGTTTGGTGTAGCCGTGTTGGATATATGACACTTAGATAAGGACATTTGGGTAAGGGTGTTATATATGTATCCCACATATAATTGAATATCTATATTAACATATTTATCAAATCAATTTTAGCATATAATTTTGTGTAAATCTTATATTTTGTGCATAAAATACTCTATTGGCAACTTGTATCATATTATCCTATAAAATAAAATAATTATGTTAAAGATATGGATATTGTCTTGTGTTGTGCCTTGTATCCTTTAATAAGAGAATTAATGGATCCACATTTAAAAAAAAAAAAGGGAATTAATGAATCCAATTTTTGGACATATACCCATATCTGACACCCTTACCTGAATCGATGAAATATAGGTAGTTATTAAGATACTTGTCTTTCATTTGTAATACCCAACACATGTACGAAACATAGGACTGCACTGAACAGTGAACATGGACATAGACACAATAGAGTGCACAATTACGAAGGTAACATGGATGGAATAAGGGGAGAAGATGAGAATGAACTTACGGCCTCTTGCAATTATTTTTTTAACATCATGTCAAGTCACCAAGTGTCCCAAAAGTTCAAAGATGCTAGTGATTACCAAAATGTACGAGTGTGCACGCATTTTTATTTATTTATTTATTTTTTTTTCTGATGTACATTCAAGTTTCCCACATTTTTATAGTTTTGTGCTCCACTATAACATGATGGCTTATTGTTTTATTTTTATTTTATTTATTTATTTTTTTGCAGATTACATACGGCCTTCTCTTTTCTCTTGTTATCACTTTCATATCTGATGCATTGGCTGCAACACCTGATAAAGTACCTGTCTTGTCTCGTGATGCTTCTTTTAGGCATGAATTCCAGGAAACTGTAAGCTGAATGACATTTGCCTTTGCTTTTAAATGTTGAAAGAGTATTTATACTATTATATAGACGAAACACTAGGGCCATTTGATGAAGCCTCAAATTTAATGAAGCATTAAACTTGTTGAAGTTTTTCGCTTTTTTCCATTAATACCCCTCAACTTCCCTCAACTATTAGTACTTTTTATGGAAGTTAAAAGGATTTTTTATTAATTGCCACTTAATTTAGTAAAGTTAAAATTTTTAGTATTCCTTAAATACTCTTTTTAACCACCCACAACCTTTACATTTTTTTTATTTTTTCTAAATGCCATTTATTACAAATTATTTACTTAAATGCAATTTAAAACTAATCATCTAAAAATTTTATAAATGTTTCAATAATTTTTTATTTTAAATTTGTTTGGTAATTTATATAAAATTAAAAAATATATATATTTATTTAAAAAAAAGTCACAGTGTGTGCGCAACCTATATCTAGTTATTTATTAGTTGGAATTTCATGGTTATGTTTCAATTAGGTGATAGCCACTGGAAGTGATCCAATTGTTGAGGGCTTTATTGATTGTGTAAGACTTGCGTGGGCTGTGCATTTGATGTTGATACAAGATGGAGTCAATTCAAGGGAGACCATACCAAGTGCTTCTTCATCTAGTGACCTGCAAAATATTTTCTCGTGCCTAGAAATTATTTTCTCAAATAATGTTTTCCAGTTCTTCCTGGATAAGATTCTTCGCACTGCAGCATACCTGGTTTGTCTTTGATTTTATTTTCTGTCTGGAATACATCTCATCTCATCTTCTTCCTTTTGTCTTGGTCACCTCTGTCCTAGGTAGTCCGGCAAAGTCATTGTATTCTATTATTCACTTGAACGATTCTTTAGTCATTCCATATTAATTTTTAGCCTGTGGAATTGGGAAGTAAAATTTGTTGATTCTAGTCCTTGCTTTGAACACTAGGACAAAATAGGGATGTGCTGTTTTTTTTTTTTATTTTATATTGTTTTTCTTTGTAAATATTTTTTTTCTCCATCCACTTTCTTTACAGCACTTTGCTTTATGCCTCTAATTCTTTAATGATCAGTCAGCAATTATATCAATGGGACGTGTTATTATGAAGAATTAAAGGTTAGGGAAACACCTATCCTCCGAGTTAAAGCTACGGCACCCTTTTTGAACCAATTACTAACACAAAATTTCTATTTAATTGAAGAGATATTAATATCTTGTTAAAATTTGTGGCTATGCTGCAAACTTAAAATTACATGAACCAACCACATCAAATTTAAGACTAATTCAATAGTCAGGCATCTCTTCTGATTACAAATATTTAGCCTCACAATGAGGAGGGTAAGGTCTTATAAGAAGGATTTCTTTTCTTGTTTTGGGGACTTTGGGCTTGCTTGGTGTAACATACGGGCATCTAAAATCTTCTATAAGAAGTGCCTTAAAGAAAGTCTTTTAAAGAAAAAAGTTCTGAAAGAAAATAGTGTTTGGTAAAAATGATTGAGTTATAGTGAATCATAATAAGTAGTTTAATAAAATAAAAGATAAAATAAATATATGTTATGAAGGGATGATAGGTTATATTTTTTAAATTAAAACTACCATAAAGAGGGTAACTTAGTGTACAAGGCTTTTGCAATGTGGGGATTGCAGAGTGTCAAATGTAGCAACCTTACCCTCTGCTTGCAGCGATGCTGTTCCAAGGGTTTGAACACTGGTCGCAATAGAATAAACTTACCTCTGCCTCAAGGCTATTCTACATATATAAAATAAGGTATGCAAAATCTTTATTTTAAAAAATCTTTATTTTAAAGGGTTAAAATTGGGTTTTGGACATTTTGTGGTTGACTTCTTGGAAAGAAAAATAACCCCAAGTAGCTTCTCCAGAATTGATTTTCAGGATATGTGCTTCCGCTAGAAGTCATTTATTACCAAACGTTCCAAAATTGTTGGAAGTCATGGGAAAATGCTTTCAGAATGACAAACACTTCTGGAAATTTCTAGAAGTTGCCCACTTCATTGTGGCACCTCTTTAAGCTTGCTTGATGTGATATATAGGTAGCCCTAGGACCCATTCTCACATAGGTGGCCCTACCACCACCTCCTTCTTTAGGTTATTTTGATTATTGAGGATAGAACTCCCATTTAGAAGGATGCAGACCACTTTCCCTTCTTTTAGTTTGCTTTGATTGTTGAAGATAGGACACCCATTTAGAAAGATGTTGGGTTGATGAGGATTATCTAGTCTGATCCATCGTTAGGGTTTTGACTGCCACTAAGTTCATGTTCCACATGATTGAATATTACTTTTGCGGAACCAAATCTGTTATGTAGTTGCACCGTATGCTAAGGTACCCTTCAAAGTTGATGAACAAGACTTGGTTCATTTAGCAGGTGCATCTTTGATCTAGGTAAACGACCTTGCTAGGTTTTCAACATTACAAGTCACGAATTCTAATGTTATCAATGTGGTGAAGTTTGTTTTTTCAGTTTTCCAGGTTGCACCGTTGCATAGTCTAGAAAGGGATGCTAGAAAAAAAAATTCCATTTTCACATCTGAGATGTGTATTTAGGCAGACTTAAAATTATCTCATAGTTTGTGTTGAAGTTTTGTGACTTTGTAACAGATAAGTTGGAGAGAGGATCTGGAGTTATGGATTGAATAATAAAACAAAATATAGAAAAGGTTGGGTTGATGCCCCCTCACCCACTCCCCCAAAACCTGCAAAATTTTCAATGCAAACACCCAAGCACTTGTGATCGAGTTTGCCATGTACTGATTCAGAATTATTTCCCCCCACTTGGGGGTCTTAGGGGTTAAGTGATAAAAGGAATTGGTTACTTTGGTCATGTCATGTCAGATTTTTTGAGGTTGAAGTACTGTATGCATTTGATTTGTTTTTCACTTATAGGAACCCGGCATGTGTTTAACTTTCATGATACTTATTATAAAGGAAGTTCAATCTGTATTCACTGACTCTGATGACGCTCTAAGGCTGTTATTTGGTTAATGGAAGGTATTTTTTTAAGGAGCTATTCCTTTTGAGAAAATTACTCTTCTTATACGATAATAGAACAACAGTTCTGTGTATAGGTCACCATGCTTAATATACTGTCCACTGCTGTTATTGTGTTCATTTTGTCTAAAAGTTATACTGAAAATCACTTAATCCTACCGTTGGTTTTGTTTCTAAAGCTAATAAGATCAAATTTTATCAGTTGACAACCCTACCTTTTTAACATAATTTTAGTATTGAAATTTCTTAATCTTATCATTGGTTTTGTTTTGTTATTGTCATTCACCGTGCCTTAGGTCTTGCCTAGAGTTATTTTCTAAGAAGATATATTACTGATTGAATTACTAAAATTACTGTGATCAAATATTTTATTCGGTATCATTCCTGGGATTATTTATTTTATACTTATTTATCATCTGAGTATTTTTGGCAAACCCATTTTTCTTAATCATTTTCTCTGTCTCCCCCCTGCAGAATGACGATGAGGACATGATCTATATGTACAATGCATATATGCACAAACTAATCACATGCTTTCTATCGCATCCTCTTGCCAGGGACAAGGTCAGTTGACATTGGTAGATTATAATGACATTGTGGTGTTGGTCATTGGACTGAGGATAGATGGGTGATTTAGATGAGATCTAATGTAGATCTAATTTTTGATTCACCCGTGAGGTTTTTTTTTTTTTTTGGGGGGGGGGGAGATGCTTTTTATTTGGGATTCTCATTTCTCTCACTCACTAAC
>JAVXUM010000021.1:22830829-22843642 GCA_035590655.1 Pouteria glomerata
CTCCCTTCCTAACTGGGGCCCCACAAAAAAAAAGCGGCTCATGTTCTGTTCTATGCATCCTTTTTTATGCAAGATTCATTTTATTTACATATTTATTTTATTTTTCTAGTGATGTGTTTGGATTATGGTTACGTATCCCCAAAAAAAGTGAACCAATGATGGTTTATGGCTTTTTTTTTGATATATTGCTTCTTGATATTTTTACAATGTAGGTGAATACATAGTTCACTTCATCAACCTGTTAGTTTCTTCATCTTCTTCATATTTTTTCTTCACCTCTTTCTTATCGCAAAGACTGTACCTAGGCCACGTCAGTCGGATCAAACTATGTCATCACCTAGGATTACCTTCCGCACCACACAATAGTGAAAGGACCCTATTTTGTAGGAGACTCCCGTGGTGGATCCCACATGGAGGTTTCTCTGTGACCAACCCCTATTAGGGGCATCACAGGGTTCTCTTGGACCTAAAGTAAGGTTTCCCTAATAGAGGATTTCCACTCATTCATTTAGCGAGATCATTGGGGACTAGTGGTTCGTTGGCTAGAATCAAGGGATCAGTCTAGAGATAAATAAGTGGGATTTGTCTTTACCATATATGGTCATGCCAACATAGTGCTGAATCCCTGGAAAGTGGATACAGTGCCTTGACTCATGTCCTAAGGGACTCTCCTGGTTTATATATACCTATGTTCTTACCAAGGAGATCATCATCACTACGCTCACTAGAGCTACTCTTTCTCTCTCGCTCGCTCCAAACTGTCTTAATTCTCACCCCAAAGGCCTCGGAGGACTTTTCCATATACGATGCTTAGTATTGTTCCCAAATTGTCAGATCATCCCCTCTAGGTGTAGTGACCACAAAGGTTATTTTGTTTCATGATGAAACAAAATGGCAAAAGCTTAAAATTGGTTAGGCATGGAACTTAGTCTGAGTTGCCTAACCAATCTTGATTCTTTACGTATGAATGGGCCTGAGCCTGTTTAGGTTTCCAGTTTTTTTTTTTTAATTGTTAAATCCAACTTTATGACCTTGTTTGCAATAGCTCGACTTGTTGATTGTTTTACCTCAACTCAACTCAGTTTAGCTTTAGTCCTAGGCCACTTGGCTACGTGAGTCCTCTTATAGGTTATGTTTTCGTTAGATTACAAGTCCTCATTCATAGCATCCTCATTTTTTTTACTCTTATCTTATGAGAGTGTTTCTTCTTAATGGTCCAATATTTTGTACCATGAAGCATCGTTAGTTTTATAAAATCCTGTAAAATCTTTTTTCCAGCTTGATAGGTATTGTATCCGGTCACATAAAACACTCAAGACACTTTTTCTATCGTAATCACCTAAATCAAATCTTATGGATAACATCCCATTCAAATTCTCCATTTGCATAATTAATTGATCGAAGATATAAAAAATGACCGCTTTTTTGGCATCTCTTGATACTCGTTCGTATTTTTAATTTTATTAAATTTGCAATGCATTTACTTTATTGTAGTACTAGTTTAAAAGTTTTGGACTTCAAAGTGTGCTGTCCAAAATTCTAACTTTATAACTCCCAGATCTAGTTTCATTTATTAATACAGTATCATTTGAGAGCAATATATAGGATATTGTCTTGACTATGTTAACATCCAACTCAAAATCAATTGACAAATAGTAGACAGATCTCATTAGGATATTATACTAATTTGGGAGGGTTGATTTTATTGATGTGGGATATATTCTAATACGTCACCTCACATATAGGGGTGGTCATTCAGCTTTGCGTATTGTGTTCGTGTTCATAATCCTCTCTACTCGTTTCAATGCTCAAATATCTTAAAATTTAATCAACACGTTAAATAGTTACTTTATGTCATAATTGGGTCAAATTTTTGTTAAATTATGTCAATTTTGAGTTCACTTATTCATGTTCTATCATATTTGAGTTTTCTCTTAGTAATTCGTGTTGTGGGTATTGTTGTGTTTGGGTCATGTTAAACATTGCCAGTCTGCAATCCCTACTCGAATATTGAGAACCAGACCGGTGCTTCGAGTACGAGAAGCGTACAAATGAGAGATTCATAAGCAAAAAGAGGGATGAGTCCTCTGTAACCCAAACCTGATACCATATTTGAGCATCCAAATTAAAATCAATTGGTCTTGGGCTATCATTGCTGCAAATTATGAAAAAGAAAAAAACTTCATATTTGCCTACTACTTTCGAAGGTTATGTTTGGATGTTTGCAGATGCTTTTATTGCCTCCTTTTACGTTTGATGCTTTTACTGACTATGGCCCTCTTTTCAGTTAATGAGAGTTTTCCTAATATCTTTGCAGGATTTTATGAGTGGCAAAACTGTTTTTCGAAATATCATGGGTATTCTTCTGCCAGGAGTTAATTCTGTTATTAGTGAACGCACCAATCAGATTTATGGGCAACTACTGGAGAAGGCTGTACTGCTTTCTTTGGAAATTATAATCTTGGTTTTCAAGAAGGACTCAACTGTTTCTGATTTCTGGCGGCCACTGTACCAGGTATTAATTCATAAGAATCAGCATCGTATTATGACTTATATTCTTACAGTCTCTTGAGGAATGCGTCTATTAAATCAATGTTGCGTAAATTTTAAGTTAATACTCCAAAAGATAGTGAGACTGTTAAATCAAGCAGCTAATATAAAATTTGTTGTCACACTTCAAAAATCATGGTGGAAACTGGAATTTTGGTTGTAACCTGAGTTATTATTAATGGTTTACTTTGGAGTTTAAGAAGTTTAAGTTGAGATGGCTAAGTTGTGATTTAGTAAAGTGGGTGCAGAAATGAGGGTATAAAGAAAATATGTGGCCAAGGGAAACCTGAGATTGTAGTGTGGAAGATAATTTTTGTAAGATTGCTTGAAATTTATCTCAGATGGTTACTAGGTAAGGAGGAGAGGATAAGTTATGATTTCATGCATCGTTTTGGGGAGGTTTGTGGTGAAATATTATTGTATGGTTCCTTTTGGTGCTTTGGGTGCTCCAATTCCACTTCCCAAGTTCAGTTATTTGTGGGGACTGCTTATTGGAATTATCCTCATCATAGATGATTTGACAAGGGAAATGTCTTGTGATTTTGCTTTGGTCTCGCATGCATAAGTGGAGGCTCTGAAGAAGTCTGGTTCTTTCTTTTGCCTTATTCTATTTCTATATGATGCGGGTCTACCCTAGATTGGTGAATGGTGATACAATTGAAGTATTTTTAGAAAGCTGAAAATTTGAGTACAAGGAAAGAGATATGGGGAGCTTCACCCATTTGCTTAATTTGGTGCATTTGTTTGTTTGTTTGTTTTTTTTTTTTTGGGTTTTGGCTGACTCTTATTAATTTTGTGTTTACACCATGTTGGCAAGATTGGTGAGAACCCCTTCAAGGCTTCAGCACATATTAATAGTACTTGTTGCAGAAAAAGTAAAAAAAAAAAAAAAAGAGGCTCTTTCTGTTATAGCATGTTGCACAATAAAAAACCATGTGATCACAAAAGCGAGTATCCAGTATGGGAATGATATAGGAGAGCATTGCAGTAATACTTGATTTGAGTGACCATTAACTGATGTTTAAGGTGTTTGACTAATGGTCTAAACCACCTTTGCCTCCCCCTCCCTCCCTAACTTTTGTTAGGATTATGCCCAATCAATTGTTAACACCTTCAGCGATGAAATTTCCATTTTTTCTCCTTCATGCAGCCTTTGGATATCATCCTCTCTCAAGATCATAATCAAATTGTGGCTTTGTTGGAGTATGCCAGATATGATTTTCAGCCGCAAATTCAACAATGCTCGGTTAAAATTATGAGCATTTTAAGGTTCTCCTTATGTGCATTCTCTCTCTCTCTCTCTCTCTCTCTCTCTGGATTTGATGATGCATGGTATTGGTTTAACATACTTGCTTTTTAAGATGTGCAACCCTTAAATGATTTTGTGCATGCGACAGTTCTCGTATGGTTGGGCTTGTACAGTTGCTGTTGAAATCCAATGCTGCAAGCTCTTTGATTGAGGATTATGCTGCCTGCCTGGAGCTACGATCAGAAGAAAGTCAGATTATAGAGAACAGTAGTGATGATCCAGGTGTTCTCATATTGCAGGCAAGTCTGGTTGATTTTGCTTTTTTTTTTTTTTAAATAATTTTTTTTATTTAGTTATCTTTTCATTGAAACATTCATTTGTGTAGCTTTTCGTCATTTTTTGTTGTTTTGTTTTATTTATTTATTTAACTTTTTGGGGGTTGGGCGCGGGGTTAAAAAGTTTGTGCTAAGTATCATGCTGTTACTTTTCATTTTGAATGACGGTCATGCCACCTTTTGAATTTTCAGCTTCTGATTGATAATATTAGTCGGCCAGCTCCAAATATTACACATTTGTTACTCAAGTTTGATCTTGACTCCCCTGTAGAAAGGACATCGCTACAGCCTAAATTTCATTACAGGTTTTTTTGTTAACAAATGTTGTGAACAAGTCATTTGTTATTGCTTCTGTATTTGGGTTATCATCTTTGAATTCTTTACGTTATTTGCAGTTGCTTGAGGGTTATTCTTGATATTCTTGAAAAGCTTCCAAAGCCCGATATCAATGCCTTGCTTCATGAATTTGGTTTTCAGGTAACATATTATTTATGGTTTTGGTTTTGGTTTGTTTTCCTTTGTTTTTATTGAAGTCTTGATTGATTGCCAAATGCAGCTTCTCTATGAGTTATGCTCGGATCCACTAACATCTGGGCCAACTATGGATCTGTTGAGTAACAAAAAGTATCAATTCTTTGTGAAGGTAGAATGTCTTATGAATATGCTGTTTGAGAGTTTTTATAGTATCTGTCTTGCTGCTTTTACAAGGTCCGTTGCCTGTATAGTTAAAATTTTTGCTCTTTATTTTGGCAGCACCTTGATACAATTGGAATTGCTCCACTACCAAAGAGAAATAGTGATCAGGCTCTACGCATTAGCTCTCTCCATCAGGTTTTCTGGCTTAGTTACTTTTATGATATGTTGATCAGGGATAAGGTATTATATTCCTTATTTGATGAGAGGAAAAAGGTATCATCAGCAAACTGTTAGTGTGATACCAAAACATTTTCTCTTCCAATGTACATTCCTTCAGTCATCCTACTTAGCATATCAGCTAACATTCCTTCAGTCATCCTACTTAGCATATCAGCTACCAAAATGAGCAAAAAGGAGATGGGGATCTCCTTGCCTTAGCCCTTGGGATGCATAAAATGGAATTGCAGGCTTGCCATTGGCGATTACCGTGCAATTTGTGGACGAAAGGGATCTTATCTTCCATTTTGTTCATTTTCTACCTAAACCTTTTTGTTCGAACATATAATAGAAAAATTCACTCCACGTGGTTGTAGTAGGCCTTTTCAAAATCCACCTTGATAACAAGGCTTTTCCTACCTCTTGCTATATAATCCTCCACCATCACATTAGCAATTAGTGCACCATCTAAAATTTGTTTGCGCTCCACAAATGCACTCTGTGTTACTGTAACTGTCTCATTAGTATCCAGTCTCAATCTTCTAGATAAATCTTGGATGTAATTTTATATATAGATGATGCCAAACTAGTTGGTCGGAAGTCCTTCAACTTCAAGGTCTGGTTCTTTTTATGGAATTATGCAGATAAATGTTGCATTAGTGCAAGCATTTATAATGCCATTGTGAAGGAGTTCCTCAAAAGACTTTTCTTTATATTATTTGTGATCACTTCGCAACAATCCTGATACAAATCTACAGTGAAACTATCTCGCCGTGGTGATGGTTTATAAATATTGTTATTATGTTTTTGAATTGAATTAGGCGGTGTTTTTTGTCTCTTTTTTCAGTGATATAATAGACAAGCAGAAAGTTATAAGAGAATGTCTTGGAATTATCATTTCAGGATTTAAAATATATTGGTGCTAATCCAATGTAACATTTGTTCATATGTGTTTCCTGTTTCTGTGCTTTCTCCAGAGAGCATGGCTATTGAAGCTGTTGGCTATTGAATTACACTCCAGTGATATGGCTAGTCCTGGCCATCGGGAATCATGTCAAAGTATTCTTGTTCATATGTTTGGGCAGGACGTCCTTGAATATGGCACTGATTTTAATATGTCTCACCCATTCATACTTCAAAATAGTGTTGAGAGTGCTGGAACAAGAACAGTCAGTAAGTGTAAGGTATACCAGTTGCCACTGGTTGTTTTATTTTATTTGTTATCATATAACTAGTATATGGATTGGGCATGGAAGTCGTTTGTTTCATGCTTCTGGTAGTGATATCTTTCATCTGAGATCAACATATTCTTTATATTGTCTCACCACCCTTGGCCCTTCCGTAAAAGTCAATTGCATAACTGGCCTCTTGAGCCCTTGGTCTCAGCAGGTTCCTGTTCTCTTATTCATATCCCTTTTTCTTGTTACCTCAACCTTTGCTTTATGCCTTTGAGGTGCTCAATGTTTGTTTCTCATAACCATCCAAATAATCACCTGGGACAGCACAAATGCTTTCATTGCCTATATATCATTGTTTGCTTGAGGCATCACATGCATGTTTGAGAGGGGATGAATCATTGTCCCCTGCTCATCATGTCAAGATAATTTGCACCTGCAAACCTTTGTTCATAGATTACAATCTATCGAATTCCAGCATTATGGAGTTCAAATTCCTCATTCCTCAGAATATATCTTCCAAAGTTGTCCACCTATTGTCACCCTGAACTCAGTCCTAGTGCCACTTGCTTTCACATTTTACTCCATTATACCAATTCCATCCTCTGTTTAATTGCCTTTTCATCATCACTGTCTGCCTCTCTCTCTCTCTCTCTCTCTCTCTCTGTGGACCTGCTTTCTCTCGACTTTTCTGTGAGGAAGCTAATAATGTTGTCATTTGATTCTTCAGGTTTTAGCATTACTTGAAGTTATCCAATTCAGGTCTCCAGATACCAGTATGAAGTATTCTCATGCTGTTTCTAATATGAAATTTGGCTACCTGGTATACTTGAAACCTAGATGCTGTTCTGTATTTTATTGGTTTTTTTTGTTTGTTTGCGTGTGTGTGTGTGTTTTTGATAGCATGTTCTTTATAGGCTGAGGATATTCTTGGAAATCCGGCAACTTCTGGAAAGGGAGGTATATATTACTATTCAGAACGTGGTGATCGTTTAATTGATCTTGCTGCATTTCGGGACAAACTTTGGCAGGTTGTGTGTCTTTGTCTGTAAAGTTAACATGTTTAGGGTCCCCATTAAATGTATGTGGTAACAGCAATCTAGCTTGGCAAAATTTCTCCAAGCTCCCACTGGAGTCTTCTCTTGTGCTGATTTTAAGTTTGTTGTTTCAGAAATCCAACATTGTTTATCCGCAACTGAGCTCTTTTGGTAGTGAAGTTGAGCTCAACGAGATAAGGGATGTGATCCAACAATTATTACGATGGGGATGGAAGTATAATAAGAACCTTGAAGAGCAGGCTGCCCAACTTCATATGTTAACTGGTTGGTCTCAGATTGTTGAGGTCAGCATCACCATTTTCTGATTTGATTATGCTATACGGGAATTCATCTGGAATTCTTTGCTTCCCATTGTGCTCTCACTGTATGCAATTTTCTAGCTTTATTTGTCATTTAATCTCTCTCTGTCTCCTTGTAAGGTATCGGCATCCAGAAGAATATCATTTCTTGAAAATCGTTCAGAAATTTTGTTTCAGTGGGTCACCTTTTCATTCATGGTGTTTCTATTCAATTTTTATAGGATTAGTTCGTAACTGTATTCATCTCACTTTTGACAGGTTGCTTGATGCCTCATTGGGTTCTTCTGCTTCTCCTGATTGTTCACTGAAGATGGCAATATTATTGACTCAGGTAGTTTAAACATCTGTATACCTGCTGTGTTCTTTAATCACTCCGCACTATAACTTCAGCGAGCCATTGGTTTGTAGTTTTGACGACTTTGTTACTTTATTATCCCAAGGTTGCTCTTACATGCATGGCCAAACTACGTGATGAAAGATTTTTATGTCCTGGAGGTTTAAACTCTGATACGGTGACTTGTCTCGATATTATCATGGCCAAACAATTGTCAAATGGAGCCTGTAATTCTATTTTGTTCAAGCTTATCATGGCAATCCTTAGAAATGAATCATCAGAAGCATTGAGGAGACGGTATGATATTAGTTAGGCCTTCAATGTTTTTTGGCCCCATCTTAATTGGCTGCATTTTTAGTAGTATGCATCTGACATTTGTTTATATTTGTGCATTCAGCCAATATGCGTTGCTTCTTAGCTACTTCCAGTACTGTCAGCATATGTTGGATCCAGATGTTCCAACATCAGTTCTGCAGGTTTTGCTGCTCGATGAGCAAAACACTGAAGATCTGGACCTCCAAAAGGTGTGAGGTGTCTGATCCCTTATTGTGGAAGGTCTCCATTCTTGTATGTCTTGTGATATCACACAATAATTGTTAAAAATTGTGGTTTTTAGATTGACAAGGAACAGGCAGAATTAGCACGGGCCAATTTTTCTATTTTGAAGAAAGATGCCCAAGCACTCCTGGATCTGGTGGGTGCTTTGTTATAATTCTCATTTATGTTCTTTTATTATCTCTTGTATTTTGCTTTTGTCTTGTTCGATTTTGTTCTCTTCCAACCTGTCTTTAGTCTCTTATATTTGCTTGATCATATTCCATTAGCGTGCCATCTTTAGGCTGGTGTTGATAAATTTTTAATTGTGGGCTAGCTTCTTGATTTACGCATGCTGGTCAGTCCTGCATGTTCTTTCCATTACTTCATTAAATGAAGAAATGTTATTATAAAACAGTGATGGTTGGTGTTTCGGTCAAGCAATCAAGTGTGTGTCCATATTTGTTTTGAGAAACAGGCTTCGTTAACGTAAATATAATGCCTAATGGTCTTATGTTGGGGTTAGGCCAGTTTTGCATCTGCTTGGGCTTGGGTTTTGTAGATCTTGTTGACTTATTTAAGAATCACGAAACTTGAGTTAAATCGTATAATTTTGCTTTTTTTCTTGGAAAGAAGGGTTTGTAGTTTCTAGATTTTAAAGATATGTCTTTTCTTCATTTTACTTGATTTTGCATCTTGCCCACTTCATCAATTTTCCCTCACACCTCATAGACTTCTAACCTATGTACTTCAATTATCAAACCTTTATTTTCTATCCTTTGCAAATGAACCGTCTTTTTTTAATTTTTAATTTTATCATTCAGGTAATAAAAGATGCTACTCAAGGCAGTGAATCTGGAAAGACAATATCTTTCTATGTTGTGGATGCACTGGTTTGTATTGATCATGAGAAGTTTTTCTTAAACCAACTTCAAAGTAGAGGTTTTCTAAGGTCTTGCTTAATGAGCATCAGCAATCTTTCTTACCAGGTGAGTTCTTGGAATGAAGTTATTTTTTTCCCTTCTGGATACTGCTGCTAGCCTGGTGGCCTGTTATCTATATTAAAGAGGGCTTTTTGTGTCTCCAGATTTTTGTCTACCAAAAAAAAAAAAAATCATTTATTTTCTTTGTGCAGGCTCTGAATTGGATGATGAAATTTAAAACAGTAAACTGCAGTGCTTTTCTTTTTTATTCTTACTGCATTATCATCCTTTTTCTTAAGATAATATTTTTTTCACTGTACATTTGTTGAGATTGGAAAGAAATGCTTTTGTTTTTGGAACTGGCTTAGCACATTTTCACAAGTTGTGAGATTCAACATCTCACCATTGTACTAAAGTGTGGACTTTGTGTAAAGTAGCTCTTTTTTTTTTCCCTTTTTCTCTCTTTATTTTATTTTTTTTTTAATTTTTTCAGACCAATAATGCTGAGATTGTTTATGCTATATAATCTTAGCTCATACATGCATCTAAGATTCCTTTGATTAACTTGGAAGTCAATTCTCTCTTGAAAGGACTAGTTTTAGCTTGGAGACATAGTTGGTATCGGTATGGGCTGAAGTATAATAAGTTATTGTTTGGTAAGAGAGAACCTTCTACTTTGTTTTTTCCATTTTTTTTTGGTGATAAATTAAAATTGTATCAGATGGCATCATGGGAATGCCGCCCAAGTACAAAAAGATTGCTTACCATGCGAGTTAGGGTATATCCATATGCTCAATGAAGTGTGAAAAGTTATGTATCTCCAGTTCTCTCCCACTGGACAAAGAGACAAAAATATGCTTTTCACTCTATGCAAAGAATTCTTGGTATCTCAAAAAATTTCTTTCCCCCATCGCCCCTGAGAGACAAAAGGGATTTAATCTCCAAGCGTTCCTCCTCTTTTCTATCTTTGCTCCCACCTTGTCCTAAGAACAACTCTTACATCCGGAGAAATGGATCCTGAAACAATTTAATATTAGCTCCCACCACTGTCCGAGTCTAGTCACATTGTACAAACAAATCATTAATGGACTCTGCTTCCTTGCACATGCAATATTTGTTTATCAATAAATCCCTTATTTAATAAAGTTATCCGTCGTGAGTATAGAAAGACGATGCCAAAAAAGCTACCTTAGGCGGCACTTCTTTTTCCATTTGCTAGGCCAAGGGAAATCCATCTCCCCTTTCTGCTCTATTCCTTAGAAAATCTTCACCTCGAACTTGTCTGTACAAGAACCTGGTCCATTTTAACCTTTCTTCCCTTACCAACCTTTTGACCTATTAAGGACTCAAGATCAAGCTCATAAAGCCCTCCATCTCCCAATCAAACAAGTTCCTTTGACATATGACCTCCCAAATGATTTCCCCATTCAAAAAATGGATGACATCCTCTACTATTCCATCCTTGTTCTTTGCAATGAGGAAGATGTTAGGGTATAAATCCCTAAAACAATAGTCATGCAAAACCAAAATTTTATCCATGCAAAACCAAAATTTTAGCCAGTCTCCCAACCAAGTGCAAAGTTAATATGTCTTCTAAACTTGGGCCAAACTTTTTGGATGCTCTTCCACAAGTTCGTCTCATATCTTCCTTTACAGTCCTTTGTATTCCAACCTACTTATCCCTTTCCATACTCGAAGGCTGTTAGATTCCTCTATAAATGTTGCCTCTTATTCATGAACAAGTCCACTTCCCCAATAGGGCGTTATTCATCACCGAGAGCTTTCTAATGCCCAACCCTCCTAGTAGAAGAGGCTTGCACACTGTCTCCCAATTTACGAAGTGGTATTTAAACTCAAACCTTCTACTTTGTTATTAACTGAAATATAATGTAAATTAAAGTTTAGGACATTAAAATTTTCTTTTGGGACTTGTCATTAATTTTGTGATAGGTCTATTGCTATGTAGAAAAGTTAATTGCATTGTTAAATCACGTTGTTGGTGCAATCATACTGATAATGCTCTAATCATATTTGTCCATGTCCTAATTTTTTTTCTTTTATAATTGAGATTTTTGTGGGCAATTATCTGCCTGCATATCGTTTTGTGCTATCTTATGAAAGAATTTGAAAAGGTGGAAATCTTATAATTAGTTCAATATGAATGGTTGTAGTCTTTACTCACGAGCGATGTTTGACATGTTCTAGAGGCTTGGTTATATATGTTAGCTTTTGTCAATCTACAAAATAAGCTATCATTGCTAAACAACATGTATATGAATGCAGTATACTGATGATTGCATAATACATGTGTCTCAATTACCGTGCTGTATTTTTGTGCTTCCACACTTTTTGGGTCGTCAATAACATTGTCCTTTTTTTCGTTTTTTTGTTTTGTTTTGGTGGGTTGTTGGTCAACCAAAAAACATGTTAGTAAAATGAATGTAGTTTATGTGAGAGTGCTAAGATGGATGTGCGATAAAACGACGATAAAAGATAGAAATGACTGCATCCAGGAGTTGGTAGAGGTAGGACAAGTTGAAGTTAAATTGTGGAAACTTGGTTAAGTTGTTAATGTAGTTTGGCGATAAACAACGAAGGTTGGTAGAGGCACCAATTAGGAGTATAGAGATATTATCCAAATTGTTGGTAATGTGAGAGAATGAGCTAGACCAAAACTAACATGGGTCAAAATAATAATAAAGCCGTGGCTTAATGTGGTTTTATGAAGGAAATGACCCTTAACCAAGGGGAAATTTAAAAAAAAAAAAAAAGCAATATTGTAAAGACCTCATATAAACCTCGTATAAGTTGGGAACAAGGCTAAGTGAAGTTGGGTTGAGATTTTTTTTTTTTTTTTTTTTTTTGTGCGCGTGTGGGTGCAGATGCCAATTAACATTAGGTGCCTATCATATTCACTAGTTTTAGTTCTTGCAAATTATAGTTGAAATATGATATTTATTATAAAAATATGAGCTACATAATTTAGTTAGATTCTCTTTCATAGATGTTTTTAAGTTGTAAATAGGCCTGTCAATAGAGCGAATTTGGTTCAAATCCGACTCGGACCAGATCTAATAATATCATACCAAATCCGCTCAATTAAATATGCGACCCAATGGATCTTGATCCGTTGGGTTTAAGGGCTAATGAATTTGGATTCAGACGATCTGTCAAACCTATTATTTTTAAAAATAAAATATTTAAAAATAAAAATAAAATTTTAAAAAATATTTTAAATATATTATTTATTAAAAATAATTTAATGAAATATGTTTCATATTAAATTAATTATTTAATTTAGCCAAGCAGAAGAGACAAATAGTGTGAAATGGAAGGAAAAAGACACTGCCAATAAGATGTACATTGCAATTACAGTTGTGTGGTTGTTTCTTCTCAGAGGAGGCGAAAGTACTGAAGTTTTGGTTGACGGTGGGACTGAAGAATATCTTGGAGGTGCTAGAGTACTTTTGGAAATATTAATATAAAAATATTTATTTTTCGTAC
>JAVXUM010000021.1:22871339-22885626 GCA_035590655.1 Pouteria glomerata
TTAAAAAAAAAAAAAAAAAAAAAAAAAAAAATTAAAATTTTATCACTAATAAAAAATATAATAAAATTTGAAAAATTAATGCTAACAATCACATTAAAAAACTAGAATAAAATCTAAAAAGGTCAATCATTATATATTTTAATGAACGAATTAAAAATAAATATATGAACAAAAAAGTAACCTTAGTATAAAGGAACTCATCCAATAAAAATTGATATTGCAAACTCATCCTCATTTTTATTAACGAAAGGAAATTAATGAACAACATTATGCACGTGAATTCGTTTTTTATTTTAAATAAAAATATATTACCTAATTTAATAAATATCAAACATTTGATACTAATTAACTAAAATTACGTAATTATATTTAAATTCATAAATTATATTTAACAAAATATATTTTAAAAGAAAAAATTCTATATATTTAAATGTTAAAAAAAATACATAAAATTATATTTAATTAAAATGCATTTTTAATAATATTATATTTTTATCACTTCGTATTAGAATTTTTATCTAAATTGAATTCTATTAATTAATATAGACATAATAATTTAAGAATTAACATAATAATCAATGTAAAATTTAATTCAATTGACAATGAAAGGGATGAGGATAAAATTTCACATTATTAGACAGAATTAAATTAACTATAGTCCTTAAATAAATATAATTCTATTAGATAATTACTAATTAAGTAGAATATTATTTTGTCACGCCCCAAAAATCTATAATCCGCGGACGTGGGGACAAACTCACAGAAGAACTATAATAAGACATACATCAACACTAATCAATGCAGAAGCGAAATAATAATATAGTATTCGATATTTGAATACTCCAAAAGTTTAGTACTTGCTGCAAAAGGATTATAAAATAACATGTCTCAAACTGGGCCCAGAGATAATATGCAAATCATATTACAATTCAAATATATATAAAATAAATATAGAACAGATCATGGTCAACTTATCTATTTTACTGGTCCATCACGAGTATCTAGCCCTGCAAGATGAACTATAGAGGGTGAACACTAAACTATGTGTGCTTAAAAATATGCTTATAAGAATATATTTCTTAATTATGCAATGCATTTAAATATTTAATCGACATTAATAAACTCTTTCGTCAATTTCATAATGATATCAAAATTTCCACTTTAAACATATTGTTCTAGATTAAATAGCTACTTAGCCATGATCTCGCAGTCCCATACTAAGGTAATATTCATTATCACAGTAATATCTCAATCTATATATATATATATATCAATATCTTATGATGGGTTAGGTACTCTGTAAGGTTAGTTCTGTGGCCACATAACTAAACCTAAATAATCCCCAGGCCTAAGTTGTGGGGAATAGAGTATAACACCAAATATTTTAAATTAGAATATTCATGTATTATTTTCGGTAAATAAAATATTTAAATTGAGCTTAAGTGGATTATTGTATTTTTATTGGGCTGAGTTTGGCCTGACGTGGTATTAGGTTAGACAAAGTGGGCCAGGGGCCCAATCATTCTTTTCTTCTTTTTCTTTTTTTCCTGGGGAGAGAGAAAGAAGAGAGAGAAATAGAGGAGAGAGAGATAGATTCGGAGCCTGAAATTGGCCGATCTAGGGAGATCTCGATGCGGTAATCAACGTGATGCAGTCCATTTTCCGTGATTCAAACTGAGAAAGGAGAAATTAAAGCTTGAAGTTTGAAGAACAAACTAGTTTTCTTCGTTTTTCTCTGTTTTTCTTCAGATTCGAGGTAGATGAAACTTATATTCGTGTTATAGACGTTATAGAGATCATTTTGGTATATATATATGTATGTTTTGGTGATATGTGGAGATTTATATATACATATATATATGTAGTTATGTGTATATATGCATATTTATGTATTTGAAATTGGTATGTGATGGGCCAAAAATTTGAAATGAGATATATGGATATCGTGGTGATGATTTGGTGACTCGCAGTTGAGTTTTATTGATAAATTGTGAAACTTGATTGGTTAATTTTGGCCGAGATTGGCCCGGGAAAGACGATGAACAGTGGGTATAACACAGGGGGTTGAGGCTATGGGCTCCCTAAGCCCAGCTTGCAACCCTTACTGCCGAAATGTAAATTCCGGGCAGACCAAGGGGGCGCGCTCTCTGCACCTAGCCCGCGATCCCCTTGGGTTTGGTCTGTATGGGTCATTTTGTCTGAATTTTCTTAGGTTCTTTCCCACGTGTGTGTAAAACATGATGGTGTGAATATTTGATGAATTATGTAAGCTTTCATTTATGCTTGTGTATAGCATATTATGATTGGAATTGGAGATGTTTTAATTTCATGATTGGACATATCATGTGCATCGGGTCTGGGGTGGTTTCATTCGGTGAAATTGAGATACGTTGACTAGCTGAGAGTGCCACGTGTTTATGTGACGTGCCAAGGCACGTATTATATATATTGATTATGATAAAATTTAAAAAAATATGATTTTGGAATACCAGATGATTCCCAGTAAATATAAATATGACTAGAGCTTAGTCATATGATGTTGTGACGTTAATGTGAGATATCGACTTTGAGATTTTTTTGGACTGCAGTCGAATACCTACTTGGGATAAGCAGATACCTACCTAAGATAGACAGATGCCCGACTATAGGTATAACTCGGTTCTCTAGCGGAAGGGCCAGGGAGTACAACACGAAGCCCCTGAGTCTTACACCTGTGAGGGTTTAGCTCGAGTCCCCACATGGTATATTCATATGACATACATGCATTTGCCGTTAGCGCTGAAAACGGTATGGTTGGTGATCCCGCGTGCTTGGCTAAGTGTCACTTGTCCCAGAATAAGGTTCAGGATAGATAGAGGAATATGATGCATGGCCACTACATTTCATTTCATTCCATGGCATGAGATATGCATGTTATGTTATATTGTTGTGCATATATTATATGTTATATATGTACACTGGTACACACTTGCACTGTTCTACCTACTAGGCTAATTAGCTCATTCCATCCACATTGTAGGTGATTCAGGGAGGTAACGCAGTGATCACCCCGAGTTGAGTTGACTGATAGACTGACTTAAATAGTCTTTCACATTTCATGGAATTATTATATCTTATTGGTGTCACCTGGACTATGGGTCTCAATATTAATAAAGCTTGAGATTTTATGGTAATGTATTAAGATATTTTTATTTAATATGGGAATGAGGGATGATTGTTAGATGCTCTGATTGTGAATTTGTTTTATGACCTGACCTTGGTATATGTTTTATTTTATATTTTATTAGTTCCCATATTCCCATGCTGTCCGTGCCGGACAATTATGTTAGGGGCGTGACACAAAGTGCAAATTATCCTACAGTTCTAGATATATTTGATTGTATAGTAAAATATACAATCTAATCTTTTAAACAAGTATTTCTAGTACAATTGAAGCACATTTATTGTATAGAAACAGTCAATGTTACGAGCTAAGAGAGTTTTTATTATATTTGAAAAGAAAAGTAGGCAATTTGCGGAGAAAAAGAAGAAAAAGTTATAAGAACTGACCTCTGTCCAAACCCTTGTCCAGATAGAGCTTTGCTCAAACACAGGTTCAATCGACAGTAACTATGCAGAAGTTTAAAGTTGAAAAAATTATAAGTGTTGAAGCCTATCCGGACCCTTGTCTGGACAGCTCCTTGTTCGCACGCCTATTTTGCAATAGCAAGTACTTTGTTTTTATTTTTCATTTTTCACTTTTATTTCGTAGTACTTTAATTTTATTTTTTGTCTTTCATTTCTATATTAATGGATGGTTTGCAAGTATATTTTCCTCTTCAAAGTTAAAGTATGTTAGCGTAAGGTTTGTTCTTAGTTTAAGCCATCGAAGATTATGTCATAGTTTGGTGAACTCAAACGAAAAATAATATTTTTTCAATGAAATATATTTTCAATTTCTAAGTGGAATTTCATAGTAAGCTGGGTTTTTTTGAAATCAACTCACATGTGTTGCAATCATAGTTTGGTTACAAGTTTTCACATGTGCACAACAAGTGTTTGGTTCAATGCTCTACTAAGTTAAAAACTTATTTTCTAAAAACCCAAATTAGGTTTTCTTACGAAATTGAATCACTTGTGTTATAATCATATCTTGGTTATGGGTGGCCACTCGTGCATATCAAGTGTTTGATTCAATAGTTTGGTGATTTGGAACCTAATTTTTTAAAACCATAACTTGAGGTTTTCTTAAGAAATCGATTTCTCTGTGTTACAATCGAAGTCTGGTTATGAGTTGATGCTTATACACACTAGGTGTTCGATTTAATGTCCCATTCAGTTCAAAACTATTTTCAAAATCTCTATT
Source organism: Pouteria glomerata (assembly GCA_035590655.1). Taxonomy (NCBI): domain Eukaryota; kingdom Viridiplantae; phylum Streptophyta; class Magnoliopsida; order Ericales; family Sapotaceae; genus Pouteria; species Pouteria glomerata. Next base: position 22,875,685 of record JAVXUM010000021.1, read on the forward strand.
TATTTCCATAAATTAGGTTTTAAAAGAAATATCTTTCGGTTTAGCAACATGTGCAGCTCAACATTTGCACTCAAGTTATTTGATGAGAGCGTGAGAATTTGGAGGCTTGTTGAAGAAGTTAGATTGACCAAGAAACTCATGGAGTTCACTGAAGATAAATCAACATCACGAAGATTAAGTTCTCTTAATTTGGTTAAGTTTTGAGCGAGTAATTCAAATGTATTTGGTTCTGTCAATCTCAGAAACCAATTGGGGTAAGGAAAGAAAGTTCTATTGGAACGTCGTCTAAAAAAAAAAAAAAAAAAAAAAGTCTGAAAGGTTGAGGTGTGTCAATCTAGTGAACCCACCAACTTTAGTTAGGATGGGAAAATTGCTGAAGTCATTAAAAGCAAGGTTGAGCCTTTAGAGGTGAGGGAAGGAGTAGAAGAATAAGGTGGTACTTGGATGGAAGATGGAGCCCGGGAGCCCACAGCTGCTGAGGTTGATATCAATCACTCGAGTAGCCTTACTGTCACATTTGGGGATGGGCATGGGGTAAGTAGGGGACGGGTACGCCTATTCCTATACCCGATCCCCAAATTAAAATCAATTTCAATGCCTTATCTGATCTTAATTGGGGATTTATTTTTACCTTTTAATCCCTGACCCAAACGGGGAATGGGGGTTCCCATGAAAAATTAGGTACCTAAAATAAAATAAATCATATACATTTAGAAAATTGAAAAAAAATCATATATATATTTAGAAAGCACTTATTAGGTTGCTATTTTCGTATCTTGTTAATAAGTTCCATGGTTCAAGATAGGAAAACCAAATAAAAAATATTCACGGTTAGTTTATCTCAATTCATGGTTTCTTTATAGGAAAACAAAGTAATTTAATAGGAAGTTGAATTCTAATGTCCAAAACTTTAGCTTTCTGAGATGGTCTCTCAATTCTAATTAATATTTTAAGACCGGAATCAATTTTCTAGTTAACCAAATAAAGTAATAATCTTTAGTGCTAATCTCCATCACTAAAACTTAAACCAAACTAAGTGGGCAAAATCAAATAAAATAGTTGAAAAGTAAAATTAATAATCAGGGAATGGGTAAGGTAGGGTACGGGACAGGGAATGAGTAAAGTAGAGTACAGGGCGTGGATAAACTCATACCCGTACCCTACTTGATCTTTTTTTTTTTTTAAATGTCTCCATGCCTTACCTGATTCTCAAAAAATTCCCGAATCCTTTATCCATTCAGGGTAAGGATTGGGTAAGGTATGAACCGGTCCGCCGAGATAGCCATCCTTAGTCAAGAAACAGTCAATACTTCATTCCAAGACACCACCTTGGCAGGAATATCATTTTCACTATAAGAATCAAGACCTTGTTCATAGAGGTTGAAGAGTGTTACAAATTGAAGCAATGCAGAGCTTTGCTCTTGAATGCACAACTAGGCACCATGCGAACAAGTGATGAGGAAGAGGAAGATGAGGAGGAGGTTGAGAATCAGCTGATTGTTTATTATCACAAACAACTTAAACTGTGCGAGACGGACTTCAATGTTGTCTAACCACTAAAGACTCACTATTTATAAGCACTAAGCAGTACTGGTAGAATTAACTTTTTTAGGTAAACAAGGTTAAAAATAAAAAAAAATAACGAAAGTAAAATTATAAAAAATAATATAATAAAAGCGAATTTCTAAATGAATAAGATAAATTTAATTTTTTCTACACCCAAACCAAGTATTAGTTCCTTGAGAGAAATTGATGAAGTATGTTATAATGAATTTTATATCCCTTTCTAAAAGGCAACAAAGACATTTTAATGCTTAGCCATTCCGGGATTTGATTTTTCATCTTTCAATTTTGATAGTGTGTGCCCGACCGAGCGCTCATGCCTGACCAATTGAATTGAATCGAGCATCCGACCGAGCGCTCATGTCTGACCAATCATATGAACCCGACTAGAACGACCAATTACTCGATTGGGAAGTTTGATCGATCCTACTGAATAAGACAAAAATGATTCCGTCTTGGTCACGCATATAACCGCCCTCTGATATATCTTTTTGATGAGGTGTGTCCGACAAACTAATATTGTCTATTTGATATTAGTATAGGGTCTGACCCGAGTGACTGATCAGGATAGACTGACCATAATGATTGGTTAGTCACGAACGACTGATCTACTTATTACCCTGACTGGATGATCGGGATTGCCAACTGTCTTTCCCTTCAGAGCAAGAATGCTTGCGTCATCATCACGCGTATAATAACATTCTAATGAATTCCGTGATACTCGCCTATTGATACGCTGTCTGCTCACTAACGGTTTTGATAACTAATCAAGGAATATCTACAGATACACGTGACAAAATTTAATTGGGACTAAAGGTTGATTCAGTATAGTTCCTGCACATAAACCTCCATACAGGTTTAAGGTAGTTAGATAAATATAATGACCTCTAATAATCGGGTACACACTACATTTTACTTTACTGTTACTTTTTCAAAATACTTTCTCAGCTTTCTTGCTAACCTCAGTATCGGACGCTCTTTGGCAGTTACTACACCGGAAAAGGAACTTACCGACTGAATCTACTATAGGAGATATTATGTTTAAAGTTTAATTTTTGAATTGTAATTTTATTGTTGTAAATCAGCATTTATCATTAATTACATTCATTATTTGAGCAGGACTCAAATGTTTCTACTATGGTATTTCGACCATGTGGATATTCATACTTTTGACTTGACTACGGGGGTATTTCTATTACAATAATTCTACTTCAACGATTCAACTATAATGAACTCAACAATATGGATCTTTCTACTACAGCGATTTAACTTCAACGGTTCTACTACAAGCACATCTGCTTAGCTCACATGACCGAGTAGAGAAAAGATGGCTCACGTAGCCAGAGGCTTATGAGGCCAATGCCTAAGTGGCAAATATTCTTGACCAAGTTCACGAGACAGGTCAGCGACAAGATACCATTCGGCATATGTGGCCGAACATGATGAAAAATGACACCCGACCAAAGGATAACCAGGCTTATACCAATGCGGCAAATCTACACAATCTACGTGATCATATAATAAAAGTAATAAAAATGACTCGACATAATTGCTTGAACAGGATAATGGTTTATGTGACATAAAAAACGATAGAACAAATTGAATTAGATCAGCCCGACCAAGCTGAGATGAATCAATGGCCTTAAATGATAAAGTAAGCATCAATTTGGTGATCTACCGACACAATATTATTGATTTTTTAGTAGTTCATTTAGAAATTTCTGTATTTATTAACGTTAGTTCGGTTAACTCCAGAGGCCGAGCTAAGTATATGAATTTTAAATTATCATGCCCTTTTCAGTTTTAAGTAACGTACTCAACCAGTAAGGCCAAGTCAAATCACAACAGTTCATGTGGTGAACCCGAGTAAGTTGAACTTAGAAAATTAAAGAAATCCAAAGGAAACAGAAAGGTTAAACATATATGAACAGCGAGATATGGAAAAGAAATCCCTCAAGCTCGAGCTGGAATGCTTTACTTCGTTTATAATCCTCGATGGTCTTGGCAACCAAGCCCACCTTCTCGGTCATGCACTTCTTCTTAAGCTCGGTGAATTTCTACTTCAAAGCTTCTTCGACTGCCCGAGCGGCATCTCTTTCTTCGAGGGCAACTTGAATTTTTTGATTACCATTCTCTACCTCAGCTGCCAATTCATCTATTTTCTTTTCGTCTTCTGCCATATGCTTCTCGGCAAGTATAATCCGATGGGCCATGACATACAATTGAGTAAGAGTTTGAAAGGAAACCAGAACTTAGTCGAGGTTAACCATAAGGTCGAGTAAAAAAAAATTTTTTTTTTACCCTGACAGCATCATGATTGAGCTGCTTGACCAGTTGGAAGCTCAAGTAGTCCTCATGTCAACCAATTTCATCCTTCTGCATCTAGCTGAGTATATTCTACCAGGCAAATTGGGGGTCGTCGGTGAGACTAACGAACTGGGCGGGCTCGCAGGTCGGAGCGACTGGAACAGAGGCGCCCTCTGGCTGGATCGACGGATCAATTGGATGGACTTGAGTTTGATTAGGGGTAGGGTTCTTAGCCCCTGAGTTGGCCCCTAATTCCAGCTTGGCCTTTTTGGTTGAACATTACTCAGCCTTATTCTTCCTCTTCAGTTGGTCCAAGTTTAATTTGGCCATTAGAGGAGCAGTTTCGGATGGATTGTCTGCACATAAAAGTTAGATCAAAATAAGAACAACTTGAAAGTAAAAATAAAACGTTGGATTAAATACTCACTCCACTCACGTTCGGTGGCAAGGGCGGAACGAGTCGGCTCCGGGCTTAGCATGTATGTGGCCAAAGCCTCCACATTAACCAACAACTCCACTTCGTGGACATCGTGGTCCTTCATACGCTGGACTTGGGCTTTCAACTCCTTGGATAACTTTGGCTGGGTTCAGGTTGTCGAGAAAAACAAACGGTCATTCCTAGTGATTGTAAAATAAATACATCGGTAAAAAAAGAGAAAAGTGGAAGAGTAAGATTGTGTACCTTTCTTCATTGGGCTTTCCCAGTGACGAAGGACTCGAGCTGTATTTGGGGAAAGTGACTCCCAATGCTGGAGGTCCCATCCGTCTTTATAGACAAAGAAAAATTTATCTTTCTAACTTTTGTTAGAGGTTGGAAGACCTGTTACGAGGTTAAGATCCCTCTCTCGGCCTGAGAAGAACCATCAGCCATGACCAGCCTCTGTTATTTTATAATAGTAATTCCTCTTTTAGATTTCTTGCCCTATTACCGCCCTTCACAGGACGACACAAACAATCAGAATCCTCCAACTATTGGCGAGGATCTGTCCCCAAGTTAAATTGAGCCAACTCAAAATCTCCCGAACAGGCTTTATCAACGGAAATCTGAGACTGCTAGTAAAGGCACCCTCATATATCGTTATCTCACCGTTTCTCAGACGGTAAGCCCTATCACCTTCTGAAGGGACCCTGAAAGACATGGATCGAGGAAACTAGAAGTTGACCTATAATTGTTGTATTTTGACACTGTTCAAGGTCGATCTAATGTTTTCGGTAGTATACTAGGGTTGGTCACTGGAATGGTTGTTTGATTCCCCAACATCTTTGGGGAATGCATCCATTATTGGTCCGAGATTTTCGTCTTGGACCTCCCAGACCTCAAAATAATCAGGCGAGCTATCCCTACCCTAACTAAATCTTGGCGATTAGCCATAAATAGGTTCCTAATATCTTTATCTGTTTCGTCAATTTCTTCTCTATATGAATCAAATAGTGAAGTGCCAAAGATGGCCCTAATGAATCCAAGGTTATGAGTAAAATCTTGACAGGTAGATGTCTCTCGATTCCTACTGTAAAACCAACGGATGCGTCGGACGAACCAATGCATAAAAAACAAGAAGAAAAGAAGAGACTGAAACTCTTATAGATGCAAAGGTTGGGTTTGCTAAAGGCTTGAAGTGCTGGTTGCAAAAGGCGATGTCTGAGAGTGCTTGAGAACGACGATGTGCAGGTGAAGACGATTAGAAAATCTCTTATCAATATATTATTCCCGCTTTGAAATTAACGGCCCAGATTTCATCCTCTGTTACAACCCCAAAATTGATCTTTTAAATTCAATGGTTACGATTTCATCATATGAAATATCCACGATTTGCCTATATTTGAACGATGTGGATCTTTTTGTATCTAACACTCAGAATTAGATCGCGTAAGGCCTTTAATCTTAAATCGACGCGTGGTACACGATCTGCAGAAGGTGAAACGCCACTACGGCGCAGACATCAGCATGCCTGCGAAACATTTAATGCTTGTACCTATCTGTCAGATATTTCAACCATCACAAATTCCTAGTTCAATTGAACCATCTGGGATTCTCATGGCCCTCTGGACTCATTTAGTTCAGAAAACAACTCAGACGGCATGCCAGAGGTTCATCTCAGTCGATTTCTATGATCGAGGAACTATGGGCATCTGATAGGGTGCGCCTGACTAACTATTATTGACTATATTTCCGACCGATTAGAAATGGATTCCTCTTGGCCATCTTCGATGACCAAGAGAATCGGGAGCATCTGATAGGGTGTGCTCGACCGATTGAATTGAACCGATCATCCGACCGAGCACTCATGTCCGACCGATCGTATGGACCTAACTAGAATGACTGATCACTCGGTTGAGAAATCTAATCGATCCTACAGAATAAGACAAAAATGCTTACGTTATAGTCACACATATAACCGCCCTCTGATATATCTCCTTAATGAGGTGCGTCTGACTTACTAGTATTATCCAGTTGATATTAGTATAGGTCTGACCCGAGTGACTGATCAGGATAGATTGACCATAATGATCGGTTATTCACGAACGACCGATCTACTTATTCCCCCGATTGGATGATCAGGAATACCGACTGCCTTTACCTCCAAAGCAAGGATGCTTGCGTCATCATCACGCATATAACAACCTTCTTACAAATTCTGTGATACTCGCCTATTGATACGCTACCTGCCCACTAACGGTTTTGATAACTAATCAAAGAATATTTGTATGAGGATCTGCAGATACACGTGGCATAATTTAATTGGGACTGAAGCTTGATTCAGTACGGTTCCCACACATAAACCTCCATACAAGTTCAAGGTACTTGGATAAATATGGTGACCTCTGAAAATTAGGTACACACTACATTTTACCTTACTGTTACCGGCCAAAATACTTTATCAGCTCTCTTTCTAACTTAGGTATCAGAGACTTTTTGGCAGACACCACATCGGTGTCAATGCAGTTGTTTTTAGCAACTCGGATTCAGTTTGGATCGTTCAGTGCTCATTCAAATTCACTGTATCATCAAATTTTATATTGAGGTATGGATTTGGGTGGTGTTTGGATGATAAAATAAAAATAAATAAAAAAAATTAGTGTAAAAATGACAAGTGACAAAATTTGATTAGAGAAAATTAGAAAAAAATAAAAATTATAATTTTTTTTAGTATTTTATTGTTAAATCAAACACTTCCTTGTTACAGTCAACTCACTCTAGCCCAATAGCAAAGTTAAATTTCCACCATCACTGAGAGTCAAGCTCCACAGCGTAAGGTAGAGACTGGCGCAAATTTCGGTTCATATTTATTTTATCTTTTTGATTTTTACTTTTACATGATGCAAAGTTTTTAGGAGGGATATTTCTTTTCGGAGGATAACTTTTTTACAATCATTTAGGAGAGAGAATATTTTTATTTCACATGCTAACATGTTCATTCTACATACCAATTCGGAAGGGAAAATTTATTTTTTATTTCAGGTGATGAAATTTTTTTAGGAAGCATAATTTTTGTTACATTAGCAGGAATATTTTCTTTTTATTTAACATATGAAATATTTTTAGCAGAGGGACGTTTTTAAGAAGGATAACATTTTCGCATTAATTTAAGAGGGATAATCTATTTTATTTTACATTCTAAATCTTCATTCCCCAAAGACGAATTTAGGATGGACAATTATTTTTTTTTTTAATATATTCATGATGATATTTTTAGGAGAGACATTGTTTTTTGGAAAGAATAATTCTTTTACATTTATTTATGAATGGAATTTTTGTTAGGATATATATTTTTTTTCACGTGCTAAATCTTCATTCCTAAAGATGAATTTAGGTGGGATAATTTATTTTGGTAAGCATTTTTTTTTTCATTAATTGAGGATAAATTTTTGGAAAATGTCAATTTCATACATTTTCCTTTTTCTTTTTGTAAAACCAGTAAATTTTTGAAATTTACATGCACAGTGAACTCACAACACTCATGGTCCAATAGCAAAGTTGACTCTCCCCCATCTCTCAGGGTCGAGCTCAACAGAAAAAGACAGAGACTTGAGCAAATTTTGGTTCATATTTATATATTTTTAATCGTAAAAATGTTTAAAGTTGACGTTCGAAAAAATGACTTCCATACTGTCGGAGTCTTAAAGTGGTTGTTTGAATCAAAATTGGCAAATTAAATTGAAGTCCTCGTCCATTTGCCGAGTGCCTCGGACGATATTCACAAACCTAGAGCAGCAATCGTTTTTAACATGACAGATTTTAGCGACAACAAGGGTGAATATGAGTAAAACTAAACAGCATACACAAGGATCAATACTCGAAATCAAACGTTTATTATAAATACTCCATATTGATCATTCAAGTGGTATCTAATTTGTTTTTTAATTTTTATTTTCTATTATTTGTTTTGAGCTCATTTTAGACTTTTAAAAATAAGAAAAATAGTTCAAAATGTATTTGTTCACTTGTATTTTTAAAATTTATTTTAAAAAAATAAAAAAATAAATTTACACATAAAATAAAAAATGACAAAAAGTCGTTTTAAATGTTTTTAATCTAAAATAAATAAAATCTTGAAACAAACAAGACAAGACATTTTCTATTTTTTTATTTTGAAAATTTTAAAACATAAAATAAATAAAATAAAAAATAAAAAAGTAAACTCAATGCTACCTTAATTGTTGTTATTTTTATGCATCCAACAATTCACGCTCGGTGTTGCAAAATTTAAATAAAAAAAAGTAATGTTGGTCCCAACGCACACGGTGCATTTAGTTCTGCTCCTGACACTCGATTTAATTGGGTTTGGTGAATAACTTGAGCTAAGATTTTTGGCCGAGGAAAACTCATTTTTGAGAGGGAGAGGAGGTTTTGATACTTTCCTCTTCCTCTCCCTCTCTCTCTTTTTTATCTATTATTTTCTTCGTTTCAGGTAAGGTTAATTTAGGATTTTGTGGACAAGATTTGAATTTAACCCTAGAGCCATTTCAAATTACGTAATGATTAATCCTCTTGTTTTTAATGATATAATTTTCTTTATTTACATGATTTATTCTCGCTTGGATGATTTAAAAATTAATCTATTGATATGACCTTAAGCCCATATGCCTGAATCCAAAGGTCATTTTAATACTTTAATACTTTTTACATTAAGCATGCATATATTTTCTGGGTTCTTACGCATACACATTTCAAGGTAGACTTTCCATCCTTCTTAAACTCGACAACAAGAACCCAAAAAAAAAAAAGGGTTATTTCTGCCTCGTACAAGTCCATTAGTTCATCGAACTTTTCTCCAACTTGATCCATTATCTTGGAACTTCACAAACAAGTTCATCAATTTACTCACACTGCTGTGTGAACAATGGTTAATTGAACTTGGAACAAATCTTCCTAATCTCCCCTTCAGCACCAGTCTTGACGTCAATGCTGCTCATCCTGGTCATAGCCTTTGGAAACTCGAAATCAAATCTCAATCCCAGCAATCCTCTGACCTTTCCTGCATAATTTTCAACAATTCTACGCGTTGCAGGATCTCCCCAGAGCCTCTGATCGGACTCGAGAATCCCATTTCCGTCGCGCACGTTCTTAAAGTAATTGGCGTCGAATTTGAACTGGCTATCCTTGTCTAATCCCACACGCTTCGAGCCATCGCCATTCTTGGGGCAAAGTGCTTGAAGCTGTGCTAAGAATTCTTGGTTTATGGTTGGATCTGCGTTGCCCGTTGTTGTGTAGTTGTACAATCGGGACCTGAAGAATAAACAGTCTGCTTGGCCAATGGAATGTGCCCCTCCAACCAAACACCATGTCAAAATAAATAAATAAATTAATTAATTAATAACAATATTATAAAATCAAAAAGTTCTATCATTAGAAGTTGTAATTAGAATGATGAGAAAGATTTGAACTCCTATCATTTGTAAATAATAAATATTTGTAATTTTATTTAAATATCACAATTCATCACTGTCACATCATTATAGTATTATTATCGCTTCTTGACCATGAGGGGAGGCGAGTTAATCGGGATGGGTTAACCGGTGACCGACCGCATCTGGTTCGAGAATGGGTCAAGTTCGACCTAGTCAATTTTC
>JAVXUM010000021.1:22895250-22907690 GCA_035590655.1 Pouteria glomerata
CACAATGGGAGAAAAACCCCACCAAGCCACTAAAATGATCAACTTCTTGGTAGTAGACTGCCCCTCAGCGTACAACAAGATCCTCGAAAGAACAGCACTAAACGCATTCCGAGCAGTCACATCCACCTACCATCTTCGCGTCGAGTTCCCGACCAAAGATAGGGTCGGATGTGTCAAAGGTGATCAAAGAGTGGCTCGAGAATGCTATGTCTCATCTCTCAAGGAAGAGGTTCCCAGGGAAGCTTTAATAATTGACGGGCTAGAGGTCCACGATGAAGAAAAAATAAAGAGGGGAGAGCCAGAAGGCGAGCTGGAAGACCTGGAGGTTGGCTCTCCCGGTCAGTAAAGATCAATAAAGCTCGGCTCAGAAACGCCGGAGCCCCTGAAGAAAGAAATAAAAGAGTTTTTACTCAATAACCTGAATGTTTTTGCCTGGTCCCACGAAGATATGCCCGGGATCAGTGCGAGCGTGATCGCTCACCACCTCAACATCTACCCTGCTGCTCGGCTAATAAAACAAAAGAGGAGAGTCTTTTGCCCAAAGCGGAATGAGGCTATTGCTGACAAGGTAGATAAGTTGATAAAGGCCAGATTCATCCGTGAAGTCCATTATCCCGCTTGGCTGTCCAACGTCGTAATGGTTAAGAAGTCAAACGGCAAGTGGAGAATGTGTGTCGATTTCACGGATTTGAATAAGGCGTGCCCAAAGGATAGCTTTCCCTTGCTGTCCATTGACTTGCTGGTTAATTCAACAGTCGGCCATGAGATGCTATCATTCATGGATGCATTCTCGGGATACAACCAAATAAAAATGGCTGACCGAGATCAAGAGCACACTGCATTCATTACCAACCGAGGGCTTTATTGCTATAATGTTATGCCATTTGGGCTAAAGAATACCGGGGCGACCTATTAGCGGTTAATGAATAAGATGTTTGGGGGTCAGGTCAGGCGAAACGTCGAGGTGTATGTGGATGATATGCTCGTTAAGAGTAAGGAGATGAAGTCGCATGTAGCTGACCTTCAAGAAACTTTCAACACCTTAAGGAGATATGGGATGAAACTGAACCCGGCCAAATGTGCATTCGGGGTGGCATCTGGTAAGTTCCTCGGGTTCATGGTCTCTAACCGAGGAATAGAGGCCAATCCGAAAAAGGTCAGAGCCATAATGGAGATGCAACCACCCCGGACGACAAAGGAGGTTCAGAGACTCGCAGGCAGGGTGGCCGTCCTCAATAGATTCATCTCCCGATCGACCGATAAATGTCACCCTTTCTTCAAGGTATTGCGAAAGGCATTTGAATGGACAGCTGAATATGAGGAAGCATTCCAACAGCTTAAGTAGTACCTGGGGTCAGTCCCCTTGCTCAGCCGGACCACCCCAAAGGAGGAACTATTCCTCTACCTTGCTGTTTCTTCCACGGTTGTGAGTTCAGTTTTGGTACGGGAGGAAGGAGGAGTTCAGAAGCCGATCTACTATACGAGCAAGGCCCTCCGAGGAGCAGAAGAAAGGTATCCAAAGATGGAGCAGTTGGCCTTTGCCCTGATAATCGCTGCTCGGCGACTGAGGGCCTACTTCCAAGCCCATACCGTCATCGTGCTCACAGATCAGCCCTTGAAGAATGTACTCCACAAACCCGAGACATCCGAACAACTTATGAAGTGGTCGGTCGAGCTCAGTCAGTTCGACATCCAGTACCGACCGAGAATAGCAGTAAAGGGGCAAGCAGCTGCTGACTTCATTGCAGAGTTTACAACGAATCAGAAGGGTCTAGACCCAGAAAAAGACTGTGATATGGGAGATGAGCAGTGGACACTGAACATGGATGACTCCTCCATAAATAAGTCCGGTAGGGCAGGAATAATTCTTGTGTCCCCCGAGGGCCACAAATTCGAGTATGCGTTGAGATCAAGTTTCCCACTACAAATAATGTGGCAGAGTACGAGGCCATCCTTGCAGACCTTCAGATGGCCAAGAGAATGGGGGCAGAAAGAATAAAGGTCCTCAGCGATTCCCAGTTGGTTGTCGAGCAGATCCAAGGTGAATACGAAGCTCGAGATGAACACATAGCCAGATACAGAGAACGAGCAAGGAGTCTTTCAAGAAAATTCTCCAAGTTCAACCTTTAGAGAATCCCGAGGGAACAGAACGAGGAAGCTGACCGATTGGCAAGGATTGCCTCCTCTGGTAAAGCATCAGACGTACCGATGGAGACACTCGACCGACCAACCATCCAGACTCCAGAGGTAAGTCAAATCCAAGAAGAAGCCGAATGAGCAAAGCCGATTAGAGCCTACTTGGAGAATAGTGTCCTGCTAGGAGACAAAAACGAAGCCAGAAGAGTGCAGTGCAGATCGAGTAAATACCTGATCATTGATGGTATTCTATACAAGAGAGGTAATAGCACCCCTTTACTTCGATGCCTGAACGAGTATGAAGCCGAGTATGTGATGAGGGAAGTCCATGAAGGGGTTTGTGGCAATCACTCGGGCGGCAGAGCATTGGCGGGAAAGGTCTTGAGGGCTGGATACTACTGGCCCATGATGGAAGTAGAGGCCCGGGAATTTTTGAAGAAATGTGACAAGTGTCAGAGATTCTCCAACATTCCAAGGCAGCCGGCTCAGGAGTTAACGCCCATCCAAAGCACTTGGTCATTCGCCCAGTGGGGGATTGACATCATTGGTCCGTTCCCCCTAGGAAAGGGGCAGAGGAAGTTTGCGGTTGTTGCCGTCGACTACTTCACGAAGTGGGCAGAAGCTGAAGCACTCCCATCCATCACAGAGCAAAACATGAGAAAATTCCTCTGGCAGAACATCATCTGTCGATTCGGCATCCCGAAGGTGGTCATCACTGACAATGGGAAGCAGTTCAAGGGCAGGCAATTTAACGGGTTCTGCGAGGAGCTAGGGATCAGCCATCACTACTCCTCACCAGAGCACCCCCAGGCCAATGGTCAGGTCGAAGTCACCAACAGATCCCTCCTCAAGATTATCAAAACAAAACTAGACAAGGCAAAGGGGCTCTGGGCAGACGAGCTTCCGAACATTCTGTGGGCCTACAAAACAACAGAGAGAACTCCAACAGGCCGAACCCCTTTCTCCCTAACTTATGGGACAGAGGCAGTAATACCAGTGGAGATCGGGCTCCCAAGCCCCCGAACGGCCGCCTATGATCTTGATCGAAACCACGAACTGCTAGAGGAGGAGATCGACATGCTCGAGGGAAGAAGGCTGCAAGCAGCAATCCGAATGGCCTCTTATCAACAAAGGATGCGCCAATACCACAACTCCAGAACTCGACCGAGGGAATTTGCAGTGGGTGACTTGGTACTGAAGCGAGTTAATCAATCAACGAGAATCCCGCAGGAAGGCAAGCTGGGACCGAACTGGGAGGGGCCCGTCCAAGTGCTCGGCTACAACAGAAAGGGGACCTACAAGTTAGTAACACTCCGGGGCAAAGAGCTACCACATCCTTGGCATGCTGAGCACCTCAGGAGATACTACACTTGAGACAATTTTTTGTGATTTGTAAATTTTTTCGATTGATTTATTATGATATTCTCGTAAGCTGATACAATCAACTTTATCAATTCATTGAGCAGGACTCACTTTTCTCTACGTCTCATGGTCTCTACACAACCAAGATAACTCTATTTCAACTTCTCTACTTCAAACGGTCCACAGGACCAGAGGCTCAAGTAGCCTATGCCCACGAGGCAATCTTTGATGGCCAAGTCTACGGGAATGGTCATGGTCTAAATCGACGATAATCGACACGATGTGGGAAGCAAAACTGCACGGGATGCAAGGCAAAGTCAATAAGACCTGCGCATGGGTCACGAGCTCTAGGGGTCTCGATCGAACCCCGACCTGAAGCGGATCGACCAATCGACACGACGGGGTGTCAGGCAAAGTCAATAAGACCTGTGCATGGGCCACAAGCCCTAGGGGTCCCGATCGAACCCCGACCTAAAGCGGATCGATCGATTAGGAAGACTAGTAAAATGACAGCAAAACCAACCGACCGACCCATCCAATCATTCTGTCAAGTCCTGAATGATCTTGAAATGGAGTTCAGCAAACAATTACAATGGAAGCCCAGAGTAACAAGGGAAAGAATAAAAGCATCATTCACAATACGGAGAAATTAAGAAAAGGATCTTCATTATAATAACAAGTTTGCTACAATTCGGCTGGGCCTCAGGCCCTTACAAAAAAAAAAAAAAAAAAACAACAACAACAACAAAACGGAAAAGGGCAGAAACAGAAGTGGGCTACTCCGCTACAGCACCATCATTGTCGTCGGCATCGGTCTGGAGTTCGCCAGTTTCTTGATCCGTCTCGGTCAGCTCAGCTCCGGTGTGCCCGACCGGCTCGAGGTGCTGAGAAGACCCGACCTCAGTCGCCTGATCGGTTTGTCCGGTAAACTCGGTTGTCTGAGCTTTGCTAGCCTTTATATCGGACAAATCCAAATTAGGATAGGCAGCCGAGATCTTTCCCTTTGCATAATCAAAGCCCTCAATGAAGACAGGCTTGAGTATCTTCATATATTCCTTGCTGCGCTTGAAGTTTCGACTGCCTCGACCTTGGCGTTCTCGAGCTGCTCATTGAGCTCGGCATTATTTTCTTTCAGTTCGTTGTTTGATCTCTTTAGCTCTTCAATTTCCTTTTTAGCCGTCTCGAGCTCGGCATTCACAGCTTCACGCAGAGATTGAACATTGGCATGTTCTGCCTTCAGCACCCGGTGTTCGGCCTGGAGGGATTGTTCTCTTTGTAGCACTTTTTTTTTCTCAGCTAGAGCCGAGAGTTCGGCATCTCGGGCCTTTTGCAGGTCGGCTAGCATGTTTTTGGTGTTTTGGCGCTCGTTGTATAAGGCTTTCTCAGTCTTACCTAGCCTTTTGAACAAGGCGTAAGAATGGAAGATCACATGCAATGGACAAGATAAAAACGTAAGGAAAAGGGATTACACACACAAAGGGAGGTTCAGTAGAGAAACTGACCTTAAAGGCCTCGTGATTAAGCTCACGGGCCATGTCGATGCTCTCTTTCCCTTGGAGAACAGAGAAGTCCTCGCCAGCAAGGGCAGTATTCATCTTCTGCCAAGCAGTCGAACTGCTGGCCAGAAGAGATTCCGGCAAAGGCCCACCTTGCCTCGAGCCGGACGCAACCGCAGCTGTCCCGACAGCGGTAGGGACAGGAAGATTGGCGGTAGGCGCAAGTGGAGGTGGCGGCAGAGGCGGAGCTCCACTTCTAGACCCTTCCCCGCCAGACCCGACTTCTGGAGGAGGCGGAGGAGCCTTTGGCCTGGATGACCTTGGCCTCTTCCTCGGTGGCTCCTTCGAAGGCTCGGTTGTGGCGCCCTCATCCAAGAAGCTGACATCAAAAATAGGCATCTCTTCGTCTGCCGAGCTTGGATTTTCGCTTCTTGGAGCGGTCCTCTTCAATGGCGCTACCTCCTCCTCCTCATCTTCTGCTGACTCCTCGATAACCACGGAAGGCCTCTGAGGTTTTTTGGCGATGGCCTTCTTAAACCGAACTTGCTTTGTCTGTTCGGTCTGAACAAATGGCCATTCGATCTGCACCCCCGAGTCTTCGCTATCTGCGAAAAGGACAAAGAGATACTCAGAAAATAGGAAAAAACAGAACATGGCATAACAATTTAAAAACTCACTCCGCTCACGTTCGGCAGCTAGAGCCTCTCTCGTGGGGTCGGGACCGAGCAGGTACAGGGACAAGTTGTCTACTGTAATCAGGAGCTGACAATCCCGAACGTCATTCTCCTTCGCTCGAGGCAGGAGCTGTTTCTCCTCTCGAGACAAATAAGTCTGCTCTCGAGCTGAACAGGGAATAAAAAAAAAAAAAAAGTTAGTTCAAGATCGGGACAACTTATAAGCTAGGAGAAGGGGGTTTTTAACTCATACCATTTTTGGAGGGTAATCTCCATCGCCATGGGACCCGAATGTTCTTGTCTTCCTCCCTCTCCCACGGTTAGAACTCCCATGTACTTCCCCTAATGAAGAAGAACTTTTCTTCCAACCTTTGTTGGAGGTCAGCAGGTCGGTCACGAAGTTAAACTCTGGCTTCCTTGCCGAGAAATACCACCACCCCGACCCCCTCTCCGTGATTTTATAGAAGTACATGAACAGGTCAGCCGTCATGTCGTCTCCTGTGGCTGCCTTCCAAAATATTATGCTGCCGATCAATATCTGCCAGCTGTTCGGTATGAGCTGGCCGGGAGCGAGGGATAACCAACTCAAGATCTCCCAAACGAGTTTCGGAAGAGGAAATCTTAGACCAGCGGCCAGAGCGGCCTCATACACAACTATCTCGCCCCCATGGACCGAAAGGGCGGTGTCTTTACTATCTGGTACCCTATAGTGGAGGTCCGAGGGGAATTGATATTGGGCGATCAGGTCAGAGATTCTCTTCCCTGAAATCACCGATGTGATCTTCTCTGCCTCAAAGCTCCCTCCAACCCCACTACTCTCCCCGACCACCATGCCCCCTCGCCTCTTCTCGATACCTGGTTCAAAGGCATCCATAATACGGCCACTCGTACTGGCCGGAGCACTGGCACTGGGGGCATCCGATACGCCCCTCTGAGGAAAAACAGGCCCCTCTTTGTCGGACCCCTCGCTATCGTTACCATGAAACCTCTCTGTTCTAGCCAGTAGAACAGAATGAATAATGTTGATAACTTTATAAGTATAAAAGGCAAAAATAACAGCCCCTACGACGTTCTTAATCCGCCTAGGGTTTCTTAAAAATTCTACAGGTTCAGGTAGGGTTCTCTCTCTATCATAATAATATTTGCAACGGTTGAGAAGCCAATACATACAAAGCAAATGAAGAAGATGAAGAGAAAACGAAAAAAAAATTCCTTTACCAACACAAAGAACAGAGAAAGCCTTGAGCGAACAACAACCGACACCGGAGAAGATGCTGTTTGCAGAAGACTTTCTGATAACTCAGTAAGCTGGAGTGGTTTGTAAAAGTTTTCCCAAACCTACAGTTCCGCAGCTTATAGCCACGACGGTTCGACTATTTTTTTTTTTTTTCCATTTGAAATGAGCGGCCCAGATTGAAAGTTAAAATCCCAAATCCAACTGACAGGGCCCTTTTGCGCCCGCCGCTGTCAGGCCACCCAATGACGTCGTTATGCGTGACGAGGACGTGGAACGGCCGCGATTTTTTAATCATTTCGAATCCTGACACCACCTAACCATTAAATGTGTCTCTTAAATGACGTCGCGTGAACATCCCCCATATTTGCTTCTTTTTTGTCCTGAATTATAACAGTCTGATCGGTTACGAAAATCCTTAACCGATCGATGCGCCTAGGGCGTCCGAATTTTCTGATTCCTCTCGGTCCTCTCGTAGCCCAAGGAACCGGGGGCATCATCTGATAAGCGATACCGACAGAATCCGCGACACGAGCTTTAAAGGTAATTGAACCAGTAAGTGAGAGATTCCTTGTGGCCAAAAATCGAATATTTGATTCCTTTTGCCACTCGATGACCAAAAGGAATCGGGGGCATCTGATAGGGGTGCACCCGACCGAACATAATACCCGACCACAAACGATCAACGGATCTACCTAACGAGAACGACCCAAGCGGTGCTGTTCATATGTTCAACCTCGACCCGATCGTTATCGATCGGACGGTCGGTCCCCCACTCCGGAGTGCCCGACCGATCTTGACAAAAAGATAAATGTGCCTACGTGTCATGCCCGCCACTACCTTCTGACACGCCGTGATTCACGCTGAGAATTACGCTCCACTACTAACGATTTCGATTAGCCACCAGAAAATATCGTCCTTGGGATTTACCTTACACGTGGCATATTATGATTGGAAGAGAATACGATAATCTACTATTCACATGCATAACATTCATGCAGTATCATGCACGCCTATATATGCATCTTCACCCCTGGTATGAAGGTACGTGCACATATATACTCTACTGTTACTCTGCCAAAAGATTATTTCAGCTCTCTTGCTAACTTAAGCAGCGGAGGCTCTTTGGCAGGCATCACACCGGTGTTTAGACAGCATCCTCAAGTGACCCAGACGATTTTCGGACCATCCAATGCTCTTCCAAATCTGCTGAGTTATCATGTTTGATTTGATATAAAATGATTAAAAATTATATAAAATGAAAGGTGACAAAATATTACTAGAGAATTTGGCAATAGATTTTGGCAAAATTTTTAAAAAAGTTAGAATGTTTTGGAGTTTGAAAAAGGTGTTACTTTTGAAATTTTTTGAAGTTTTTTAATTGCAAAAATAAAATCCTAGATATACAGTTGAGTAGCGCCCTTGAAAAAAAAAAAAAAAAAGAATAAATTAGTTTCAAAATCATTAAAAATATGTTTTAAATGGTTTCGAATTTTTTATTACATTGGTCTAAATTTCCGAAAATATGAAACAGAACATAAAATTACCAAACGCAAATCCTTATTTCCGAAACATAAATTATAATTGCCACACACAATTGCCAAAAATAAAACCCAAAACAAACAAAGCTGAAGGATCAAAATAATACATAAATAACTTATACATGCTTCTATAATTGGAGCTGTATTTGGATCACAATATGCATTTTACGTCAGTGTTAGAATATAATACAAGCCTGAGTCCCAAAAAAAAAAAAAAAAAAATTAAAAATACAGAGCTTTGTATTTTCTAGTTTACCTCCACAAAATCCTCAACTATTTCGCTACTTGTTCCAGAACAGGAACTTTATTCCACGCATCCTCTAATACACCAGTCTGCAGCGGAGGCAACGAGAAGACGCTCACTGTTGAGCTTTTGCTACGAATTTCTTTCAACGCCCGCAAGGCCGCGATGGTGCTTTTCATATAAAAACTCTCCATATTCTCAATCTCTGCAAGTTCCCTGGGAGCTTTCAGGAGGCCATCATTCTTGGAGGCGGGAGAAGTCGACGGCTCGTCCCCATCAGCCGGTTCAGTTGAACTTGGGGGCTCGTCTATGGGGAAGAGGCGATCCAGCAGCGCCTCACACTCCTTCACGAACTTGTAAAGCAAATCAGTGGTGAAAAAGGGCTGTTGCAGGACCTTCTGAATGAAAGGTGAGCGAAGAAGAGCGCCGGTTCTTTTGTCATACTTTTTGAGAATCTTCACCAACCCTGTTAAAGAGCATTTAAAGGTGAGAATGAAAATTCCATGATGATGCATTCTGCATAACGCCGCCAAAATTGGAGCATATGCCGAAATTCCAAGCTAAAATTTGGACAGACGGGAGCTGATAGTGATTTACTTGGCCTATATTTGATCAGGTTGTTTGTTCTAAAAGACTTTAGATAGTTAACATTCTAGAAACAATAAATTATATCAGGAAATGTTGAAGCGAAGTGTGCCTGACTTCTAAATTAGGCATTGTAGGAGAGTTAAGATCAGATTTTCTGGAAGTATGACAAAATAAAATATATGCACTTCCCTGTAATGATCCCCAATCTAGTGATAGTATAGCTGCTATAGCATAACACATTTTTTAATAGCTTAACTTGTTTTTAGTTATCAGCATATTTATGTGAGCATGGCAAAACAGTTCTAGATGCAAATAGTAGGTCAATGCTTTTTTCCCCCCACTCGGCTAATTCTGACCCAAGGACTAATTTCCCTCAACCTTGTAACTGAACTCAAAGTTGTAATTTCTCCAAATCAATAATCATGAGGCAGCAGTCATCATTCAATTTTTGCCTCCACTAGCGCGTGTGCAAAAAAAAAAACAGGGGTTAGCTCAAGTGAAAAACACGCTTCCAGGTCAGGCTCAACTCACCTCAATTCTTTTTTTTTTTTTTTTTTGAAAGGTAAATAAGGAAGAGAGCAGCCGTCGGATCGAACCTGGAACTATGAGCGGACGAAAGAGATGCTCTGCCACATGAGCTAAAGGCCATGCTCAACTCACCGTAATTCCATTTCCCAAACATAAGTATATTTTATATTCTTCTTAGTAGCTAAACCAGAAATAAAAAAAGACAAGGAATTCAGTTTTTATAGAGAAAAATGACATGAAAATTACCTGTATAGTTAAGGGCACTGTAATTCTCCAACAAAACCATCTCTCCATGAAAGTCCACAATCTCCTTCCGGATCGTTATCATCTCTTCGTTCGAATCTTTGGCCTTTGCCACTCTATCTTGCAAGTCCTATCCCAACCACAAGAAGAAAATGTCACTTTGGTGGAACACCCTTTTGAATCTAATACCAAAATATCCCATATCACCTTGGGGCTCACAACATGCTGAAATCTCAACAGTGACTCATAGCCTTGCAATACCAAAAAACAAAGATGACATTAATTTTATTTTTACCCACACCATGACAAAATTCTAAGATCCCAACTGGCAGGGTCCACAAAAAGCTAACATGCTAAATTCTTCATCCCATCCAAACTCTAATTTTAAATAGGTGATTTCGCTTGAACATCCAGGCTTTGAGTTGAGTTTTATAATTTAATACTTTCAAAGATAAAGGTAATATAGCATACACATGCCCAAAACTTGATGATATTATAGTTGTATTTGAGAGGACTCCATTTTCGCTTTTTAATCTTTTGTTTGTGCACTTTTTATATTCGGTGCAATGATCTACTTCTTCACATGCGAACGAGAATCACATGTGAAGGGTATGTTGAAATTTATCTCACATCACATTGATAAAATAGTCTCTCCTAAACCAATAAAAGATCATCTCTGTAGCATTTGCCAATTATTTTTGACGTCAATTTTTAACAAATGAAATAGAAAACCTGACCAATTCTCTTCTTGATAGACCTTTAACAGAAAATCTCGTTTGGTTGATATGGTATAACACGCATAGATCACTCAACACGAATCGCATTATACAACAGTGGGATTCGAATCCACAGACAAGTATTTGTTAAGATTCGATGATCCGAGGCCGCTTGCCAATCTTACTATGCTTATTACGCTCGAGGTATTCGAATTTGACGAATAAATAAATAACAACTATGATGATGAAAAAGGTAAGACCTTTACTAACAATCATCGTTGGGTCCACAAATACTAAAAGGGGCATGCTAGTGCTTAGCAGTTTTCAAAATTAGATCACAACGGATATAAACCAATCCAGGTGCCACGTTGGTTATAAAATACTGAAATCACTGTGACAGAGTTTAGATAAAAAATAATCAAACAGAGTTTTCTACCCATGTGTAAACCAAATGAAATGATATTAAATTTATGAATTTAGTAATTTTTTCTATAGAAGTGAAGATGGCCATTGTTTAAACATCTCATAATATATGTTTTATGTGAAAATAAAAATAAAAAAAACAAAGAGTGGACTTGACTTTACAACAGCCCAGCGCAATATAGCATATCCTGGATGGCTGAAGTGTGGCGTGTGCCAGTTGTCACAGAATCCAATATCTAAGTGCGCACTGCGCAATTGATGAGAATCCCATGCGCCCGTTAGCAGGAATTTATTAAATAAAAACATCATAAATTTTAAATTGTCAAATTTTGCGTTTTGTTTTGCATTGAAAAAGGGGTAGATTCTTTATTTTTAAATTTATAATCCATATCAATTACCATTGCGCGGTGCACGTTAGTGAAACACACAGATCTCCGATGTACGAAAATAGAAAAACTACTTCAACGCAATAACGGCTACTTTTTTTTTTTAATCGATTTGCTTGCACTGGAACACTATTAAGTATATGATTCAAAGTGGCTTAGTTGAATATCAATTAGAAATTACGCAATACTAATTAAATACCTTCAATATGATGATATACTCTTCCTCTTTCTCAACGAAGAAACTGTTGAATTTCTCGAGCTCGGCCTCCAGCAACTCCATGAAATCAGTCTCCTCCTTCGTCATGTCGCTGGCCGCCGCTGCATCGTCTCCGGCGGCATCGAGCCTCGGGCGCTTGGCGGCGCGATTTTCACCGGCTTTGGGCTGGATCAGCTTGAGGCACTTCTTCAGCTCCTTGTAGGACAAGAATTTGTCCCTCCACTCGGGCAGAGTCTCCTCGATCTGGTTGCTGAGGCTCTTCCCGAACTTCATCTGTTCTCGGGCGAAAGAAAAATTCGCGAGAAAGTCAAGGATGGGTGGTGAGCAAATGCGGAGTGAGGTAGGAAATTGGGGTGATATAACTGCAAGCGCAGAATATCCGAAGGCTTACGAATATTCCTGGTTTCTGGAAAGAGTATATCTCTTGGTTTTATTCCTTTTTGATGTGGAGAGAGTCAGAGAGAGATTGTGTTATGAGGTTCCGAGCAGCCACGTGGCGGTGGAGTGGCTTGGGGGAGAAGCTGGTTGGTGAGAGCAACTGGACGGTGTGGCCCTGTGGGGCCACCAGCTTTGTATATATTTTACGTATACTTATATATATTTTATATTTTCATGCGTGAACTTTTACTTATAAGGATTATGGGAGTGAAGT
>JAVXUM010000021.1:22907790-22926004 GCA_035590655.1 Pouteria glomerata
TTTAATCAAGAATTTTGTTCTTTTGATTGTTAAATTTTCTATTTTACTTATTCTTAAATATTTATGGATTGCGAAAACATGTTAGGCTAGGTTTTCATAATCTTGATTTAATGTTTTCAAGGTAGGGTGGATTGTTTGAATAGAATAATGTGCTTAGGGTATGTACACCTGCTTTAGGATTTGATTTAGATTACGAAAAGAAATTAGAAAACAAAAATCTTTGTTTAAATTCCATGAATCACTGATAAAGGTTTTTGGCACTTTAAATCGTCTTTTGAAAACTTTGACGTAAACAAGTTGAATCCAAAACCACGAATAAAATTATTAGAATATCTTCTGACTTCATAATCCATTGATGTGAATATGAAGTTGTGCTAGTGGAAAAGTTTTAAAATCTTATTTATTTAGTTAAAAGACTTTCGAACACAAAAAACTTTTGATCATATTCCAGTAATCACTGATAAAAGTTTTCAGGACTTTAAAAAATTCTTTTAAATACTTTGAGACAAATAAATTAGATTTTAACCCACAAATATTTTAAACGAAAAATCTTCCAATTTCATAATCCTTTGACGTGAGTATGAAATTGTATATGTGGGGATTTTACAAACTTTCACGAAAACATCTTCCGGTTTATGTTTCCTTTCTACGTAAAATACATGAAACTTAAACTCTAATATTTTTATCACATTAACTTGTGAAAAACTAATCCACCCGAGGTTGAGCGTTAGATCAAGATTGTCTTGAACTATTTAAATTCATATATCAATTTATAATTGTTTCATTGCTTTAGGAAGTCAATACTTTATTTATTATCTTGAATTTGTTATTTAATTTAATTGTTGTTATCTAGGAAAATTTGCTAGAAAACAAATCTGAAAGAAAACCCCTTTACACTTCACCGTCTACTTTACATTGAACGTAGGAATAGAAGGACCTAGAAGAACTTAGAAACTAAAACTTTGGGCTCTCTGTGGGTACGATCCTAGACTCACCAGGTAAAACTACACCGCACACCCTTATACTTGGGGATTAATTTTAGACGCACATTCTAGAAGCTGTCAATATTCAACTAAATCAAGCATATATATATATATATATATCAAAATCATCCTAACAATATCTAGAACACAAATATGAGTCCTAAAAAATCCAATTTCTCCTTATCCAAATCATCATCATGGTTTAAAGCTTCAAAGACATTACTTGTAATTTTAAAGTAATGACTATGGAGAGCTTCTCACTCTAGATTCTCTCTCTAAAACTCATGACTTCTCAGCCTAATCCTACTCTCACGTCTGCTATTGTGACATCTTCTCAATCTGCAAAAGCCACAGAACTCTCAACTGGTTCACAAGATGATTTCTCTCATGGCCCTTCGACCAAGTAGGTAATTGCTTCGAACTTTCAGGAAGAAGCCACACGTCACTTTAAGGTAAGCATAGGCTCAGATGTTTCTTCAATTAGAGTAACATCCCATACTATACTTACCTCGACGTCCCTTCCTTCATCGCCCACAAGTTCACTGAAGATTAGCAGGTCATCGAAAACCATAGAAAAGTTTTGTTTAGAGTTGCTGACGTTCAAAAAGAGGATAATTGCTGGTTAACCAAATATCTCAAGTCTCAACTGCAACTGAGATGAATCAAGTTACTCACTTTAAGGTTAAAGTGAAATCCTCTGTTATTGGTTCCATGGGTTCATCATTGTTCGGCAATGAAATGAGTTGCCGAATATGTTTTCCCCGTCCACTTAGTTCAAGGGTAGTAGATCTGCAGATGAAAATGATTAGAAGGAATGGCCGAGGAGGGTCCCCGACCAAAACCCCTCCGATGGTAAAGTCAGTGAATTGCTTTGGAAGTATAATGAATTGAATTGAGAGCTTAGTGGACTAGAAAAGTGTACCTCGATTTATGGCTAAGTATTGTATTTATAGTAAGGAATGAATGAATATAATATTAATACCCCTTCTCCGAGGAGATCTTCCCTTTCTTCTTTTAGCAGTTCCACTCGTGTGACAAAACATCCGGCATTAAATGCCCATCACGTAGCATTTAATGCAGGTATGGCTCAAGATGGTTCCAGTTGAATATTTAGACTTTAGGTAAACGTAATAGTCACATCAGCTCAGTAATCTAATGATTATGAGTGTACCAAACGAAATTGTTTAGCTGTAATCAAGAATTAACCGGGTTGGTCATGTTTCATTTGCTTCATGCATCGGGATTCACGTATTGTGGTCGGGGTAAGTTTCGCCGGGCTCCCTTAATGCTCGGCAAAATATTGACACGTGTCATTACTATTTTTGACACAACAGTCATTATTCAACCAGATGCAGCATGAAGAAGGTATGGAATCACGTCCCATAACTTATGATGAGCTAGACGATAAAGCTTTGATGCTTGACAAGGATCAAGAATAGCCATTGAGTCCAACATTTGTAATAGCCGTGCCCCCATTGCTAGACCACGCTAAATACAATGATATGCCAATACTGAATCAAAACTTGAGTCAACCAACCTCTCATACTTTTTCCACCACATGCAATTATCCACCGGTCAACCATACTTCCCCCACAGGTATTAACTACAGCTTACCGCCTATGGATTCAAAATGCGCTTATTTGCTGCCCACTGCTTAAGATAATATCCTAATGGGCCTGGACCAAAATTTTCCATCTCTCTAAAAACCTAACTCCTTTTCACCTTATCTCAGCCCGAGAAACAACCACAATAACCTAGCCCAATTAAAACCAATACATCAAACATCTAGCCCAAAGCTAGAAATCTCCACTTGGGCCAATCTTTTTAAAGCTAATAAACTCAGAAACAATGGGCTGTAGCTTGAGCATGTCCCTGAGCTTTTCTCTAAGGAAGGCTCTCAGCCTTGTATTACTATCTCACGGCAAGAAGTATAGGAGGAACTAGATCGATGGAGCAACGCATTAATTGGCTATGTTATTGGAGCGAAACCACCATTCAAGCTAATGAAACAATTTGTTGACAGTAAGTGGAAGAGTTTTAGCCAAATTGAGTTGTATGTATTAAGGAGTGGTTTGTTCATATTCAACCCACAGAATGAAGAAGCTAAGTTGTAGCCACTGGAATTGGGACTGTGGACTTATTTTGAGAAGCCTCTAATCCTCAAGCCATGAACCTCAAAGTGCTCTTATGAAAATGACAATCTGGACTCCATCCCTATTTGGATTCGTTTTCCACATTTAAAATTGCATCTATGGTTAGCTCAAGTCTCAGCAAATTGGCCAGCTCAATCGGGAGTCCCCTATTCACTGACCGTATGACTGCAACAAAGCAAAGGCTGTCTTTTGCCTGGGTCTATGTGGAAATAACACCTGGTATTGAAAAGTGGACTTTGAAAAGTACACATTAGCAAATTGAATACGAATGGACCCCTAAACTATGCCAGTATTGCAAAAGCTTGAGTCATGGATCAAACCAATGCCCGAAAGTTATCAAGTAGGAATGGAGACCTAAAATCAATCAGAGAACGAACCATGTTGAAGCTGCTCCTCATGCTAATTTGGAACAGGATAGGCCTAATTTTAATGGCTATTACTGTTGCTAATAAGTTTGAAGCCCTAATTGAGCCTATTGAGCTGAATCATTCAGATGATATTGATGAACGGCAGATAACTTACCAGGCCCCACTTGCTATGCTCCCCCAGCTAATTGATGAACAACCCCACATAGAACCTGATAATGGTAGCAGAGTTCCCTATGAAGAAAATAGCCAAACTGTAGTAAGTTCATCTCAAGAGCTAATGAACAGAAGCAACATTCAGCACTCTCAGTAGCTTACGAATTCCAACCTGAGCACTAAGGAGACTTCTTCAGTAGACAACTCAGAAAGCTCGCTAAATAAACAGTCAACTCAATTTGTATCAGAGGACTCAACTTTCAAAACTCAGAAGAAGAGGAAAGGCAAGAATCTCTCATCCAATTCTCCCATGATTAAACTAGACAATGCTAGGTCCCAATTCCTCTCCATCCTACCCAAATGAAATTTGCTTCATGGAATGTTAGGGGTTTAAATTAGCCCCGTAAGCAAGCTGAAATAAGGAAGTTTTTTAATGCAAATTCTCTTAGTCTCATTGGACTTTTGGAAACCAAAGTTAGGTCTCATAACATTACTAATGTATGTAGAGCTATCAATGTTAACTGTGAGTATTTTGGTAACCACTTTATTGATAAAGCTGCCAGCAGTTTGCTCTTGTGGGATCCATCTACTGTTAGTGTAAGAATTATATCTGCTACTTCCTAGTTAGTTTTTCGCCACATCTTACGATCCAATCTATCATTAGAATTCCATGCCACTCTTGTTTATGCTTCAAATGACAGAAATGAAAGAGGAGCCCTTTGGAAAGAGCTAATAGGCAATCAGCTATGGCAACTTGCTTGTCCTGCTTGATTACTTCACTCTTAAATATAAACTTAAAACCAGAAATGTTAAGTGAAGAAAATCAAGACAACTTCTCCCAAGTGCAATGTATAGTTGTAGCAAAATTAAACCGGTAAGAACCAGGTCATCTCCACAAGAATCTAAGGTGCAATGCTAATGAATGATTCCAATGAAAGAGATTGGCAAAGAACACTACTCACATGAATGCAAAAACAGTAATTAAAATCTGATTTGATAACATTGTTGGTTTTGAAGAAATTCTTAGAAATGAAAAGTAGATTTAACTAACTCTTAATATTGAAAAATGAGGCAAGACAAGTTCAATTCCAATCCAAGTCAATCTCTAATGCCAAGAGTTCGTAAATTATCAATTCAATTTGTAATGATATTTGGAAAAAATCAGTTTCAATTGGAACAAACTATGGACCAAACACTTTATGTGCATAACATATCTTAAAAACAATAAGTGTTCTAGATCTAGCAACCCACGTACATGAATGCAATGAGAGTTCTAATTTAAGCAACATTTATGATCTTATAGATAAAATATACAAATCAGTGTAGATCGAGTCTTGTTTCAATGATTTCTAAAGCAATCAATAACAAACTGAATTGATAATCAGAGAACTCAAAATATATCCATCAAATTTGGCATCTTGAGATTCACCGGAAAGGAAATTGCCCTTGCCTTGGCCCAAGAAGAACTTAGCCAAACATATTTAAGAAATTAAAACTGAAACTGAAATTTGAATGGAAAAACATTGAAATCTGAAAACTGAAATTCCTTTAAATTAAAAACTAATTACAGAAGTGTTTTTGAATTGAAATTGCAATTGAAAATTAAAAACTCATATCTAAAAAAATGTGTAATTACAGCAGAAAACTATGGAAAAACAGAGCTCTCCCTACTCTATTCTCTCTCTATAACAAAATCAGGTTCTTCTCTTTCTCCTCATGGGTGTGTTGTGTAATGTCAGCCCATTCTCTCCATATCCTCTTCTGGAAAGCTCCTCCAACCGAAATATGATTCCTCCTCTAATTACAGATTTGCCCCTCCCCAAATTATAAGATCCTCGTCACATGAAAGTGTGGAGTCACATAAAATCTGTTGCAGAATTATAACCAACATTCGAATGTGTTTGAAGACTGTATTTAAATATACTCTTCTGTCCAGAAATTTTTAAACCATTGACTGTATTCGAATATGAAG
This sequence comes from Pouteria glomerata, assembly GCA_035590655.1. Classification (NCBI taxonomy): domain Eukaryota; kingdom Viridiplantae; phylum Streptophyta; class Magnoliopsida; order Ericales; family Sapotaceae; genus Pouteria; species Pouteria glomerata. Next base: position 22,913,420 of record JAVXUM010000021.1, read on the forward strand.
TTTGCCTATTCGAATATGATCCCATGTTTCTAGATTGCACTTCAAAACTTTTTATCATTGATTCAAATAGAAAATCTTCTTCTTCTCAATAAAGTTGACCTGCTGCCAATTGCTCTTTATTGTCTCCAACACTTTGTTCCTCCAAATGATTTTATTTTGCTATCTTTTATGGACAAAATTCACATGTACTCCAAGTTTAAGTAATGAGAAAATTTCTGCACAAAACGTAGATTTAATATCACTTGGATACTTTATATGATGTATTTAAATGAGAAAATAAGTAATATTTAAAGCTCAATCATATATTAAACAAATGATTGAGATTTAGCCTCGAGCTCCTGAAGTTCAAAAGCAATTTTAGCCCTCAATTTGCACTTCAAAAGGATTTGGAGTTACTAAATGCAAATTTTTACAAATACAAATTACCAGACTGTAAAATTTAAATTTTTTACTAATTACACAAAGTATAATATATTAACTTTTACAAATTTATACAATTCCAAACACACATAATATACACTATGCACATCATAAAAATTTATCAGAATAAATTACGAAAATAATTTGAACACTTATGCATTTATCATTTTAATAATAAAATGCTTTTTAATTTAAAAATATTATAATCACATAATTTTAACAATTAATTAGAGGTGCAGTCGGATTAGGTTAAGCTAAACTGAGTTAAACTTTGACTTGTTAAAATTTAAACTTTTTATACAGATTTGAGTTCAATTCAAGAAATAAAAATTTAAACTCGAAATCAACTCGTAAAAAACTCAATTAAACTAAACTAATATTATCTTGGTCTAAAATATATAAATGAGGGTATTTAGAACTGTATAAAGCAGTATATATTTGTAAAAGTTGTCATCTCGTAATGTGTACATTAAGTAAAAATTTTAAATTTTATAGATATATGTAGAGGGTGTTTGGAGGGTAAAATTTTTAGTAAGTTTTGATAGTTTTTTGTTAAAAATTATTAGTGATAATTTTTGATGTGTTTGGTAAATCATAATGAAATTTTTGGCAACTTTTGACAACTTTTAAGTGTTTGGTAAAATTATTATTGTAGCAAAGCAAAAAAGTGATAACTTATGTGTATTTGGTAAATTTTTTTTTTACTGTAGCAGAGCAGAAACTGAAAAGAAGTAGAGTCCGGTGTCATATTAAATTACTGTAGTAGAGTAAGAAAGTAGTAAAAGTTGTTGTTTCGCCAAATAATAAAATACTGTAGTAGAATCAACTTTTGGGTGTTTTTTACCTTTTTTTTTTAGCATCCAAACGAACCCGTAAAGATTTGAAATATTTTATAGAACTCTAACGGAGTCAATAAATAAGGGATGCCATTATTCACAGCTCTATTTTTTTCTCCACACGGTTCAGTTAATTTATACATCTTATATTTTTTTACAAATAATCCAATAATTTCTTCATTAAACCTACAAATTGCACTTAAAATTTCAAAAATACTCGTTGATTAAAACAGTAGAAGTTTGTTAAAATGTCTTAATTTTTTTAGTAACCAGTTATGAAAATGTTTAGTTTATTTTGGTGTGAAAGTGTCCAAATTTTATGTGGTTGATTACAAAATTTTTTTAGTAACCGATTGTTGAAATTATTTGATTTTTTTAACAAGTACGCATTAAAAATTTTTAATTTGTTTAGAAACTAGTTGTTAAAATATTTCATTTATCCGTTAAAAATTTATTTCAGTAAAAGATTGTTGAATTTGTTTGATTTATTCAGCAAAGTGGTTGTCGATATTGTTGATGTAACATTTTTTAGAGAGTGAGTTATGTGTAATAAGTATAGAAGATAAGGAAGTCATTTTGTATTAAGATATTTTTGTCTTAAGATAAAAAAAAATTAATTAGTTTGCGAGAGAAAAAAATTATAAATGTAAATAACGGCACCCTAAATAAATATTAAAAATATATATTATTTTATTAAACTATATGAGTTCGAGTAATTCGAAAAAAGCTTAGCTCCTAATCAAACCTACAATTAATCATTTTGAATTCTTCTAATACAAACATTTTTAAATATTATTTACTTTGAGAGAAGATAAAATATCAAAAATTAAAATTAAAATGTATTTAGTATTTTTAAAAATATAATTATATGAATTTACGAGTATAATAACCTATATTATCAGGGGTAGCAAATAATTTTACATGATTATACAAGCCTACAAGGCACATATATAATTTTATTATTTTTAATTATATTTAATATATTTTATAAAACTCTAAATATATTATTATTTTTTATTTTTAAATGATTAATTTTATTTTTTTGTAAAATAAAGTAAAAATATAAAAAATTACACGAGTTTTATAATTACATACTTCTTAATTTTTAATCACATAGCAAACACACCCTAAAAAAAATAACCAGTTAAAAATATTTTAATTTCAATAATAACATTATTATATCATTATGATATTTATTTTAATAAATTCTTCTTACTGAGATGTATTTTTCTTAATTTATAAAATGAATGAAAGTAATATAAAAAAATATTAAGCTGATTCCACTTTTGGAACTTGACTCGTTTCTGTAATATTGTGCAGGTCCAACACGGAAGCGCATTTTTTTTTTTTTTGGTTCTTTATTTATCATTCTCTCTCTTCTGAATTCACTTTGGCTCTTTGCTTTTTCAGCTTTTTACAAGACACACACAAATGAAAAACACACCCCTCGGTTTTCGCCTTGCTTTTTCCCGAGACTGGCATTTTTTTTTTTGGGGGGAGAATTTTTTATATTTAATTATTAATTATTATTTTTAATAGATAAATAATTATAAAAAAATGAGTTCACAAATTGATTTTCATTTGTTAAATAAATAAAATTACTTTAAAATGTTAGCTCCTAGCCACAAAATATATGTAGCTGTTATTATTACCCAAACCAGGTCTTCGGCTTTCTTTGGTTTCAAAAAAAGTTTCTATCTTTTTTTTTTAGTTTTATGTGATTTTTTCGTGAAAATTTAATTTTCGTTTTAGAATATATAATTTTTAAGCGTGTTAATAGTATTTGTAAAAAGAAAAAAAAAGATAAATTCAAGACCATTTTGATAAAAGTTAGAAAAAATAAAGAATAATTTTTTGTTATTTTTCATCTAAAATGGATAACTTGTATCTAAATAGACTGAAATTATTTATTTATTTTATATATTTCAAATTAAAAGATGGTTAATATGAAACGAACAATAAATTAAAAATATAAAACGCCTGAAGAAATAATTATTTGAATGTTATAAAAAGTTAGTTTAAAAAATATGACACAAAATATTACCTCATTTGGAGGAGTAAAAGAGAGCAAAAATAAAATATCAACTTTTGATGCTTTAAGAGTTTAATAAAATATTAATAAACATCAAAAGTTGTCAATTTTACAAACTACTAAAATATCAATTTTGCTATCTTGACGAGAGGTATAATAGTTATTTCACTTTATTTTCACTTCAAAGTTATTAAAATTTTTATCAAATACCTAAATATTTTCAAAAATTATTAAAAGTTTTTATTTATTTTATTAAACATTTAAAAATTATCAAAATTTATTAAAATTTTTTATTTATTTTACTAAACATACAAAAATTTTACTTATTAACTTTTATAAAAAAATTACTAAAAATTTAACTTTTAAAAGAGGCTATTATTTGAATAAAGAATTTATAAAACAAAAAAAAAATGACTCTTTTTATTATATTATTTCAGAGTTATAGGTTTATACTTGGCTTATAAAAGCCGATGCTGACGACTTAAAGCCTCCTAATAGCACAATCATGAAAGCTAAAAGTATAATCATATATGATAAGCATATGAATGAGCCGATTTAGTTTGGGTTTATATTTAATTTAAAATTATTTTTTTTTCATTTTGTAAAATTTATATTTGAAATCGAATCGATTTTTACTTGAAATTGAACTGAATCAAGTTAAAAATATTGTATTAACTTGGTTTGGTATCCAGGTCAGTCCAATCAAATTAGATTGACTCAATTTTTAAGTTGGATCAGTTTATTTATTTTTGATTTCTACATATCGAAATAGCTAATGTTAAAAATTTAAACAAGTTTGAACGCTACTTTAGTTCTATATTGTTATGAATTACATTTTTTGGATTGATTTCGAGTTGAATTATTTTTACTTTAGGTTTGGTTTGAGTTGATTCGATTATTTGTTTACTAACTCGAAAATAGAACAAAAATATCGAATTATTAATTTTGTTAATTAAGAACCCGGAGAGTCAAGAAATTAACCCTATATCCGATCAGAAGGATGTTGTCAGATGTTGCGGTCAGCTTTTACTATGTAGCTGGTCAGGTCTTTTCTTCTTTATTCCTGCAACAATAACTTCTGGTCGAGCTGTATTCGGCCGAAAGCCCCTCCGATGCTTAAGTTAGATTCTCTGTGAGGGATTAAAATGGGGAGAGTTTGAATAAAAATATGATTAAGATGTTTCCTTACTTTCTTATCTGTCCCTTACCTCGTTCGTTCTCCTGGTATATATACATCTTTCGGCACGTGTCGCCCCTCATCGGAAACTGATTCCGACTCAAATAATGGAAACGATAAATGCGCCATGGTCAGCGCTGAACCGATAACTTGGTGGTTGGTGGGCGGCGTTACCAGAGTACCTGTAGGCCCAGATACAGTGTACCCTCCAACCAATGAGAAGCCAACAGTGACAGCTTTCCCGCCAACAGTGGCAGCTTTCCCACCAACCGTCCTTTCTCTCAGACACCTGCCGAAACATGATCGCCTGCCTACATATATGTAAATGCCACGTTTATACCACGCGTATGCCAAGTTTATGCCACGTGTGGCGATCACCTCCAATTGCCCCCCAGCTTTTATATGTGGGCACTGTTCGGTGCATATCTAAGAGCTCGGGAAGTGACTTGGTGCTTTGGGGGGAGCACTTGAGCTTCGTCGATGTGATCGAATTGTCAGGGGTACAAGCACGTGTGTGAATAGGGTTTTGATGGATCACCCATATTACGAAATGTGGCAGTTGGACGCATTGATTAGATGCGACTACCCTAGCCTCCTCGCCGCCGCTTTTACTCCGGCCCTAAGTGTGCGTCGTACGAGGTATGTCAAGGGTTTTGCTGACAATAAATGACACTCGTCGTCTTTCTTCCTCATGGTAATCAAGGTGTCCATCGATTGGGGTTGTTTGCTATTGACGATGAATCGAGGTACAAATGCTTCCGCCAGTTGGGGCCATGTATTTGTCGGCCTTGGCTCCAATCTATCCAGCCACCTGAGGGCTGCCTCTCCCAGACTGGAGAGAAACATTTTGCACATAAGCGCGTCATTGGAGCTCCAAAGAAATATCACCTATTTGTAGTGGTGCATATGCCCCACAGGATCTGTTCCGCCATCATACAGAGTGAATTGAGGTGGTGTAAATTTGCGGGGCGGTTCCATTTCCTCAATGCAGTGCGTGAACGGGGATGTGGCAATGCGACTGAGGGCCCTCCTAGCCATGTAATGAGTGGAATGCTGATCATTTTGGGCTGCTCGGGCAGCCAATTGCTCTAGGACCTATCCTTCTAGGTTGGCGTTTTCATCTTGGTATCTCCCGACCTTTACGGGGCGCTGCTGCTCAAAATGGTCTTCATTCCTGGAATCGGTACTAGATTGTTCCCCCGATCCCCTTCGAACATGCTATGGCGACTAGTCACGTCTTTTCCTCATTGGTGGGAGTGGCTGGTTAGCCTCTTCATCTCTTCGCCGATGAGGGCTGAGGTGGGGCGAAGCATTTCCCTCGTGGCCATATGAATGTTCGTCCTAGAGTGCAATTTGGTCTCGAAGGATTGCTAGCTCACATTCCCGCCGTGATATTTCCGCCCAGAACTATTCAAGGGTTAGTCCATTTTGCTCAACTGTACGATAATTGGCGAGAGGATGATTCCATGGGACCCATGGTAAATCATGGCCCCGGGCAACGTCGCTCGGCTTTAGAGAGCTCGAGTGCTTCTTGTCCAATCTCCACATCACGGTTGGCGGATCAGCTTCCTCTGTTGCTTCTACTCATCTTTGCCTCAGATAGATGGTTTGCTTCGTAGGAGTATGTTTACGGATTCCCACAGACGGCGCCAATTGGAGAGTCAAGAAATTAACCCTCTATCCGATCAGAAGGATATTATCAGATGCTGTGGTCGGCTTTTACTCCAGTAGCTGGTCAGGTCTCCTCTTCTTTGTTCCTACAAAAAATTGCCGACCGGGCTGTATTCGGCCGAAAGCCCCTCTGACGCTTGAGTTAGATTCTCTGTGAGGGATTAAAATGGGAAGAGTTTGAATAAAAATACGATTGAGATGTTTCCTTACTTTCTCATCTGTCCCTTACCTCGTTCGTTCTCCTGGTATATATATACATCCTTCGGCACGTATCGCCCCTCATCGGAAACTGATTCTAGCTCAGATAATGGAAACGGTAAATACGTCTTGGTCGGCGCTGAACCCGTAACTTGGTGGTTGGGGGCAGCATTACCAGAGTACCCGCAGACCCAGATATAGTGTACCCTCCAACTAATGAGAGGCCAAGAGCGGCAGCTTTCCCACCAACCGTCTTTTCTCTCAGACACCCACCTAAATATGATAGCCTGCCTACGTATATGTATATGCCACGTTTATGCCACGTGTATGCCAAGTTTATATCACGTGCGGTCATCACCTCTAGAACCAAATCAATTTTAATACGATTCCAAATTAATTAGAATCAAAATTATCAAATTGTTTTGATTTTTGAATTGTTTGATTTTTTTTATAAAACCTAATTAATTTTCATATATCCCCATGTTGAGACTGGTATTAGCTGCCAAGAAAGGCGTCAGCTTGAGCTGAGCCACCTATATTTTATTATTCATTTAACAGTAGTATAATTCTTAGGTACATGAGAATATGCTACAATTCTTAGCAGATGAAGTTGGAAACAATAAATTGTAGGGGATTGCATTTTCATTTTTAAATGCCAAGTGAAAGGGTAATTTTGGAACAAAAATTTGAATAGAGAAAGCATGGTTTATGACTCGACTTCAAGAGAAGATTCGGATCCTTATGTGGTATGTACTTAATAGTTAGTGTTTGGAATGTGAGAAAACATATTCTCTCCCATTTTTCCACTTATTTCTTGCCCCATTTCTCTTGGGACTTATCATAAGATTCATATCTAGATGAGCTTTGCCCCTCTTTCTTGGAACATTTAATAAAACTAGCCCTCTCTATATATTTGGTAGATCTTGAACTCTGTTTGTTTGGTTTGAGGGGCAGAAAGAACTGAAAAAAAAAAATACTAATTATTGAGTTTGGGGAGAAGAAAAAGTAAGAAAATAATAAAACAGAATCTATTCTATTTTGTTTTAAATTTCTTTTCATTTTCTCTTTCTTCGTTTTCTTCCCAAACCAAATAAAAGGGATAAAACTTACTTTAAAGACATCAAGATTTCTCATCGTCAGTATGTTTTTTTTGTTCTTCTACCATTCTCAATTTTCCTTCTTATCTAGTTGGAGATTGAAATTTTGCTTCATAAAAATAGAAGTCACATTTTTAATATTAATGAAAATAATTAAATAATTTATTCCCCAACACAAGCATAAAACAAGTAAAACTGATATTTTTATTTGTAAATTTACAGAATGTGATGGAATAATAATGATATGGCATGCGCACAAGACTTGTTGATGAGCGACATTGAATTACAGTGAAATATTTATATCTCTTATGTTACTTGAGTAGAGTTGATTATAATATCGTATATATAATATTCAATATTTTTTAAAACAACATACCAAATTTCATTAAAACTCTACAATTGAATAGTAATATATATACTTTTTCTCATAATTTTTGATGACAAATAAATGAATTTCTTTAACAAGTTTAATAAGTTCATATTAAAGAAAAATAATAATGAAAGGAAATGAATATATATAATAAAAAATGAGGTAGATTTTTTTATCATTTTTTTCAACCGCTTTTCAAACTCATCAATTAAACAAATTCAACAATTTAAACAAGTTATGAGTGAAAATTTTCCTTTTCTCTTATTTTTTAACTTTTTTTTTCTCCAAAATTCAAATGATGTGTAAAATAAAATGTTATATATATTATTTGGGTAATCTTTCTTGTACTGGAATAAAATATTGACTTACTTTACAGTGAAAAAAAATAATAATACAGAAAAAAAGAAAAGAAAAGAAAAGAAAAGAAAAGAAAAGAAAAGAGAAGAGGAATTTGTGTCATGTCTTTCTAATTATTTTCTAATTATTTAGTATTGGTGGAAGTAAGAATGGAGTTGGTGTGACTTGTGAGAAGTCATCATCGTTTCACAATCTTTAAAATATTTCCCTCCTTATTTCTATGCATGTGCATAGGATAAGATAATTCTCCTAAACAAATGCTGCAAAATCTATCTCTCTCTCTCTCTCTCTCTCTCTCTCTCTGATTGTGGATTATCGGCCCAAACAAGTATTTACAATTTAAATGGAGAATTCATTCAAAAATTGTAATGAACTATTTTAATATTGTTCATTTTAAATTGAATTAATTATAATGTATAGATTTTTAACCCATCTTGATACTATAATCGCATTAAAACACATACGTATAATTTAAAAAATTTGATAAAATTTAGAATTCACACTATAAAATATGTTATTTTATGAAAATATTGAATTGAGCATATATAACACTTTGCATCACACTGCTCATATGATGTATAATTGAAATATTTTTTTTTAATGGTAAGTCTCCCAATATTTTTTTATACCCGCTTAGATCACTGTGGTTCATCACAAAAATCTTTGAAGAGTGGATGTCTGAATGTTTTTGTCACCTTTTATTTTTTTATTCTTAATTTAAAAAAATATTGATAACTGATATTCTATTCACTTAATATTTTAATATGATATTGATTCAGGAACTTATCAACTAAAATAAAGTTAAAAAAATAAGATCCCAAAAAAAAAAAAAAATGATATTTATTAATATATATATATATTTATTTTCTTCCACATTTAAACAAGTTATTATAAATGGAAAAAATAACTGTTTTTTTCTCCATTTACCACCAATTTGAGTAATACGAGAGACATGAATCCCCATCAGTAGAAGCACTCCGAGCAAATTAGTAAATGAATTTCCAATATACATACATATAAATATATATATATATGTATTATATGTGTGGTGATTAATTAATTGGAAATCGACGTACATTGGCATCTTCTCTCAAGATCCTCCGCAGAAAACATCTCTCAATAAGTTAATTAATAAGCGTGTGTAGTAGGATAATTATGGGTTGAATTAAGGCCTTGATGGGGTTGCATGGCCGTGAAGGAATTGGCATGGGCAAGAAAAGTCCGGCATATTCCAAATGAGGTTCTTTTGTGCCAAACCCCCCACAATTATGAGTTCACCTGCAACGTCGAAAGGGATTTGCATGTGGTCCACCATTTATATTCTATATTATTGTCTCGAAGCGAACTTTTCAACCTCTAATATTTTAGTTGGGGGAGCGTCCTTGTCTTGTTGGGTTTAAATATGGACTTAAAATGATCTTTTTGTTCCACAAGCATTTTCATAACTTCATGTTTCACTTGATCAAGGCAGGATGCATATCAAGTATATGTATATGCCACTAATTTCGTAATCACCTATTAATATAGATTAATAAGTTATTTTGTGTCAATTTTTTGTCTGGCTATTTGGGTGCAAAAAAAATAAATAAACTTTGTGTATGAGACTAACATGTAGTGTTTTAGTGATTAATTGAATGTGTAGTAAAAATTTGTAAAAATTAAAAAAAATTAGGGAGAATTAGTAAAAATTGACTTGGTATTTCGTGAAAAAAAAATTAAAGACAAATTGAAAAAAAATTATTAAACGTTATTTTATTTTTTTATGTGCCAAGTGCTAATGTGAAAGACCATATTATTTTGTTGTATATGCAATGTTCTCATCATTTTATTATGGTTATATGTCAATTTTTTTTTTTTAATCAAAGTCTAAGATAGTAATTAGATAAAAAAAATGACAATTTTGGATCCTCAAAAACTAACAAACTCTTAACTTTTATTAACTTACTCCGACCAAATTTCGTCACGTGTCTTTGCTTGATCAAGGAAGGATGCATATCAAGTATATGCCATTAATTTAGAAATCATTTATTAATATAAATTAATAAGTTGTTTTACGTCAATTTTTATCTAGCCGTCTGAGTGTTAAAATAAATATAACTTTGTATATAAAACTAACACGTTAAAATTTATTAAAATTAGGGAAAATTGGAAAGAATTAGTAAAAATTGACTTTGTATTTCATAAAAAAAAATAAAAAAAATTGAAAAATATTATTAAAAGTTTTTATTTTTTAATGTGCCAAATGCCACCAATATTAATATAAGAGACGATGTTATTTTGTTGTATATGAAGGTTCCTATCATTCTATTATGGTTATATGTCAATTTTTTTTTTAATCAAAGTTTAAGATCTTAATTAAATAAAAAAATGATAATTTTGGATCTCTAAAAAACTCTAACAAACTCTTAACTTTTATTAACTTATTTCAGTTAAATTTCATGACATATTACTCTAACATAAACTTTTAAATTTTTTTTATTTGTTTTCTTTTTTTTTTTTAACAAACTAAACACCAATAATAATAGAATTGCAGACAAGAAGTATGACATATTTAGGACAGAAGAAGATTTGAGGTGGTTAGCATGGTCATGATACCACTAAATTTGTTTAACAACCAATGACTCTCTATCACAAAGTAAATGTAAATTCAATGGTGCAGCAGTTGCCCAGAGCTTCCTTGATTGTGACTAGTTGTTGTGCACTATATTAAACTTCTCTTTTCTATTTTTTTTTCAATGTCAAAAATTCAAATGGGAGTTATTTGTGCGACTGCTGTTGTATTAAATTTGGTCTTTAAATTCTGTTTGGCTTAGGAGAGAAAACAAATAGAACAGAAAGAAAACTTAAAAATTTACAACTTTCCTTGTTTGATTGTTGGATTTGGAAAGAAAAGAAAAGAATCATAAAAATAAATTTATCCCATTTTTTTTGTCTTTTTTCTCCCGTTTCTTTTGCTCTTCTTTTCTATTTCTCTTCCACGGGTTCCAAATACAACTTTAATTTTTGTTACCTGGTGCATGTTTAAGTTAATTAACATACAATATATTTTATTAAATTGTTTTTAAAAATAATTATAATAAATTATGTTTAATATATTTTTTATTGAATTATATTATTTTTAATAATTATAATAATTAAATTTATTAAATTTAATTAATTAACTACTTCAACTACTAACTAACAACTATCATTACCAAATGTGTTTTTAAGTTTTTATTTTTGTTTTTGTTTTCTATTATGAAAATGAAAACTAAAAATAAAAAATTGAACACAAAAATTAAAAATTAAACATAAAAACTAAACACAAAAACTAAAAACAAATAGGTCTAGCAAATGGACTCTTAGCAATTTGGCTTGTATTTCTATTTTTCATTTTCTCTTTTTGTTTTTTATTTTCTGTTTTATTTGTTCTATGTCTTGAAAATTATAAAATAAGAAAAACAGAAAATATATTTAATTTAATATTTTTTGTCTTTCGTATTTTGATATTTTTCATGTTTTGAATTAAAAACACTCAAAATGACCTTTTATCATTTTGTATTTTTTATGTAAACTTATTTTCTATTTTCTAAAACAGATTTTGAAAATACAAGCGAACAAATGCGTTTTGAGCTATATTTCTTTACTTTCAAAATTATAAAATGAAAAAAATGTTCAAAACAGGTACACCAAATGACATCTTAATTTTTGTAATATAATTATCAAACTTTTTAAATGTTAAAACTTTCTTTCTTACCATTCTTTTGCAGACAAAAACAAGTCCCAAAAATAACTTGGAAGCAAGGAAATATATATATTTATCACAATTAATGTCTTTAATTAAACAACATGCATAGGAGGCACAGTGTCGGACGATGTTGCAAAAAAAAATGTTAGTTTATTGATGCTTTAAGACATCTCAATATGGATGAAGAAAGCATATGCTATGAGAAAATGCTTATATGTTGTAAATGGCCTTTGTTTTCATCCCTTCTGACCGCGTTTAAATAGTGTGTCTAAAAACAAACCCCCAAGTATAAAGGTGTGCGGTGTAGTTTTACCTAGTGGTTTCTAGGATCGTATCCACAGAGAATTCTAGAATTTAATTTCTAAGCTATCAAAGTCTATCTAGTTTCAATGTTGCAGAAAATAAATCTCTAATTTTTGGTGTTTTTGAATGTTGTTTAACTATCCTAAACAAGAAAAATATTAAATAAATTTACAATTAATTGAAAGCAAGAAAGAAATAATAATTAAATTCAAATATATGTTAAAGTCTTGGTTTAGGAAATCAATTCTCGGGTAGTGTAATGTTTAATAATTAAAACCCTATTTTAAAATCACAACTTAAAATTCACGTTTCTTATTAACATAAGGGGAAATTTAAGTCGGAAGATAAATCAATTAAATCCTTTATAAACCATACGCAATTTTGTATTCACGTCAAA